>KK114664.1:122563-183728 GCA_000611955.2 Stegodyphus mimosarum
GTAGTTGTTGTTGCTGTTACACTTGTAGCTGTAAAAAGCGAACTGCTGTTTGTTTACTTAATGCTGTATTGATTGTAGCGATTTCGCTGTGAGATAGAATTATTTTATCTGTTTTGAACTGAGTTTTTGTTAAACGTTTGAGATATTGTGATATTGTGCGAAGATCTGTGAAGAAATATTTCCGCATTTTAATTTATTTCTTGTGGAAAGAATAAATTTTTGTTTACTTTTTAACGACTTGTGCATTCAATATATAACGAACCCGTACGCACGTAACAATATGAAGCTCACGTATGTGCAATTATCTATTATGCAAAGAATATTTCTGCATGGAAATTAAAGAAACATTACAGGGTTTACTGATAATATGAGCTTGTATTTTTATATGATTTGTAGGTAGTCCAATACGACCTAGACCAGTACAATAAATCTACTGAAGATAAGACTAACAGAAACTCTGTACACAATTTTAGAAAGAATGTGTAGCAAAAGTGTAAGCAAAAAGAATGTGTAAACAAAAAAGTAAAAGTCAAGAACTTTGGAAAATAATACCTGTATTAAAAATGGCACAAGTAAACAAGATTTGTGTCAATGGATAGAGCTTTTATCTTGCAAAAAACAAATATTCTTATTCTGCAATGAAAACTGGACTTGTTTAGCCTCATTTCACATTTTGGAAACCGCCGAATTAATATTTCTTAAATTATGAATATCTTTTTGCCACTGGATTATGATTAGGCTTCTAAAGAGATGCTAAAAGTGCGATTTCAAAATGAAATATTAAAACTGTGGATGGATCATGGAAAGCAATGAAACAGGGATGGAAGAAAATCACCATTAACTGCAGTAAATAAACGCTTATGTTGGAGAATATTATGCGGGTTTCCGGAGGAAGGGAAATATGGCAGAAAATACAAAAATCGAATATAGTTCTAGTTAAAATGCCAATTAAGATATGGAAATGACATTCAAATTGCGTTTATATAATTAAAGTTTTTCTGTTTAACTCAGGTTTACACAGAATAATGGTGTATACACCTGGGTACCTGGGTCGAAGACCTTACCCCTATCGAACGGATGAGTTTTTCCTCATTGTGTATGCATTAACAAAAATAAGATTTCTAAAAGATGACAATAGTAGTATGATGTTTTCAATCAATGTCTGAATGGAAAAACTGAATAAACATTTTATGATTAAAATATTTTTAATAACGCGTTTTTGAACTTTGATGATTTTATCAGTCCAGAAATATGTAATAACGTGTACTTAAATTTAAATGTTTTCGTTTCAATTCCTAACACCTACTGTATCTGAAAACAAAGCAAACAGTTATGTTTAATTTTTCTGTTTAAGAAAGCTTATTTAGCTTCATTTCCCAATTTATTTTCCGTCACCAATTTTGATAGCATAACTAAAAAACTAAATTTTAAGATTTCTAAATAATTCTAGTTAACAAATTTTTAAAGCAAGGAAATTATTTACAAACTGAAGTTTCATTCACGTCTAAAGCTGAATTATTTTATCCGTGTCTAAGTGTGAATAAATTCCTATATATATTAATGTTAAAAAGTTTGCGCTTAGAAACTGTAACAAATATATATATATTTCTTCTAGCAAAACAATTAACACTTGAGCAAAATTCCTATCTCGAAAAAAAAAAAAAAAAAAACACACACACAACACGGTGTGACTCACTAATGTTATGTTATATATTTACTTCCTCACCGTATGAACTGATAATGTTAGCTGTGTCTGTCATGATATGCACTGTGAGGAGACAAGAGGGGTACAACCATGTATTAGATTGGTTTAACGCATAAACCACTTGCTAATGTGGTGCAATGTATGTTTTTGTGCATTTAAGTTTTAATTTGTTCGTTTTATATCGCGAAAATAGTAGTATAAAGAAATAGAACCAAAAACGTTTTATAAGTCAATAAATTTAAAACAGGTCTTTGGTTGTGAATTACTATTGTAAGCAAATGTATACTAGCAGTTAAACCTAAAAATGCAGTATCAAGTGAATTAAATAAATGTCTGAAATAGGATGTTTAGATTCATTTTGTTACGGAAGAAATAAAAAGAATAAAAAGAAAATCAGTTAATAATTAAAAATTAAAAATTATTCAAATTTTAACCTCAGATTTAATTTCCTTTACCGAAAATGTTTTATATTTTAAAGAAAACTGATATGTGTTCCTCTTTCTGAAAAAGCAGAATTACTCGGATAATCTGTTTCTATTTTGGTACTGCTTGATTGAAAGCTTTCATTTAAAAATGCATTTTACTCTTAAAACTAAAGGCAAGTGAGACTGCAGTTAAATGCAGTTAATTAAATTTTGATGTAGTGACAAAATTGAAATTATTTTCATTTAACTAAATTTTACCGAGAGAAAGATTTAGATGTACTTTTGCAAAGGGATTTTTACAATTAGTACTCATATTATGTTTAAGCAATGCACCATTTCAATTATTTTATTTATTATTATTACACTATTAATAATGGATATAAATTAAAAACATTTCTGACAACATTATTTATTCAAATGCTTAGAATATTTCATCTTTATGTACGTTTTTCGCTACAACTTAAGAAAAATTAAGAAGATATATTACAAAAGCTCTTGAAGAATTTGAAAATAACTTTATGATCTTTTAATGCTCACAATCTCTTAATGTTTTAACTTAAGTATATGCATGTATTTAGTAGCTTTCTGCATGCCATGTTTCATATCTTAATGGAAATTAATGGATGAGCCTGGAGCACATCCCCCTGAAATTGAGAAAGATTTCTATTAACGATGAGAACGTTAAATACTCAGTTCTTTTACCGGTCAGAAATTTTAATATTTTATAAGTTAAAAAGAGTAAAGGTTATAATCTAAATGTCATGTAAAAGAAAAAGGATTTAAAACATTAACGTTTGACGATATTTAAACGAAAAGAATAACACTAAATTTCCCATAATGCATCTAGCAAACTTACGCCAAACATTAAGTTCATGGATTTATATATAAATAAAGAACATTAATTCCATTCTATGTAGAAGATCCTAATAAATCATATATTAGAAAATATTCATTAAATTGAAAACAAGCCTTGAATATATTAATATATTGATCACATCTACATGAAAGAACCAAATTGTAGTTTTCAATACAACAAGAAAGATACCAATCTGAAATTAATTAATGAATTCGTGGATAAAGGAATGATGAATTCAAACTATAAAATACAAATTAGGAAAGAAATACGTATTTAACAAATAATTTTTATGGCAAAAATGCTCAAAGAGAATATTAAACTGTCTTATAGACTTCATCTTATAATACATTCTAAGTTGACCTGGATTTGGTTTATCTCATTGTGGCAAACCATAAACGTATCAGATGCATGGGAAGGTTGACTATGCAATGATTCATGTGGCATCCAAGATTAGGTTTTGTGATCTAATGAAGTAAGTTCCTGAGTATTTAGTCTAATGTAAAACAAGAACTTGCTTTTCGAAAAAATCACCTTACAGTCCAGTGTATTTTGAACGTTACACTTCCTGTTTGCTAAGATTTGTTTTTTTTTCCTGGGTTGCTCTTTATCTTCCATATCTGGCACTATTTTGCGATCTCCGGAATCTTGCCCTGGATCCTTTCAAGAACTTCATTCGGCTTTCTTGAACGAATACTAATGGCAATGTCACTAGAAGAACGCGCAATCATGATATTGTGGTCATCTTTAAAGTTTAGGAAATAATTTGCATAAATCAATAGAGGAATGGATCAAGACTGGAACTCTGGTGGACACAAGCGCAGATTGGGTGTGGGAAAGAGATGCCTTCGCCTTGTCTCACTGAGAAAACCTATTGAGAAGAAATGATGCGATGATTACGACTTATTTCCAGGGAAGGTTTATTTGTACAAGTTTGGGAAGAAATCTTTTATTCCTGGCGCGGTCAAAGACTTAGGCCACGTCTAGCATATGGATCTAGCTACATTAGATTTATTGTGTATTGATGTTCCAATGAATTTCGAAATCCGTATCAATTGGTCAGTAGCTGAAATGCCTTGCCAGAAATCATGTTGTTCAAGTACGATTTATGCAAAAAAAGCCAACAGTTTGTTATAAATTACAAGTTCAAATTCTTTTTCTAGTGGCAACAGGAGAGTAACTGGACGATAACCTGATGGAACTTGCAACGAATTTCCAGGCTTATGAACGAGGAAGATACTTCTATGCTTTCAAGGCTAGAAATAGTATGATTTTGTGAGACACGAGTTAAAGATACTTGTCAGTTAAACGATGAGTAAGTATAGGTATATTATACTATAAAATATAAGGATTTTATTATAAGTCGTTTTGCTATCCAATCGCTTCCAGAAGCCTTTTTTGAGCTGATGTGCTTAATTATACTCAAAATTTCTCTAAGTGTAACTAACTTTAGAAGGTTTTTTTGTTAAGGAGAGTTTAATCAATTTTAAAGGCTTTCTCGATGTGATGATCAAAGTCTGTAGTTCCAGGAGAATAATTTAGCTTGAAATTTTACGTCAGATAAATTACAAAGGCAACAGATTAACCCTCATTCTAGTGAAGTTCCGACAATATTGGAGATTTGTAAATTCTTTAGAATATAATTATCGCCTTGGCTTTCTAGAGCTTTTGTGACAGTACAACGATCTCTGCAATTATGTTGATGCTTTGCAGTTATGAGCTGTTTATTGTACCACGCTCTGAGTACAATCTATATCCTTGTAGCTGTGTTTTAGACCCTGGAAAATCGCTATATGTATAGTAACTGGCCAAGTGATCTGAGCAGCAGTTTGCACATCTGGGCAGTTCATCTCTGGGTTTGTAACAGAAACGGGATTCATCGTCTGAATCACAGTTTACACATCTCGATTATACCTTGTACGTACTCTATGCGTAGTAAAAGCCCTGGGAGCGGTAACACTGCGTGGGCTATTTCCTGCCATGGTAAGGCTCAATACGAATTCTGAGTCGCATAAGGAAGTCAATGTTGAATATGATCCGGTTCATGTATTTTCTGAGCAGAATAACCAGAAACAGTGTCATCTTGTTTACTTCAATAACTCCACATTTCATCAGATGGAACACATGTTCAACTTGAAATCTTTGCTCGATAAGTGCATCCCTAACTTCAGTTTGCGAAGTGCATGATGAACTACTTCTCAGTGCAATGTTCAGTTTTTGTCGTCCGGCAGTATATGTGAAAAGTATTTAATATCTTTTATGTTAAGAAAGGACGTTGTCTTGCTATGTGCGTCAAACGTGAAAGCTCTGATGTTAATTTGGGAATTTCCTAGTTTGCTGCAGTTGCTTTCAGTTTTAGCCCTGTAGTCCGTTAATTCTGAATCTTCCAAAAGTTTCATGAGAAGCTTCCAGGTGAGGCTTGAGTCTACCACAGGAATGGGAACGGTTTTTGACTTTCTACGGGGAAGGTTAAATCCGGCATTGACGATTGTTACGAAAAGTTTTGATTGGCTGTTGCATTTGCAGTGGGCGTAACAGCAGAGTCCATAATTTTATGATTACGAGTAGTTATCCTCCATCATGAAGAAAGCCATTTTTATCATCAATCTCAGCCTCTTCATCCCTAGTTGCTGATGATGATGGAGGTGCGTTTTCCAGTATAGCATTTTTATTGATCTCAACAATAGCTTTGGAATGTTCGTTCTTATGTGAATCATTTTTGTCTTCTTTCGTACACTTAGTTCTTATTTTCGAGGTGAAATCCTTGTCCACTCCACTCATTGACGAACTCCTGTAATGTTCTCTTTGTGACCTAAAAAAGATTTTATCTTCTTGTGATACGCTAGTCACGTCCATCATATTATGACAGGAAAAGAAATGTCAAATAATTCGACAAGATCACCTATCCAAATCTGCCATTTCACATTTGCCTGCTTCTAGATTTTATCCGTGCTTCTGGATTTCTCTGTACCCAGATTTTGGTATTTCTTGTATACCAGCACGGATATTCTTTTCTATCTTAACACGGATATTTGCTTCCTCCACACTTCCTGTAATTTAGTACTGATAAATTTAACAGCACTCGAAATGTTTCTTTCTTTCTCTTTGGGTGGTAAATGAAAACTAAAAGTACTTCTTTCTTTGAAGGGTGCTAAGCTCCAAAAAAACTCACCACTAGGCACCTTTTGTAGCAACCAAATTCCCCTTTCGGTTCCCATTTTAAACTTAAGTTATCTGTAGAAGATGAAAGAGATACATAAGAAACCTATTAAAAGTACTTCAGTTAGAAATTTCACTAGTTTCAGGTAAAAGTGGTCAATGTGTGCAACCCCAAAATATTATCTAATTTTCACTTAATTTGGCGTCTTTTACATCATTAAGACTAGCGGCGTAAACAAAGTCATAGGAAAATCACATCTTTGGGAAAATTAAATACCCTAACATACATAATACATAATATTATATAATGTAAATATAATGTATTAATAATACATAATATTATATACATACATAATAATGTATTTAATATATATTTTCAAAAAAAGTGCATTGCTTTTACCTTTAAATCCATTGCAACCCATTTCCTAAGGAAGAGGTAATTATCGTTTCAGTCCTTTTTTTCGTTATTCAAAAATTGGTTTCTCTGTTTGTGAACAATCTTGAAATTCATTTTCCACAAACTTCAAACAATTTGAATTTTTTTTTTAATTTATAAATTTATGATGGTAATAAAAGTTTTGCTCAAAAGCTGGTATAGATTCCTTTTCTTTGATGTTGAATGCTAATCTCATAATTTATGTTAACTATCAAACTAATAATTAGAGAATTATGATCTTCACACAAGCTGATAGACCGGAATGCTAGTCACGCATGCGTTGGCACACAGTGTTAGACATCATCAATCACCAATATGGCGATAAACTTTATATTCTAGGTGTACTCTAACAAAGGCTTGGTTTGGTTTATGTGACTACGGCAAAGCCTTGAACGGCTGTCTGGCTAAGGGAAGGGATGCCATCGTGGAAGACGTTATGAGGGAAACTGATTCGTATGCTAACAGTGTTCAGCGACTTGACCCCTCCGCTACTGGTGGGACCTCTAATAAAGGAATTGTGAGACTCACACTTCCCACCACCTCGCCGACGTGAAAAGACAGTGTAAAAGTCTCTTATAATAACTCTCTATTGAACACTCTAATATGGAAACTTTAATTATTCTTATTCTATGTTAAACATCTCTTATATGTTAAATAAATGTATTTCGTTTACCATTTCATATAAGATATCCTTTTGGATTACTCAAGAATATTAGGATGCTCAACGCTATTGAGAAGATAAGTTAAGAAAAATTGCTTCTCTTTCATACTTTATTAATTTGAATAAATACTTACAACAAAATGAATATTTTTTAGAATTTTTCACTTAACGTACTCAATTTTGTGATTTTTAAAATATTGTTCGATTTGTTTTAGCTATTCTATAGTAAAAAAAATTAACGATTGTAAGTAATGATAAAATTGCATTTAAAATTTTTTTAAACAAATTTGATGAAAATTTATGCCACTTGACACACTAGATGATTCTAATTAAAAGTGTGACATCATACGTACTTGTTTGTTATTTGTACTGTTGTTATCCTGATTAGAAAGAATTTTCTTATGTTCGGAGGTCATAAACTATTTCCTAAATAAATAAGATAAATTAAACAGCATAGGGTAAAACGTTATAGAAGAAGTTTTTATTCACAATGGTTTTAACGAAGTATGCACTAATTCAATCAATGCATTTGTTGGCTATTTTAATAATTTATGTCATTTTGACTAAATATTTGGCATCCATACATATGGCATTATTTTAATTTACCCCATTTTTTATATTGTATTTTCTTTACGACTTCTGTTTTCGTCAGCTTCCATTTGAGTGAAATTATTTAAAGTCGCTGAGCGGTAGCGCTCATTAACATAGGTTAGACAATATTATACAGTACATTTCCTGCTGTTATAATTAAGTTTGCCTGTATAAGTTTCTGATAGCTATAATTTCTTCGTAAATATTTATTTAAGGCTGAGTCACGAATCAAAATAGGCGCTTGTTAATTTCGTACTTTAAAGTGTATAGTTGTTTAGTCATTTAGTTTGAAAATATATACTACTTACCGGCAAGGAAGCAAATTTTGCTTCCTGTTAAACTTTCAGCTTGTATAACCAACAGGTGGAAGCGTCAAAAAATATTTCCATTTTAAACTTTAACATAAGTTGGGGTACTCTTAGTTAGCAGCCTACAGTCTATTGTGATCCTTTGGATGACCTGATAATGTTAATAGCATACGTTGTACAATTGTGATCAACATGGATATTGCATTATGCCCTGTGACAGTACCTTTATCTTCGTCTCTACTAGTTTGCAAAAGGATAGTACATCGATAAATTTCTTTGAAGTATTCAGCTACTTGGTAGATAGCGCATGAGTATCGGTGAAAGCAGATGTTAGTTTTGAAAGAAGAAACCCGCTATTGAATTTCATAGAAATGCTGAAGAATCATTTTCTTGCGCGTCCGGTTGGTAAACCGCACGATGAAAGTGTCGGTATAGCGGCACCTTTACTTAAAATTTATTTTAAATATGTTTGGTGTGGTTTATTAATTTTTTTAATTTATAAATTTATGATGGTAATAAAATGTTTTACTCAAAAGCAAAACATTATTGAATTATTCTGATAAATCAGTTTCTCAGTTCAGAATAGACTTTAGAGCAGCTTTTCTCAGCTTTTCGACTAATGCGTACCATATAAATAAAAGTAGGAAAATATTAGTACCACAACTATATTTTACAATGATTATTTTTTTAATATTTCAATAGCAATATTAAAAAAAAATATATTTTGCCATTTTCACACCCTATTGGATATTTGTATTAAATTTGTACATATAAAAATATTAGATTAAAAATTGGTTACCACTGTAACTGTCAAAATTTAAGTTATAATACTTTAATTCCAAAATTCAGTGAGAAATTTGGGTATGTTTAAGAGAGATTAATTTCTTTATGTCTGATCTTATTTCACTTAGTTTTAGCCGTAAATTAGGATCCACATAGCTATATCTGCTGTGTACTTATTTTTTAAATATACAAATTATTTTTTAAATATACATATTTTTAAAAATAACATGGAAGAAAATCCTTGTTCGTAAAAAGGCAATAAAATTTGATAGCTTTATTTGAAATGCATCTAAATTTTGTTTTTCGGTTCAACCAAAGGTTAACGTCAGTTATTTATGAAATCTTCAGTTAGAATTCGATTAATTAAGATCGAATTAAGATCGATGAAGACGGAAATACAATTAAATGTATGATCCTAACTGCGAAAATATTTCAGTCCCGGGAAACAATAATCTGCGAGTTAAAAACGGACCGAGAATTTAAAGACATTTAAGCTTACCTGGAAGATCCCGAAAATTTTGAACATGTAGACTTAACGTCTATTCGCAATAGGGTGGCCCATTATGAAATTATAAATTGCTCTTTTACACGAAAACAACCAACTATAATCAAGAATTGCGGCCGGTAGTCCCAATGAGTCTACTCTTAAGTACTCTAGATGAGCTACATGACTCGAAATTAGGAGCACATCTTGGTATTAGGAAAACCCTGCAAAGCGGTGTATTTTCCGCAGTTATAGAAAGTTGTGACAGCGTATGTCAAGTCATGTCACTTGTGTCAATTAATTAACGATGTTAATTACAACCCGGCCGGGTACTCAAATAGCATAAAAACCACTTTTCCAAACGAATTGTTTGGCATTGATTTGCACTGTCCCTACCCTAGAGCAAAGATTAATAAAAACAGATACTTGTTAACCATCGTGGATCATTTCTCTAAATGGGTGGAAATAATTCCCCTTAAACGGGCTTCAGCAAAAATAGTAGCAGATTCGTTTCTAAGTAAATATATTTTAAAATAGGGGCCGAAGTAAAAGTAATATCAGGTAATGGTAGGCAATTTAAATTAAATTACTTAATGAAATTAAGTAATTTATTTGAAAACCTGTGCACGGGCCTTGTCATACGCCATCTAAAAATGTACCTTATAGACCGCAATCAAATATTGCGAAACGCGTAAATAAAAATATAGTTAAAATTATTCGGGGATATGTTAAGAATTATCATGGCCGTTGAGACAGCTGCGCCAATGAATTAGACTTTGCCTTGAGAACAGCAAAACATGACACAACACAAAAAAACCCCTCAGAATTGTTCCTAGGAAGAAAAATTTTAACGCCTCTGAATAAGCTACTTTCCGTTCAACAAAGACAGGAAGAGTTTAAATTGAATTATATTCAGAAAATTATTAATGAGGCTATCAAAAATTCTGATGCGGCGAGATCGAAACAAAAATTGTACTACGATAGAAAGGGACGCGACTTAGAAGATACCATAGGCCAGAAAGTGTTAAAATTACAGCACTCTTTGTCATCTGCACCCGAAAATAGGGTAGCTAAATTTCAGCCCAGGTTTGAAGGCCCTTTTATCATAGAGAATATTAAATTCGCTACGGTTTACTTAAAAGCAGAAAATGGCCAGCAAACAATTGCTAATGTGGATCCGATTAAACCATACTATTTTCGTACGGATTTTCAAGTTCTAACGGATTTATTGCAGGATTCTGAGTGTGCGCCAAGAACATGGATTTCACCGTCGCCCAGCAAAGATCCCCCAGCTACAAAAAAAAGCCAAGAACTCTCTTAAAAGGATTGCGAAATGAACGCAACAGCAACAAGGTTCAGGCGCCGCCAGAATGAAGAATACAAAACAGACAAAAGTTCCTCTTCAACAGAAGCTAGCGCCGATGCGAAAGCGGAAAAGACTCTTGGAAGACAAGCAAAGAAAACGGCAAACTACAGAACCGGCAATTACCTCGAGAGAAACCACATAGAATATGCCAGCCGAGAGCTATGAATAGAAAACAACCCGACGACGCATTATTTATTCCTTTTCGGGAAAGCAGAAGAACCAGGAGAGTTGTCAAAGTTTCCGAGTCAAGGAACTACAAAGCAAAGAGGAAGCCAGAATTCCAGGATCCTCAGCCCACAAGAAAAGCTGCCCGATTCAACGCCCCAGGAATGAAAAGAAAAGGATGTCCGGAAGGGAATACCAGCTGCCAGAGACGACTGAGGGTCCGAAGTTTGAAATCGCCGATATGGCAAGAATTCTGTGCTACGAGAATGCAGGAGTATAGAAACTAAAAAGATAAGTGACAATTTTCCTTGTTTTCTATTTTGTATTGAAAGTTCGATTTATGTCATGTACAGATGTCAAGTACAAGAGTCAAGTACAGATTATGTCAAGTACAAGAGTCAAGTACAGATTATGTCAAGTACAGATTGAATGTGCTTTAAGTTAGGCTCTCCATGCTTCACTTAAGAATTTTAAATTTAAGCTCGGTTTTAGGACATTAGGTCTAGATTTGTGTTTAAGGAGTTTTCTAAGGTCTGAAATGTCGATTTCATAACAAATCGTAGCGGTTGGATAGCGGTAGTATATTTTCGCGGAAATACAACATAAAAACCTCGTCTCACTCAGAACAATTTCTGGAGAGCATGGGGGGGAAGAAGAATTAAAGTTTCTTGCGAATGAAAATGTTCGAGGGCCAAAACAATTTCAAGAAAGACTATTGATAACACATGGAAACTGCTATGAATAGAACTAATACTTTTTCATTCCGGAGGACTGGAAGGTCAAGACTGACGTCTGATTGAAAGAAAAGATGAAGTAGATGGATGTAAAACCTATTCAAATTGTGAATGCGTATTTTTCTTATAAACAGAAAATGTTTTAATGATGAATTCACGAAGGAGCTCTAGCTACAAGTTGAAAACTTTGATAAAGTCTTTTTGTGCAGAATTTACACTTTAAAGTACTCTTAAAAACCTTCTTCTTCTAGTAGTTAAATCCTGGTGGGGAAAGATGTAAGGTTTATCCTAAGTTTATTAACACTTATTTTAAGTTCTGTATCTTTCCTATCTTATTCTAATTTCAGCTTACAATTTCCTGCCAGCATGCAATTTCAGAAAGGCAGTTAATGCAAATAAGAGAGAGTACCATTTAAGTCGATACTTCATCGACTTCTAAAGAGAAGGTCCGATTCCCTGACTAGCGCGCGTTTGCCTTTGGCTAACTTGTCCCTTAGTTACTACGCTTGGCCATACCTTAGGCCCTTGCTTGGCTTCGCCGATTTAATTAATACTTAGGGGCCAACTATTTAGATTTCTGATAGCTTCGGCTATACCTTTCAGATAGCTTAGTTAAGCTAGTTTGGTTTAATTTAGATTCGATATTATTTAAACCCGAGTGGAGGCTTTGTGTAAAGTTCCAAGTAGGAACTGATTGTAAATATACTGAAAAATAAAGGGTTGTAAAACCTCCTTAAATCTTACGTCTTTTGTTCACACACTTAAGCGATTATTCGCTTGTTAGTGTTAGTGGGGTTCTAAGCTAGAACTTTAGAATTAAATAAGTAAAACTCCACATGCCATTGCATGAATTCGTAGACATTCTGCATCATTTGATAACGGGATATTATGAATTTCTTTAGCCGCTTTTTCGTTGAAGAATATTAAAAAGATATTTTAAACTACTGGTGCTATAAGGTTTTCTCCAATAGTGTGAGCCTACCCAGGCTTAGCAATTCTTAGGCTTACTAGGTTACAAGCTTCCAAAGCGATTTCACTTGAAGTAAAGAAACAATTCATTACTTGTTTGTTATTTTTCAACTCCGGTGCTTTCGTTTTAAAATATTCTTCAGATTATTCTCTAAATTGGCATGCTTAGATTCATGATGTCTTTTAAGAACCGACGGTTTCATACTTTGATTGGATAATAGTAGTTTACCGCAAGCATACATTGAGGATGAGGGTCCAATTCATCTCCTTTCTAGTAAACCCAAGTGATAAATAAATTTAATTACATTTTCTTTAAAAAAATTTATTTTCCTCTCAGTATTTAGTGCTATAAATTGTCCATCACCTGCTAATCATCACTTTTCCGCTTTGTCAATCCTAGCCATTTTTCTTGAAGTTTCTTGACAAATACAAGAAACGGAACTAAAAGCGAATGATTTTGGTTGAGGAATTTGCTTATTGAAGCTATAAAATAACACAAAGACAGAAATAGAATCATAAAAAATCACTGAAATTAGAAGTTATCCGCCACCTACTACGAATACATTAGAGTTCTTTTTGACATTGTGTGCATAATAGAAGATATTCATTAAAATGAAATAGGAGAATCGTTGCTAAATTTAAAGAGAAAAAAAGCTAAGTATATAAGATATTCATTAAAACATTTTAATGAAATAGGAGAATCGTTGCTAAATTTAAATGGAAAAACAGCTAAGTTTAATTGATCAGCGGAGGCAAACACAGCTTCGGAAATGCTTAAAGAGGATTTAATTCAAGCTTTGGTCTTGAACCTTCTATCCGCAGACACGAATGATTTCGCTAAAAGATCTGCGTTTGTGGAAGATCGAGCTTTGGTTCCATATTTTAGTAGAAGTAAACATGAAATAGAGAGAAGACAGAAAACAACCAAAGGACAGACATTAGAATACAAGCATTTAAATCATTTAGAGTATACTATGATAAAGAGTCGATAGCAGTATAAACTGAGCGTGTTCTGATCATTCGTCTGTATTTTGAAAAGAACTTACGCTCTGAAAAGAATGGAACTGTACGATAAGGTAAACGATATACGGTGTGAAATATTAGTTTCGAAAAGTTTAATTTCATCACAGGTATTTGTTAATGAGCAAAACATGTATCCCGATTTTAAGAATAATTGTGCTTACTTAAATGATTTCGATAATTTCTAGTGTATCGATAAACATCCCTGCCTTCTACGGGATTCGAAACAGGACACATCGGTGCAGTCTGTGTGATGAACTACTTGGAGGGTCTACCACCCCTTCATCTAAGAGGCAGAAAGAGAGAAAAAGATAAAACTGTACTTTCAATACTATATTTATGAACTTTGGGATAAGAGAATAGTTCTCTCGGACTACGAACCCCTCAAACAACAGTTTTTACGCCATCCCGCAGGCACAGTTCTAACTGATGCTGTTAGCATGCAATGGGACTGCTTCAAAATATAGCAGCATTTTAGTCTATACTGATTGATGGCTTGAAAAAAAAATGCTTTTCAGAGTGCTTTCTGTGTCATTAAAAATTGTAAAATGTTATAATAAGATATTTGAATGGCTACAACAGAGTGTTTCATTATTTGGGCATTGCAGAATGTCAGAAGTTGACAACACTTACTAGTGCTTACAAGAACTTAAATGGTTTATATATGTAATACAGTTTTATTTGTTATCAGTACATTATTTTTGTTAGTGCAATATCGAAAAATGTATCTTACTACAACTGTGTTCAAATTATTTGATATATAAGTATCACATGCGCATTGGTGCATTTTGAAACTTACTTAGTACTGCTTTTGTAAGATATAGTAACATTATCTATGCTGGTAAGATAAAATCAATAATTATATGTCTATATGCGATGATGATATTAAAAGAACTATGTACCACAAGTGCCTGAGTAGCATAGCATTGTATGTAGCTAGGTATTTTAAATGGGCCTTGTTTGCCAATGTATATTTTTCTTTTTTTTTTTTTACTTTAAATTTCAATAAATGCTATGCTGGCCCTAGTGAAGGAAGGGTTGGGCTGTTATAGTTGATATCAACTGTTAGGATGACATTACAATGTTAGACATTTCTTGAAAACGTAAAGGTCAGTGGCCATCCCTGATGGCGTTTCAGTCACTAACCTCTCAACCGGTTGGACGATAAATGCACAAAAGTCACAAACAGAAACACCGGCCTTGGACCAGCAATCCCAGCACCATTGAGATTAAGTATTTTAATTGAATTGCATGATGCCCCATTATCAGGAAAGCAGTATTGAGGGAGGTGGAAAATTATTAGGAAAGCAGTGTTGAGGGTGAAGAAAAATAACTGCTTCCCTCAGCTTCAAAATATGTGACAGAATATATCGATCCCTTGACGTAAGCAAATTAATTTATGATATTATTTATTGCCTTTAATAAACATAAGTAGTACAAAATCAAATTTTCCCAATGATCTAATTGCATTATTAAGCCGATATAATTGCATTATGAGGTCCATATAATTGATTTAATAGGTCTATATTTCAGAGTAAAACAAATAACAATAGATTTTTTTAAATAATGGCAGATCGTTTTACAAATTGGGCGAACATAATCCCTTTATGACGAGCCTCCGTTAAAACAGTTTTAAAGTCTAATCTCCTAAAAGTAATTTTGGATAATGTTTCATAATTCTTTAGTAAAGGTTTTCAGAAGAGGTTTACGGGTCTTGAGTTTAAGCATTTTAAAATGGTGGCTTATCCAACTCTGCATAACGTATCAACATAAAGATAAACAAAATAATTCTACGCAAAAGTGTATCAAGAGCTCGGAGTTTGTTGCGCTAATTAAGCGTGCCTAGGTGTGAAGATATGTTGATATGTTTACCACTTTGATAATGCAGGGCAAAGATGCGCTCGGATTGGTATTTTCTCTAATCTGTGCTATTATACGGATATTAGAATGTGATCATGCTCTTTAAGTGAACATTAAGATCAGCCAAATAGAAGACGACGATAAGAACCCGCAGAATTACTTCTGTGTATAAAGCTGGTAATCCTTCTATATAAACTACTATTTGAAACATGAGGAAGAACTTATGATGAATGTTATTCAGAAAAATTACTGAACCTTCGAGTAATTCAAGCAAAACTCACACCGAACAAAAGCTGCTTTAGGACAAGAAGCGATATGAGGAAATTTTAAGAGATTATTTTTTTAAGATAAATTCCTGAAACTTAAGCTTTCTTGCTCAAGGAATTCCAAAGTCGGAAAGTACTATGTAAAATTTGAAGTATTATACAGCAAAAATATTATATAATGAAAATATTATACAGAGAATAAGAGCAGCTTTTGTTTACGTAAAAGGAAAAGATAATACTAAATGCATGAACAATATTAACCAAATTAAACGGGCTAATGTAAGGGAAGATACACGTAACAGAAAAGGCCGCGATCTCCAAATTTTATGCGCGTACCCCGAGACCAAAATCAGTATAAATTGCAACCCATATAATATAATATAATATAATACAACACAATATAATATAATATAATGTGGTGTAATAGTGTACGTAACATAATATATGTAGTATAACGTAATAATGTAACTATTGTAATGTTATTTAATGTTGTTGTTGTCTTGTATGACTTAAACAGAATAAGACAGCGAATTTTATCGTGGGGAAGAGTATAAGATCACGTTTGTCGTTGGCAAGAGCCTTGTACATACCATATACGTGACAGTACGATTTTGCCCAGTTCCACCCCAGTTTTGAGGGAAAGCACCTCGTGGGTCAGTCTAAGTATCTTCCAATCCTCTTCCCCTACCAAAGCCACACGAAACGACTTTTGGCTTCTCATATGCTTAGAGCACTCCCTAGCCGCAAAGATAATGGCTTCTCCGGAATTCGAACCCATGCCCTTGGATACGGTGGTCAGAATCACCAAACACTATCCCTTTAGGCATCTGTAATGTAATTATGCATGCGTTTTGAAGCCGGTGCAATTTTGATGTTCATTCTTCCCAGAAGCTAGTGAAACCTGACCCAGCGGCAAAAGAGAGAACCTCGCACTTACTTGATATACGATCATATTTTCGCGAGTGTACTTTCTTGGCGTGCCTCTAAATATCCCACTGTGATTCGGGAAATTTCGAGTACAGCCCCTAACAGAAAATCGGCCAAGAACGCCAAAGGTCAGCCAACTCTGGGGAAGGCAGATAATGCACTCATTGCCAATATGCCTACTGTCAATACAAGCAAACAGTGGCAATTTGTGGTACTGGAATTGCGTGTTTTACTTGCGAAATTGTGTATATTGTTATAAATGTCAGAGGAGATTTACTGAAATGAGGGGCATATTGAAAATGTAAGGAAAAATTTCGAGAAGGGAATATATACATTCCAGGCGAAAGCATTACATTGACATTAATTTAAATGGAAGAGACACTGTGCTGTGCATTTTAGAAATAGGCTGATCTGGTGTGTTGAAGCTGATGAATTCTGAATTGAAATAAGAGTTTATAATAGAGACAATAATTTCACACACATTAAGCTTCAGAGTCTGATGTAAAATTAAATAGATCTTTAAATATAATGAAACTCTTTAAATGGAAATATGTGTTGCATCATAATGTGCGAAATATTTAATTTATATTGTTTTTTACTATGTTTCCTCCCAGGAAAACTGGGAAGAAGCGTAGTGTAAAGACGAAATTATTTTTACTAAAACTGGAAGCAACTACTGAATTGATATAAAAGTTTTGCCTCTAGGTTAGTTACAGTTTTAAATTCTGTGTTGTTATTAAGACTTTTGTTTTCGAATTTCTTAAATTCTGTAGGGCCGATTATGAGGTTTTATTTTAAGTAACTCAGTTATCTTATTACTTTGGCTTTACGTTTTTCAGCTTCCACTAACATACAAATTTATTAAAATGTAAATAAGCTTCAAATTGCTAAGTATTTTAGAGATGGTTTATGCAGAATAGGCTAATTGTCACGTTCTCTGGTGCTGTACTTTAGCTTGTTTAAAACCAATTTCTCTAGCCGCGAGTGTTCGCGAATAGTTAGTCAAAGATAATCAAAGATTTAGGCGCGGCATATTAATTTTGTGTTCTGCATCTGATTCGGTTTGAGGGTGTATGTTTTGCACCAGCAAGGCAATAGAATGTGTTTCTGTGAAATTTTCAGTTTGTGGAATTTCAAGTCGATGGGTTAAAATATGCAATTTAATGTTAAACTTTTAATTTAGTTGTCTTATTTTTAGTTAACAGCCATACAAGTCGAAATGTCGTCGGTCGGGATGAAAAATCTGTGGCTAAATTGTGGATAATTTAGCAAATTGTACTTAACAGCCTAATTATGTGCATTTATGAATTGGATATTAAACTAATTTCAAAGGACAGTAGAAAGAATGATATAGAAATAAAAATTGATTTTTATTCAATTCTGAATCATTATGTATTGCTTTGCTGATTTTCAAATTTCTTGCTCCGAAATAAACACAGTGACGCTACAAATGACTCCCGAACTAAGTGTGGAACACGATAATTCGCGCCTCAATCCGGATTTGGCGACTGTGTCCCATCCTCTCTAGTCACCCTTTCAGGGCATATACGGAATGTTCTCCTTCCTTACCTCTTGCTTGCTTGGTGTAGTTAGAAGATCGTCTAGCTGGCAGTGGAGAATTCCGCATGTCGAATCTTCGCAAGAGTATTGCTATTTTTTGTGTTTCTTACTTCAAAATAAAACTAATTACTCTGCAAAAATGTTTTATTTGATCATTTCAGCTTGAAACCATACACCTATCAACAGTACTATCTCATTTTAGTCACATATAACTAAGAATATTATGGTAGCTAACATAATTTTTTAGCATTTTAACGCGTTTAACTAAAACCATGTTAACTTAAAAGTTTTGTATACTATTATAACTACTCCTTGAAGCTACTCAAGAGCGCTGAGTCTGTATTCATAAGACATTTTCAGTACTCATCAAGTTATCATTTTGGCTTTACTTTCTTCAACTTCTACAAACATGCAGATTAGTTAAAATATAAATAAGCATCAAATTGCTAAGTACTTTAGAGATGGTTTACGCAGAATAGGCTAATTGTCACGTGTCATAGTTTGCAGTTGTTAAAGTATTTAAATTTTTTCAGATGAATTTATAGTATACATCAGAAATTCACATCTGCTCCTCGAAGACATGGCTGTTAAAAGAAAAGCTTAATTTTGCCATTTTCTTTCATCAGACGTTTTTCTAAATGAATTATTTTCATTGTCCTGTGCTAATGATTTCAGCTGTATTTTCTTTCATTCTTCTCTCTCGACATTTTAAATTCAATGAATTTACCATTTCATTTAAAAGACTAGTCTAGAATTCCAGCATTTCAAAGTCAAACATTTGTAATTTTATCCAAGTAATATTTTGATATATTTCAAAAATCAAAAGTTATCTATAAGGATGTAAGGTTTATCCGAAGTTTATTAACAGTTATTTTAAGTTTTGTATCTTTCATATCTTATTCTGACTTCAGCTTACAATTTCCTTCCAGAATATAATTTCAGAAACGCAGTTAATGCAAATGAGAAAGAGTACTATTTAAGTCGATACTCATAGACATCGAGAGAGATAGTCTGATTCCCTGACTAGCGCGCGTTTGCCTTTGGCTACGCTTGGCCATACCTTAGGCCCTTGCTTGGCTTCGCTGATTTTATTAATACTTAGGGGCCAACTAGTTAGATTTCTGATAGCTTCGGCTATATCTTTCAGATAGCTTAGTTAAGCTAGTTTGGTTTAATTTAAATTCATTATTATTTAAGCCCGAGTGGAGGCTTTGTGTAAAGTTCCAAGTAGGAACTCATTGTAAATATACTGAAAAATAAAGGGTTGTAAACCCTCTTTAAGTCTTACGTGTTTTGTTGACACACTAAGTAATTATTCGCTTGTTCGCGGGGTTCTAAGTTAGAACTTTAGAATTAAATAAGTAAAACCCCACAAGGATACTTGCATAACTGAATTTATTCTGTTTGTTTTAAATTAGTCATAAATGTTAGCATTTTTCTAAAGGAATTTAACACAAGCACAAATGAAACTATTTTGCTGGAATTTGATAAAATCCTTTTCCTAAAGATATTATTACACGATTTTAAGTATAACTAAATGCCCAGTTAAATTTCGAAGTTAAATTTCTCACAAAAAAATTAAGAATTTTATCCCAAATAACAGCACAACAGAAAAAGACGCAACTAAAGATATAGTACACATAGATGCTTTTCGTAAAATTCACAGGCAGGTAAAAGTGTTTGCAATTTTTGCTATGAGAAACCTTCTTGATTAACAAGCATCGCCGTTGTTGTAAATTCGAAGACATAAAAATTTCAAATACTTAATTTTTCCCTATAAAAATTTTCCCCTTTCGTTACAATATACTAATTTTGCAAAATCATCGTAAAAGTATTACTTATTGCACAGAAAAATATTTTAAATCATTAATTTGAATTCCTTAAAAAGTAATTAAATGTGGCAAATTTAACAAAAAATTATACAACAGAAGCCAACATCTGTTTGATAAATTCTATAAATTTTGGTATATACGGATGTCTGATTTATTTTCTATTAATACATTACTATATGATACAGTTAGCTATATGTATATCAAAATATATTGAAAGACATATATAAAATTCTATAATCAAGAAAAATTCCTAATGGGCAAACTGATGGCATGCCGGACGTTCTACGACTACATCACTAAAGGCAATAGAATAAATTATGACAAAGTATATCACTGCCATCTGTGTTAGAAGATTAGCACCTTTAAGCGTTCTTCATGGAGGACGCGCAAAGGATATGTTGTCACATGTATACTTTAAAACAAATTAAAATTATAATTTATAAATGTAGGAGGTTCAAATGTGAGAAAACTTATGCACTTGTATACACACATATATATAAATATTCTTCAGTGCATTTATATTATTAAACCAAAAATTAAAAAATATTCAGTCAAAAAATACACATAATTATTGTTTCCTTTTTAATACCTTACGAGATCTTCAGACTCGTACAGCGCTGAAAAGTTGGAAAATGATATGTCCTTCTCTTATTCCCGATAATCCAAGACGCACTGCAGTTGCTTCGTTCCGTCTGTCTAAAGGACATGATTGCCTTGCCTCTCACCTGCACCGCATAGGTATTTCAAGCGATCCTATTTGCCCACTTTGCAACTGGAGAAGAAATGGACAGGGACCGCCTCCTTCGATGTATAGCTCTTCGTGGTCTTACAGAAGAGTCGAGATATTGGGAGGCAAGAGCGCTTCTTAGATAATGACTTAGATCTTTTTGTTCTTTGTGTTATTTGCTTGTAATCCTTTGTTTGTAAGATTTTAGTTCTTTATAACCATTTGCCTAGCCACAGGAAAAAAAGTTTCCTTTTAAAATATTTATTCAGAAATTCAAATTTATTTATTTATTCATTATTTATTCATAAGTCATTCATTTACTGTTACATACACAGGGTTTATTCTTTAGAATCCGAAATGTATCCGCTGCTGCTTTTGGAATATTATTACCACAAATCACTGTTAGATTTGACTTTTATCTAGCCTGAGAAGGAAAAAAATGCAGAATATTTTGGAATTTTAAGGAAGATCATGCCATGTTCTTTTATATTAGTATCATGCCATGTTATTTCTTCTTAAATTAATCCTGCTTTGAACGTCTTGAGGGAATCAGGTTTAAATTCTCACTTTCAGGATGAATGACTGCCCATATCCCTCAGCCAAAACCATGACGTTTTGTGCTTATGAATGAACTTGAAATTACACGTATGCAACACCAATTCAATATTACTGAAAGGTTTTAAAGAAGATATCTAACCAAATTCAACATTATTGCAAAGTTTTAAAGGCGCATTTCGACACTATCAAAGTGTCTTAAAAAAGATGTTTCAGTGTTCCTCTGCCTCAGCTCTTATTAAGACAATAAAATTCTTGATAATTTCATAATAAAATCCTTTAAAAAGTAAATAAAAAATTCTTGATTTCTGCGTTTTTGCATTAATAATATTACTATGTATTGTGAAGTTTGCCTAGAAACAATGACATAGCCAATGGGGGGTCCTATCAAGTCCGGACGTATCCCAAAACTGTATACTGTAAACATTCCGAAATACGCTGAATCATTTAGTAACTAATACCTATAGTTAAGCTCAATTTCAAAATTAGGAAAACTACGCAAATGCCGACAATAAGACTTGCGAGAAACAGAATAGGACAGCACGATAGCGAGTAGACATTTTCTGGAAGATTCAAAAGAGTGAAATCAGAAGAACTGCTTTGATCTATTACAGATATTTTATGCATTCTTCCTTCATTTAACCAAAAATTTAAATAAAGTTTCAGCTTTATTTAAATCCTTATTTAAAGTGCTTTTATATCTTCATGATTTAATTGCAAAAAATTTCTAAAAGTATCTTTTGCATTTCACTCGTTTTCTTCTTTTTTGAGGCCCACCAGCGGCCGAGCGGTAAAGCGCTGAACACTGGTACTTCGGTCCGAGGTTCGAATCCCGCGAACGGGCTGGCTGCATGGGCGTTTTCGTGGTTTTCCCCATGTGTAACGTGTATACGAGCCAGTTTCCCTTAGAAAGTCCTCCACTAAGGCAACCCTCCCCTTAGGCAGATAGCCGTCGTGTGCTTTGCCATAATTGAATAACCTAACCTTCTTTTTTGAATCTGATGCGTAGAATTTGCTTGCTTCAGGTGAACGACAAGGTTAGTAATTAGAAGGAAAAGAGTTATCATCTTATCTAATAATTTTTGAAACTAAGCTAACGTGCGACATCCAGTTTATTCCGCCCTTCTCATTTGAACCATACTAGGATTTTAAAACTGGATAATGGGAAGAAATAATGATAAAATAGCTGCTCTCGAGTTTAAGAGCAATAGGATTTTTAAACTTTTAGAACATTAATAATTAGAGGAAAATTTTTAAATAGGTGTTGAAATTACCTGTTAAGAAATTGTTTCATTTATAAGACGTTAGTCGTTTAAAATCTCTCTATGGTAAATAAGAAGGGCTCCAAAAACGTACTAACCCTAGAACTTAAATTTCAACTTCTTGCGATATATCTACATTTTGTAGCAAATCTTTAAATGATTAATAAGAGTAAAATAAAGCTTAATTTAAGTGTGCTTTCGTAATTTATTTCCTTGTTACTTTTTTATAAACGTTTGTATGGTTCTTGAAGTGTTTGAATTTGTTTTCTGTAATCAAGCACGTATGCTGACAGCAAGATATATTGAAACATAAACTTTAAGAAAATTTATTTCAACAAGTTAAAGCCTACCATTCATAAAATATTTTAAATGCTGTTTTGTTTGAGGTAAATAAGGACTGCTTCAACTAATTGATTGATTTGATTGACATTCATATTGATTCTTAACAAGATTCATAATTTATAATTTTGAATTTCAATAAAATATTGAAATGTTAAATATTTTTATTTAGTCCCATTTCTATTATATGAAGTATTAACTTATCACCGTCTACTCATAAATAACTAATTTTCGCTTTGGTCAAACTATCATCGCCGTTTTATTTATTTATGAAGCCAAACTATCATCGCCGTTTTATTTATTAGTGAAGTCTCCCTCAATTATAACGAAAAGAAAATGATTCGCCTGTAGCACTAGCACTACCACATTAGTAATTCATCTCCACGCAATGGTTTACTCGTGTTATTAAAGTATCACCACGGGATCCGCCCAAACACTGATGGACTGTCTCTCGGGACGCACTTCCCATTTGAAGGAAGTTGTCCTGCGGAACAACCACACTTACTGCTTTATAAGAAGCAATGCGAAGCAGCAGTACTGAGCATTTTGCATTACAGCAATTTATCATCTGAGCTATATAAGATAGAGATGGTTGCCTTGATATGACGGTTTAAGTCTCAAGAATACGAATTCCTTCTCACAATTATAGCACTGGGTATAGAATAAACAAGCATTCATTTTCCGCACATTTTCCACTAAACATTCTTGAACTCTCTACCTTCTGAATTTAAGTGATGTGTACTAATGGATGGTATATGGATGTGGTTATGGAACTCAATAAATATTTAAAAAGACTGACTCTTTTATTTTTCTTAGCCAATCAAAATAACGGGTATTTGAACTCAAAAGGGAACAAAGCGGTATACGCAAAAAAGTAGATTTAAAAGTCAAATGAAGTTTGATTTGTAATTCGATGATCAATCAAATGTTTGCCTTCTTCCATAGTATTCTAAAACTTTATCTGCTGCAATCATAGATAGTTTATTGTTATATTTTGAAATT
The DNA here is from genome assembly GCA_000611955.2 of Stegodyphus mimosarum. NCBI lineage: Eukaryota > Metazoa > Arthropoda > Arachnida > Araneae > Eresidae > Stegodyphus > Stegodyphus mimosarum. The sequence goes on from KK114664.1 coordinate 146,553, forward strand.
CTGGTTTTTATTGAATTGGATCTTTTCATCATATTAGTAACTAGAAAAACGTAAGCAGAAAATTCTTAAATATTTACTTTTTAATAAAATATTTTATTTCTTCAATTTCATGCTTTCTTTCTAAATTTCAATTTAGCGTAGTAACAAATACTAATAAATGTTTGATTTATTTACTATGAATAATTTACAAATTGCATGAAATTTCTTAAAACATTTCGCGTGAATATCTGTGAGAAGAGCAATGATTTACGAATATTGTTACGAATTTTGTATTTAGTTAGATGTTTTTAATAGAATTATAATTAAAATTGTTTATTTCCTAGTGCAATGTAGCGCGTGACATATTTTGAGAGAAAGATATGTCGGAAAAGTAAAAATACAAGAGCACGTGCATTTGACACTAAATAAATGTTTAACTCTGAAATTGATATTTAATTTGAATAAATGTAACTGACCACGGTGTTAGCTGTGACCGTAGTTCCACTCTTTTTGCTTTCCAGAAATTGCTAGAACTATCTCCCGCGACCAATTAAAACGCTTTAAAAAGCCGGAGAGAGACATCTCAGCTCAGTAGTTGTTTAAGCGAGCTGTTGTTGTTTACTTAGCTGCTGTAAATTTGTGAGCGTGTAAGGATTTTAAGTTCACTAACGTTTCTTTTATTTTAAAACTTTACTATCATATCTTATTTTCCACTTCCGGCCAGAATTAACGCATCAATATGTTACTGCAAATTGTACTTGCTAACACTTAAGTATTTAAGGTGTGTCTTTTTGCCAAGAGTAGAATGAGAGAGAGAGCCCTCTTGTTACGAGGCTTCATGCGAGCTTGCCATCAGTTACTATCCGCCTTTAAGGCCAGAGGTTTAAATCCTCTTGAAAGTTCAAGACGTATTGTAGTTTTCCGCTGTTTGCGTACTACAGACGTAGTAATTTTAAAGGCCAGTCATAGTATTAGTCGTCTGTGTAAAATATTAAAAGTCAGCTCTTTTTTAAATTTTAGTTAGTTAGTAGTCTTACATTCTTTTACGTTCAGACCACAAGTGGTTGGTCTTTGTATCCCGAAGTGCGGGAAAGTCTGTAAAATTGATAAGCAAATAAAGGGTAATTTGAACCCTTCTTATCTTTGTTGTATCCTCTACACACGTAGGAACATAGCTTTTAGTAAGCTCTCAGTTCCAACTCAGGAGTCTAGTTATATTTGCAAACAGAAACCTGATAAGCGAATTAGCTTTCTCTGCGCTTTGAATTGCGTCCTATTTAACGTTTTAGTAGTTTAAATATAGCGACTGCTCATACTGTGCGATATTGGGATATTGTACGAGTATCTTTGAGGAATAATCCAGCGCTTTTCTACATTTATTGTGATTAGAATAAATTAACTTTTTGTCGAATTTGTGCATTCAATGTTTTACGAACTCGCATGCACGCAAGAATGTGTTTAAAGGCTATTAGGTATTACAATAGCTATAATTTTTACTTGCAAGCAGCTCTATCTAAATTTTACCTAACATATGCCTGCTATGGGACTTCTAAGTTCATAAGTCTTAATTTATCTAATGAATTATACTTATATTCATGATCATTTAAGAATTGAATTTATGAATTCTTACATGCAGTAAGAAAAGGATTGCTTTTCTAAATGTATGTAATGCTTAGCTTTTCAAAGAGACTTAATACTTAACATAGCACTGTTTAGTTAGTTTATATTTACAGAATAGTCTTTCATTTTTCAAGTTTAATGTAATTTAACTAAAAAAAAAATTGCATACTTTATTGAACATAACGCATGTTTTCACGAAAATAGTAAATAGTTTTTCCCGGATAGTAGCCAGCTCTACGTACATTGCAAATATCGTTGTCAGACTGTTCTTAAAAATAATTCAAAGATGGTCTCAAATAGTGCTTTGGATGCCTGCGTCTCTTCAAATTCATACATTGCCGTTACATTAGAATTATTTCAGTTTTATTTAGATTTATTGCTCGACAAAAATCCGAGTAAAATTTACCCTGTGCGAATCTGAACTTCTAAATGTAGGTTTCTACTTATTTAGCTGAGAAGAAAAGGTAACAGAGCCATGTGAGATGGAATAAAATTAAATAATTGTTTAAATTTTAAACAAAGTTATATTTTAACCAAAAAATAAGAATTTTAGTCCTCTCTAAAGGTCTGTAGTAGCTATTTGTAAAAATGGTGATCTGTTCCCTAGATTTTAAACGTTTAGATCCAAAATCTAAAACTGGTTCGAGTAATAGGAAAATGATGAAAAAGTAAGCTATAAGCAGCTAATATGAATGAGGACAGAAAAGTGGGTTTACAATCGCATTATCGTTTCTCGCGTAAGGATATCTATCAGAATAACAACATTCGGACTGTGTCTGCTACAATTTACAGGAAATGCAAACACAATTATATGTAGCTAGTTTGTTCTCTTTGTTTTCTGTTTTCCAGTGATTAAAATCGTAAAAACAGAAATAATATTAGCCTGGTTTTTCTGAGCAACAGAGATCATACGTATGTTATAAACCAAAGTTTTAGAACTGTTTTTCATGAATTTGGATATACTTACAGTTTTGAATGCTATCAAATATATCTTTGCTCGAGTAGTGCATAGTTTTCTGGGGGGAAAAGCGTTTTGCTACATATTATTTATTTTAACCCTCTGACCGGCCAGGGTTTTCGCTATGAAAGCACAAATTTTCCAAAACTACTACCAGAAAAATTTATTTTCTTGATTTAATGGAAAAAATTTCTAGGCATTTTATACCTGGATTTATGTACTTTTAATATATTGCCTTAATTGCTTTGACATATTTTAATATGCACGTATATATACGTTCGTACAGATATCACAAAAAATACTCTAGGCCGTACATATACTGCCTTGCCGGTTAGAGGGTTAAACAATGTTTACACAATTCAGTCTTAAGATTTTCCATTAATCTTTGGATAATTTCGTAAGAATGGTTAAACAGCCGAACACTAATAGCATGACATGGTTTTAATTGCCGCGAACAATATGGTTGCAAGAGAAATTTCGTGGTTGTCTCTATTTGCAAACTGAATACGAAACCTCCGGGAAAGCTTCTCTTGCATCAAGCAGAGAACTCTCAAGAGCTCTACCGTTAACATTTATGTGTCAATATAACTAAATTTAGTTAACCAGACTAGACATCACTTTTAACATACGTCAGAAAATTAATCACAAAATTGTTGATAGTTTTGATATTAAATACCCGCTGATTAAAATGAGTTTTAGCTGAAATATTGCAGAAAAATTCAGTAAAACAGCAAGACTTACTCAATAATTGTAGTCACATATGCTGACAAACTATGAAAAAGGAATTTTCATTCATTTTTATATTCAAAAACTCTTACGGAACATACTTAAATATCTTTTTAAAGGACTTATATAGGGATAATACACTTTCAACACCATAATTACTGAAATTCAATTACATTTTTATCACATTCCTTATTAACATTTTTTGCCCACAGGGAGGAATAATATAGGCAGTTGGCTTTTATTTTAAGTTATTTTTAAATTTTCCTGTGTTATTTTTATTTTTTCAGTAAATTACAGTTTATTTTTAATAAAAAAGCTTAAAAATCAAATATTATTTTATTATTTTTAAGTTTATTTTTTTTATTTCTGGTCGAAGCAATATCACACGACTGCGCACAATTCTTTTCTCTGTTTTTATATTAGATTTCTCTCTGTTCTCTTTTTCTCTGCATTTATATTATATCATGAAAGATTGATTAGTAATAAACTTAAATGCTAATAAAATGCATATTGTAACACTATTTTCCCAAGTGCTTCGAAAAATGAAAACTATTTAGTTTTGTTCCTAGATTTGAATATTGCAGCAAGAGTTTTCTATCTCTTTTTTAACTTGGTTTTTTAGTTCAGAAACTGCAGTAAAAGGGCTTCAATCCTTTAGTGTTCAAAATATCAGTACGAAATAAATTGAGAGGCAAAATGAGAAATTCTGACTGGCCTGCATATGGCCACGTATTAAACAGCAACGAGCTTTAAGTATAATTTTATTGTTCCAATAAATAGAGAAAACTCGGTACATCTGGCCAAATGTAAAAGCTGTTTTTCTAAATTCACAACAATTTAACTAAAAGTTTGCACCTTTATTTTTTTTCTTATTAAAAACTGCATTTTATTAAGCATTTGAATAACATTTAGTTTTATTGGTTTTTAATTAAACAAAATGAATTGTTTGTAATATATTTCAAATACATACTTTGCAACGAATCTCATAATTTAATTTTCTTCTATGGCGTTTCTGCACTATCAACACATCTAAATTTGTTTCTATCTTCTAGTATATACCCGTGATATTTAAATGTAAGTAAACAATGCTCTTCAACTTCAATAACATGTTACGGTTTATATAAACGATATGGATATGTTGATTCCTGCAAAGCTGCTTTATGGGGTTCAAGTAAAGTACTATTTCCTTCTGTAGTTAAAACGTCTGTGGGTTTCAAGTACTACTTCCGGTTGTCCAGTTTTACCAAACATATAATCAGCTCTTTATATGATTGCAGAAAAGTTGATCGTAACACATATGCAGACAGACAGACATTGTTATAAAAATCGAAAAAACATTTTGTGAGGCAGAAATTCCAGTTTCATTTCTGAAAACTAACTCACTATCGAATTTTGGACCAAACATATTACTTCTCTTACATATGTATAAAAATCATCAAGAGGTAAAAAGGGCTGATTTTTTTAAATATTATTATAATTAACGGAAATTATGTAGTGCGGTTGGAAAGCGTTTAATAAATGAATCTAAGGATACAAGATTGTCACTTGTTTTACACATCCGGAATGTGATAGACGTTGTGTGGTTTAACTTTAAGGAAAACTCTTTTTAAGAGGGTATGTGAAAATATAGCATTTTTCTTCTTTACGGAATATGAAATTGTGCATCGTGATTTATAGTCTACGAAAAGAGGACTCGAAAAATTATTTGCTACAAAAGTTGTTTTTTACGGAGGAACAGTAGGTAGTGACTAGCTTGTATAATGATGTATGAGATCCCGATCACCGATTTTCGATTAGCCATACACCAAAAAAGACATCAATATATTAGTCTATTAGCATCCATCCGAACTAAACCTAAACGAAACCATAAATTTGGACATACAGAGAAATTCCCTTTTTCGAACGCACTATTTCTCTCTCTCTATATATATATACATATATCGCATATATATATATATATATATAGAGAGAGAGAGATAAGTAGATAGATAGATAGATATATCCTGATAGTTCAGGTGTGGGTAGCATTTTCTGTATAATTATTTTCTGTATTTTCGCAAAACCCAATATTATACATAAATGGAAACATAGATTTTATATTTCCAAGCTAATAGGACAGCTATGCAGGTTGCAGTTGCATACGACTAACGTAACCATATCATTACCACTAGCGACTCGGCATCAAGCAGTATGGCTTACCTCTGTGTGCAGTGGGTTATATCTCTCAAAGAAGTATAAGAATTGTATAATTCAAACTAATACAGATGCCTGTAACAAATGAGCAAATGTATGCTGAGTCTGACCCACACTTAGTATGCAGAATAATAAAGAGGTAGACAGTGGAGCAAAATAAGCAGCCAACAGTATTTTCAATCAGAAAAAACCCAGATACGTTTGCCTCCTACGTTCCTCAAATGAAAAGCTCTAATAAATATCTGGCAAATTATTGCCAGATGTTTATTAGAGATGTTTATATAAGCTCAAACGTAAGCACGTAAATAATCAGTTATAAAAGGACCCTTATTTTATAAATGAATTTTAAATATTGATTAGTTTCAATAATAATTTAAAATTGTTTAAAGGGGAATAAAATTCGCCTTGCCAATTCTGATTATATTTAGGAATCCGATAATGCAATTAATATGCAGTTCTGCATTCCGTCACAAATGTCAACGCGAAAGGAAAATACGGAGTTAATAACAACAGATAGTGTTTTGAACTCTTTTGAGTAATTAAGAACTTTCTTCCTAATTCTGACACTTTAGGTGCCATGATCATTTATTCTGGTTAGCATAAATTAGGCTTGTAACAAATTAACGTCCAAAGGAATGCAATGCGTTAAATTTGGAACCAGAGTGCTTACTGAAGGTAGAGAGAAACTGAAAATTCATTAATCAAATTTACTGCTTAAGTATGTTATGAGATTACTCCGTAAAAGTTCTGGAGCATTTTGTTATGAAAATTCCAAAGAAAATAAAATTTGTTGAAGAGGTATTTATTCGTTAGGAAGCAAATATTTATTAAAAATTCTGCACTTTCATGCTAAAGATTGATTGATACGCATGAATTTTTAATGTTAAGATGAATTCTCCTTTCTCTTTGCTCTCAGAGTTAAAATTAGAGAAAGTGCATAGTGGGATGATACAACAGGAAAGATTAACTGAAAGTTAAAGTGGACTTTTGAAGAGTACTAACTGCTTTCCAGGTCAGCTTACTCAGATGGGCTTGATCAACGTATTGCTGAAATTAATATTACTCTCAGTACCTTGATCGGTTAGGTGGTTAGGCGTTGCTGGCTGCCATATCGTTGGGCTTTGTGTTCGATTTCGGGAGAAAGCTTGGGTTTTTGTTTATGTAGTATCTTTGCGGCATGCGTGCATGTAAAGCATACGGCGAGCCAAAAATCCTCTTGAGTGTTGTGGTGGATGAGAAGCGTATGAGATCCTTGTTCCTCTTTTCTTCAAAACTGGGATGGAATTGAATAAAGTTATATTGTCTCCTATAAGCTGCTTTGGACCATGTCGTTGACAGACGCAATACTGGGCTCTTTGCCGCCTTAAAAGTAGCAGATGTGATCTGATGTTAGTGTCAGGCAATTAAGGAAATCACAACAGTAGCAATAATATTCGCTTTTCTGTCGTTTGAGAGATCCTAGAAAGTTGCAGATATACTGGTGCAACGACAGTGGTAAGCGCGAATATACTGGTGAGCTAAGAGCATCATACCCAAATGTTCAGTATTTGCCAACAGTAACAAACAGTACTTTTCATCCAAGCGGCCTACCATAGCCCATAAAACATTCATCAAGATAGGTGGAATCCATGGCTATGTAGCTCTCTCTTCCACAAGCGAATACGGCTCAGGAGCAAGAGAAATTATGGCTGCAAGAAGGGATAAAGAGAATAGCAATGTCTGTTTCTTCTCCGATATTTGAACGTGGGCCCAGTGACATGTCAGCAGACACCATATGAAAATACAGAGCTGGTTGACATAAAAACAACTATCAGAAAGACAACTGTATTTTGAAAACTTCAAACAGTATCTGCTTTTTACGGAATAGTGCATTCGGCGTTTTATTAACTTTTAATGGTACTATCTTATTAACAATCATTAACTGCAAAGATAATAGAAAGCATCACCTCAGGAAAGCTTTGTTACCAAACTGAAAATCGACGCCAGATGATCTTGTGATTCGAAGAAAGTCTTTTTAGAAAATTATTTAATTCTAGCAGCGTTTCTTTTCTCGTGAAGTATAAATTCAGAAATATTCTCAAATACAGTTCACGTTTAGCACATCTATCTAACTAAGGTTTTCATTATGGTTTGCTGTACCAATCAATGTAAACAATAAAACTTGCAACTATATTCCTCTTAGGTTGAATAACAGCTCTTAAAAGTATTATAAACAGCTGAACGTAGCTCAAGATTAAAACCGCAGTAAGCCAAAATTCTCCTCATGAGAAGAGGAATATTACAGATCAATGAACAACTCACAGAACAAGATTTAAAATAATAATTTGCTAATCACCAAGTCTCAATAGCTCAGAGCAAAATAGTCACAGCCACACTGAATTGAACTGTCTCATATTTATGCTACTGCTCTAGTGCAGAATATGCACTGCTGAAAGTTTCCAGATAATCTCTTCCACGTCATCAAAAGTGAGGTTCAATAAATTTCCATAATGTTTCCAAATTAGCAGAAATAATTATGGCAAAGGCTCAGCCCAAACCCCTTTTACTTAAGATATGCTAAAATTTCAACATCGATAAGCACAAAATGTAAATTCTACAAAATGCATAAATTAAATGCACTAATACATAAAACAAATGGCCACAAATCCAATATCAGGTAATATATGCAATAAATAAAAGTAAACCTACCATATACAATGCTCTAAGTCAAGGGTTTCCAGCCTTTTTCCCCGAAGAGCACATTTTAGAATATCTGTTGGAAGGCGGCCACCATTTAATTTTCAAAGTGGATTTATGGTTGGGTAGGGTTAATGGTACATGCACATAAAAATTGAGATCGGTCGCGTGCCGCTTTGTGCTGGTATCTATGTTGGACACAATTTCTATTTCATTAAAAGTGAGAAAACGTTCACATAGTATTTTATTGAAAACTGAAACATTATTATTGTGATCGCGCAGCGGCGGGCGCACGTTGAACGATCAGTAGGCATCATGGTGCCCACGGGAATGAGGTTGGGCACCCCTGCTCTAAGTAAATAAATGAATAAATAAAAACAAGTATATAACACTATAAAAGCGCATGAACACCAAATTACCGAAAAAAACGACTGAAATACTTACCTAATTTGCAATAGCATGTAGATGATAATGGAACAAAACTTTGTGATCTTCAAGTACTTGATTAACTGGATGGTGTTTTAATGAGACTTTGTAGGAACATTTTTATCTCTACACAAATGAAGATTATCGTTATTTTGTTTAAAACTTTATCATTTTTACAACAAGCAGGAACACCGTATTTCAGAAAATGTATGGGAATAAAAATATATGTAGGATTAGGAAAATGCATGTTTGAGTAATGAAATCAATGTCTATAATGTATAACATAGAATATGATGATAGACTGCGAAATAGGAATTTTTTTTCTTGTCCAATGACAGTAAATAAACTATAACGGTTAATGTTATATCCATAACAAAAGGATAGTTTTATTAAATAAGTAATAATGTATGAATTCCCGCTGCTCTTCTTACACTAAAGGGAATAGATAAACTTGTTATCTTTCTTCATGATTTGTTTTTTCATAACTTTTAGTCAAAGAAAGCAGTCGCTTTAATGAAAAGAGAAAACCCTCGACAAGATATAAGGATGAAAGGTAACACCGGAAAGCACTTTAGCAATTACCATCCTGAAGAACCAGGGGAAAAAACCGCTCATAGGCGTTGCGAAAAAAAAAGGACAAAAAAATCTTGCATAAATACACTTCATATATCTGGCCATCGAATTTGCGTAATCTAAGTGACTTTACATACCTATAAAAAGTATGAAAAAAGAATGTAAGAAAACTGTTTATCTTAAATGAAGATCATCTTGTATCATTTTAAGCATCGAAATCTTTTTCAGACAGGTTTTTGTCACTATTACTGTTATCTTTAGAACTTTTCAGCGGTAGATGCATATTTAATATGCATACTCTTCAATATCGCGAACAAGATTTCTTTTTTGGATAAAACTAAATTCTATCATACTGCAATAAAGCTTCTATGTGCGTGATTTGAAATCTGATCTTAATTTTATTTATTAATAAACAGTGAAGGACTTATAAAATGAACGTTTTTAAATGTTTATATGAAAACTGGTATTTTTTATTAGTCAACTTGCAGTTTTACAAGACACAACATCGGGATAAAACTGAAAAATAAGCGCAAAGGATTTAAATTTTCGCCCATTAAGTTACAAAGATTTAATTGTTAAATTTTCCTTCATCTCATTCACATTCAGTTCATAAGCTCACCAACAGACAAAAGAAAAAGACAACTTAATCTGGTAGTTTGCCATTAAATCCATTTCTGAAGAAGTGCCTCTTTATATCAAGTTTTCATATTTTTCCATGGCGTATATACAAGCTAATGTTCTTAAGAAAAATCATCTAGAAAGAACATTTATTATGAGGCACATAATTCTCACATGCTTTGCTATAATAAATTAATCAGCCGTATGTGTCCTTGATATAGGAAAAAAGGAGAATGTTTAGATTTAAATATAATATATTTTGCAACAGTCACAAAGCGTGTTAATGGGAAAAGGCGCACATTTTCTGCTGTAATTACTCTATACATTTTTGAAAGATTATTGTGCAGCAATAAGACTAATTTGCTGTTTTGCTAAAATTATGCATTCTTAGGCTAAGAAAAGAAAATGCTGTATTTCTTTCCATCTGTCGTTTTTTAATAGTGTTCTGTTATAATTTAAAATGTGAAAGTAAAGTAAGTAGGTAATAAATCACTTCACACTAAGTAGATAATAAACTGCTTCACAAAAAGCATACTATATTATTAGTACACTGACCCAGACATAGAATCGTGGCTTCACTTTGCATTAAAACTGAAGATTTGCAAATGACTTAAGGGACTTGGCAATATAATATATGTTACCGGTAAACTGAAATCAGGCATTCTATAGAATACCTAGGCATTTTATAGAATACTGAAAATTGATAAGTATTACACGAAACGGTCAAATATTTCACATATTGCCTAGACATTTTATACAATGCAAAATGACAAACCGGAAAAATATGAAACACATCTACAATTCTTTTCCAATATCACGTGACAAAGCACGCAAATTTTAATCCTCCACGTTGGTTGAAAATTTGCCATTTACATTTTGTGCTTTATTCGAGAGTGTTAAAAGGGCTGTTTTACCTAAATTTGTTCATCAATAAAATTAGTTTTATTCTGTAGCTCATGAAAATGGAAGAGCAAGATAGAGTTTGGAGAAGAAGTCACAGTCAATTGACATGCAACAACGATTTGAAAATGAATTACAAGTTTTCTAAGCTTCGAGTTAATGTTGCCAAAAATAGTTTGTTCTTAACCGAGAAGACTTACCAGAACTTAATAAATGATGTAAAAGAGAACAAGATGATTACAAAAGAGGAACCACGGTATTATTGGTAGCTGATTCGCTATGATGTGATGTTTCTGGAAAACAAAAAAAAAAACGCCCATTTATCCTGTTAAAGGAGGTGTCAGTACTATGCACTGTTACGTTATGGTCACTGAGTTACTTCATGTACTTCATAAAACTCACTTGGATATTGGAACGGAAGACGTGATAAAATGTTGAAAACTTTTAACTTAAAACAAAAACGTTACACGCAATCATATTAAACTGTACATCCAACTTTGTGAGCCTTGCCGGAAAAAAGTATTAAGAAAGCATTGGTGTAAAATCTATGACTTTTTATGAATTTGTGAGGTTTTAGTTAAACTAACCAAGTTTTATTTTAATTTAAATCTTTCTATCTCCTCTCTGTTTCAACTTCCCGTCAGAAGAAGCGCGCGTTTTCAGCTCATGCTAATTTGAAGTACAGCGAAGTACTATTTAAACCAGATCTAGAAACCTCTTAGTGTGAGAGAGCTTTAGTCTCAGATCACGGTCACTCTGCTCAACGTTCGCCTGACCAGCTAGCTGCTAAATTTATAAGCCATAGTGCTTACTACGTAATTGCATTGTAAAACAAACTGAAGTGCGCTAGTATTAGTATATCTTGCTACGCACCCTTTTAGTGAGAGGCCAAACTCCGCGAATCGCTCTGCGAGCAAAGTTTGATTTTAATTTCTATTTAGATTTAGTTTTAAATTTATTTGATTGTTAAGTTAGGCCCAAGTGCGGTCTTCTACTTTCTGTATCCCTCCCGAGTTGGGAAGTGTGTGAATAATATTGATTTAATAAAAGAGGATTTCAAATCCCTTTCACGTGCAGTTATTCGCCAATACAGTATCTACATCAGAACATAGCGTATCTTCCGCTCCCTGTTCCAGTTCAGGACTTGAGAAGAAGAACCCTTGTAAGTATTTAACCATGTTTTCAAAGAGTATGCACAGAACACTCAGTCCTGATAAATTCACTTCCCATTTTCAGGTAGATCTTACTAATTTTCAGTCTCCACTGTGGTTCACACCACACCAGTCTCAACAGATAGAGATTTCAAATATATTCTGGTGTACTAAGATCATCTCACACAATTTGTCATTCTGAAAGCTCTGACAACAAAAAGAGCAGAAAAAGAAAACGTGGCCTACAAATTAGTGGACATATTCTCGTTGTTTGGGGCTGCATCTATAACACTATCTGATAACGGTAGATAATTTACCAAAAATGTGGTGACCAGTTTGAAAGAGTTTTAGCCAGCACTGAACATCATCCCTGGGAAGCCTTGGCATTCACAAAGTTAGGGGAGTATCCATAGTGCTAACCAAGATGTTGAATTTATGCTGCATATATGGATGCAGGACAAATCTCAGAAATGGAATGAAGGAAAGCGGTTCCTTCAATTTATGAAAAATGGAGGTTATCATTCTGTTATGTGCTAATTTGTCGCGTCACCAGATGTTCTGGTACCAAATGTTAAGTACTAACTGTTACGACAATTAGCCTACAATAATATCAAAAACCAAAATTCAGTTGCGTTGTGTATAACTAACCCGAACAACCCCTAAGACCAAGCAGGAGTACTGGTGTTAAGAACATTCACACAAGTCATCATAAGAAAAACTCTGAATCAAATATATATATATAACCAAGGATATTTATTGCAGCATTAAGGGAAGACACTCATCTTTCAACTTAAATTTCTAGATCTATGGAGTGTACAATTGACAACTAATTGAAATAATGCATTTAGAATTATAATATATATATTGTTAGTTTCAAATATGCACCGAGATGAATTTATCAAAATTTACACCGTAAACATTAATATTAAAATTTCATATGCAGTTATCAAAACTCTGCTGGCCAGCATACAAATACACAGGAATTTAATGAATCACCGAGCATGGTGTCTTTACCAATATTGATAGAGATTACTTAGTTCAAGAAATTTCTTAATTTACTCAGGTAAAAATTACATACATAAATTTAGCAAATCCCTTAGGCAGTTAGAAAAATATTACATACTCATGTAGACCCGTTGGAGAAAAATGATTACATTTAACCCTACATTCAATTACTCAATTAAAAGTAAAGTAGAATTTAAATTTTTAATCGTTCCTTAATTTGCAAAAGTTAAAGTTAATTCTCAACCAAAAATAGTAACAACTTAAAGTAAAAAGGTAAAATTTAGATAAGTTTACAAATTTAATAACCAGTCTTAATCCATTATATATAAATTTTAATTACATTCCAAGTTAAGGTAAAAAAAATCCTAAATAGATTATTAGTGCAACAATTGCTTAAATACACAGCCTGGATTTAAGATCCAGCAGGAGAACCTTGACTAAAAGTTAAATAGAATTTAATTGGAAATTAAATATACATATAATTACTCCTTACATTAATAATTCATCACTGGAAAATTTACTTCAAATAATCAAATCTCTTAACAAAAATTTTAAATTACCATATTACTTAGGAAACATGTCCACGGAATTTATTTTTCAAGCTGTACTGAATTTCAGGTGAAATTAACAATCAAAAAACTGAACTCACTTGAAGTATTTTACTTATTTAAGCCTTGCTAGATTATCAGATGGAACAATCTCCAGACGAGCAGCCGTTTGAAGTTGAAAGCTCTCCTTTGGGCATGATTCCAACCCGCAGAGATGATGTTAACAGTCCTGAAGGATGTAGGAAATTGAAATAAACATGGATAATCCCGGAAGGAAGATGAAAACTGTACCCATAGACCGATGGGAAGAAGGTGGGAACTAGTAATTTACTTAACTAGTCCCATTCCGGCGAGTTGATGGTAGTACACCAGTTGATGGTAGTACTCGGATCTAAGTGACCGTTCATGAAGAAGTCTGATAGCTGGATTCAAATGGCATCCACTATTAACGTATTGATTCGAAGAGAAGAACCAACATTCTCGACTCCAACACGGGGATGGTAAAGTGCGGAGGAGTAAACTTCAAGTGATTTTTTTTTTTAGATGTTTATCTTTAAGACGTAAACATGTCCACTATCGGACCCCCCGGGGTCAACATTTGCTCTTCCAGCGGAAGAAAAATGAAGCGTCTTCTTTCAGCTGCGAATCCAAGGCAAAGAGAGCTGAGCATGGCCTTGCATGCCGATTTCAATCGTCCAGAATTTTCGAAAATCACCAAATTTGGTGAATTAGTATGCAAATCTCGCCAAACACAAAACAGTGCTGCGAAAACTTAGTTTTTCCTTCTTCACACCAAAAAAAATTCCACCCTCGCCACCCCCTTCGCCAACAAGGAGGGGTGAGGGAAAGAATGCGACAAACCTATCACGCCCCTACCACGCAACCGGACGCAGTACATGACCTTGACGAGAAAGTGCTCAAAACGACGCTTATAGCAGAATAAATTTCTAGACACGAAATTCAACAATTTTAGCAATTAAATGGGCATAATTCTCCAACGGGGCGACGTACAGTCATGAAAGTAGGTTCATAAGAAGGGTAAATTTTTTCTCTTTAAGAGGTATAAATTTCAACCATGTGAATAAAAAGGAAGTATTTTTAAATTTCAAATATTACGCAGAAACAACCGATTTCCCATTGTCTCCTTCTCCCGAAGGCTAATACTGTCGAACGCGTAACGTAAGAACGAGAACTCTGTTTAACTCGTATAAAAATAATTGATTCAATAACATAAGCAATACAATTCGTGAAGAAAAATTTAGAATAAGCATAAATTAATGCATATAATTTACTCACTCAATAATTAAATCACAAATAACTGCAATTAACTACACATTAATCCATAATTCTAAACTAACCAAAAATCACTACATAACAATTCTGGAATCAAAAGGACACCATAAGAAGCTTTTTCAGTTGCAAACCTAAAGTAGGTCTTAAAACTTCTTTTTTATCCAAAAAATGTTTTAAATGTCATAAATGCAGAGAAGCAAGCAGCTAGAAAAAAGTAATGGAATACATCAAACGATGCAAAGAGATGAAATAAATCAGATTCTGTAAGAAAACGAACCTGTTCAATAACCATTTATGCATCTCTATTTTATGGTGCACTGATCATGGTGACGTTGCAAGGAACCAACGTTTGCTTATCGAAGTGATTTCTGTTCCTTCTACTTGTTGTGAATGCTTAAAGTTAACCGCTCATGTACACGCATGCACAAAGTGTCGTCAAAAAGTCATAATTTCTATGGCCATGCTACTAAAGATGATGAATTGAATATTTTATTCACTCTTTATTTCAAAACTGGAAATGCTGTCGAAGGTAAAATTAGTTCTAAATTTGATATGGAAATGCAAGCCAAAAAAGTGAAAATTAATTTGGATAAAAAGTTTCCTACTGCTTCTCTGGGAACTACTTTGCGAGTTCCTATTCTTGACGTCGACACGGGCCGAGAATGATTTGCGCAACATTTTGGCAGTTGTATTGAGTGTGACAGAAAACAGTTTCTACCGACTTGGGACATCTTAGGGAATTTTAGAACAACTACATGCGAGATCATAATTCACTTTGCGTCCTAAGTACTTGCTTAGAATTGAAGATATTCCTGACCGTGAAATTCCAGTTAGGTCAGTTCCAGATGCTCAGTCTAGTGGAAGCGGCCATGGATTCATCAAGTGTATGTGTCAAAATATTAAATGTCTTCACGTGAAAAAACTGACTGAGTGTAATTCAAAATGTGATTCAAGCCTACGATGTTACGACAAGTAACTTAAATTTAATTTATATTTTTTATCAAAAAATTACACTTTTTATATTTTTAATGTGTGTATTTTTAATAAAGTTTATTTAATGACTTTGTTTTACATTTTTATAAAAAAAACAAATCAAGTCAAAATAAAAAAATCAAAGAAAAAAAAAATCTGAAATGTTTCAGATTTTAAATTACGTCCAAAGGGACGTTTATTTAACATTCTGTGTGTTACCTTTATTTGTTAAATACCATGTTCTTCGCACTTAAACCATAAAATTCAGTTCAACAGCAATATCGCAAAATAATTTTAAATTGAGCATATCTTTAGAAATTTCGGTACACGCTCTCACGCGCTGGAGATAAAAATGTTTTTCTGTACAACGTTGGTATTGCTGGCTTTGAAATCTTTGAGTTTGTTAATGAAAAATTCGTTAAAGTTTTAGAGAATATTGTTACGAATTTCACATTTATTTGGCTATTTATTTAGAACTGTAATTAAAATTCCTTTTTATTTTCCCGTGCAACGCACACAGACGATTTTTGAAGAGAAAGCTACGTCAAAAAAAAAAACATGCATACATTTATGCAGATTTTTCATTTTTTAAACTTTAATGCAGAGCGATAACATTTAGTGGCAACAATTTGAAAAGTGAATCGGGCATTCAGAGTGAATCAACGCAAAATCGCAAAACGAAAGTAATAGTCCTTCGGGACTAAATCCCTTTGGACTAAAAATTATTTCCTTTCTTGAAGCAAAAAATAGGTTCATATTTTATTTTTTTTTAATAAGAATGAACAAATTTCGTTTTGTATAAATTTTTTTCGTATTTCGAATAAAAGCTTTTTAATTTCAGGCTTTCATTAATTTTCAAAACAATGCTTGAATTTTTTTAAGAACGACCGTCTGTTAAATAATAGCCTTATCATGACATTTTTCCCATGCTCTGCCTAAAGAGCATCTGCCATTTTACTGAATGCCCAGATATTATATCTCTATAAAATGCCTCTATAAAATGCCTAGGTATTCTACAGAATGCTTGCGTTTTATATTTTGCCTGTAATATAAGAAGTACTTTTAGTTTCATGGAGTTTTATATATTGTATTATAATTACGTGTTCGATGATGACAATATCGTATATTAAGTATTTTTCTGGAGTTCGAATCTCCCGTCTGTGTGCTAGAATATACTGGATACTAAAATATGACAATGGAAAAATTTAAAAATCAGCCAAAACAAAGATGGCAAATAATGCGTTCAAAATAAAAGAAGTGTATTGTATATTTTAGTAATTTTTTTTTAAAAAAGGCAGCTTGTTTACTCATTGGGTAAGGTAGAAAAGCGCTACATTTAGAATAAAATGCAGGGAAAACAATTTTAAATCTGAAAGTGCTTAGATTTTAACAATCACCCAAAAGAGCTCTTTTATATTTTACCAGCAGATATTATTGATAGAGATGGGCCACGTGGAATAGCGAATCATTTTATAGATTTTTATATATTTATTAGATAAATATGCATTTAGACCAACACAGAAATATTATATATTTTCTTCATATTTAAAAAGTGAAAAATACGTAACATAATTCTATAAAAATATTTAATATTTTTAATCAAATATATCATGAATTAAATGCATTATTATTTAAATCAAGTAAATTAAAAAGTAATAAAAATAATAATAATAATATTCTTAATAATTGCATCCATTTCTTTATATAAGTTATTTTGTTACATAGTTTACTTTCTTTCTAAAGTTTATTTAGTTAATAACAGACTGATAAAACATGAAAGAATAATTTTAAATGGTAATGTAATAATTTTAAGAAATATGTAAGAAGTTTTCTACGAATGGCAGCAGACTCGAATCAAAAGTGAAACAACGCAGTATTAAATAGTATTTTAAATAGCAGTAGTATATTAAATCGTGTTTCAAGACTAATAGCTCTTTTGGGGTAATAATCACTAAAGTTGCATTTAGATGAATGTACTTTAAATTTTATTTTATTTTTTAAAAAAATATTTGTCCTAAATATTAATGCGAACTATATTTGAATTTAGACTAGTCAGCTTATATTAAGGCATTATACGCTTCTCATTCTCTTCAATTCAGTATTACAAAGGCTGAAATTACTCATTTTTTATGAGGAAGAGATAAAAAAAAGACTGCATGTTACTGAGAGATATCTTCAAATATTTATGCCATATGAGCATATGAGGACGAAGAAATTGGAAATGTCTTGGAATAAAAAACAGTGCACAGCATAAAAATTAAGCACTGGAAATAACTAAAGAAGAACGCATAAAGAAGACGTGTTCTACTAACTATAACTTGTTCCGTAAATGAAACGCAATTCGCTTAACTACTCTTTGAATCGCATTGTAAAGTAACTCAAACTAAACCTGGGTTGTGAGGTTCAAACGTGACC
Source organism: Stegodyphus mimosarum (assembly GCA_000611955.2). Classification (NCBI taxonomy): domain Eukaryota; kingdom Metazoa; phylum Arthropoda; class Arachnida; order Araneae; family Eresidae; genus Stegodyphus; species Stegodyphus mimosarum. Next base: position 164,606 of record KK114664.1, read on the forward strand.
ACTGATACAGGTTTGCTAGGAAGATTCGGAAATATCGCTTCTAGAGCATTAGATTTCAGAAAATTGTTCAGCGACAAAAAGTCGCCACATATCGTCAATCGGGCAACAGGCATGAGGTCAAAACGCATCCGGAAAGTTTCTACCTATATTCCGTATGCTAGTTGAGCTATTTACACAATTGTTGAGTTCTAAATCACAATAACATACAAATGAACCGTTTAGTATGTTAGTTACGCAGCAAAAAAACAAAACATATATGTTCATTTTAGCAATATGCCCACAAAGGTCAGTTAAGCAAATGGATTCAATTATTTACCGAAATTTATCTATGTATATCCGATCTGGCTTATCGTGATGTAGAATTAACCTTCCAGTGCTTCAGAGCTAAAGAACTCTACGTTGAACTGATAGTTCCAAAATAGATAGTTTATGTCACAGAGTTCCCAGAGCATTATTTGTACGCGTGATATTATTCTTGTGACTATTAAACGTTTCAATCCTTATACTTATCAAAATAAAATTCACGTTTTTTGAAACTTCTAGAAAGGAATATTTGTAATTTTATAATTTGTCCTCATAATTTATTTGTTTCTAAAATATTAACTTATATGCAAAAATTAGTTTTAATCTCTTAAAATTGAATATTAAACACTTAATGAAAATATACAGCCGTAAAGTTTAAGAAATCTGCCCTGGTTTTGTACATGAATGTGTATGATTTTTCATACCTAAACAAATGGATTTATTCTCAAATATGCAAGACATAGATGATTTATATATTATGCCTTATTTCTTATTAATTAAAGTTGTCAAACGTGTTACTCAAAAAGAGTAATTAAGGCTAATGTTTGGTTAGAATATATTTAAATGAAACTACGTTGCAGTTCTTACAAGTCTTTCAGAGCGTCAGGACGATATATTCTTAACTTAAATCCGTGAAATTAAATATTGATATCTTTTGAACGGAAGAGAAAAACATTAAAAAACAATTTCTGTCATTTTTGAAGACAAAATATCTTCACTAATTACTACATCTTTAATCATTTATGTTCATTTATGAAGCCCGAATTCTCTTAATAGCTTTACTTTTGCTCTCTTTCAGAGGAACACCCAAATGGCAACCGCAACTTAACATTTGAAGGTATCCAACGCTCCATTTAACCCATGCAACGATTCGAAGGTAATCTTTCCTAATGAAGTTCTTCTAGGAAGTGGATAGGATGTTAGGAAAGTAGGGTTTTAGTTTCTTGTGCCTTCGTCCACATGCGTTTCTGTAATGGAATTACAAATCTAGGGAGTCTCAAGCGGCATCTATTTAAGTCTTGGAGGCTTTGCAAATTAATTTATCTGCAGTAATGATATTCGCTTGAAGAAATATATTCGGTTGTAGAACTAAGTTTAAGGCAGAAAGATCGTAATTACGACTTATATTCTGCAGCTGCATAAGAAGTCTAGAGAAGCTTCGCAATGACTTGATCTAAAACCATGTTCATTACTCGGAATAATTTGTAGAATTTAGTTGATTAAATGTTACTATGCTCAGAGTTAAACGTTTAAAATTATAAATAATAAAAGTTAAGTAATTTTAATAAATTTTGTAGACAACTTTCATATTGTGCTAAAGTATCGAAGTTTATATTACTTACTGAAAATTAATGTAATTGAAATGCTCAGTTTGAGTTTTACTGGAAAATTAACTGCAGGAAAGTTTAGAATGATATTCATAAACTGTAATTTGCGATTACTTTAAGTCCTAATTTTATTTCCTTATACAGCCACTGAAAGCATCCTTTCTACTAAAAATTATGTTTAGTTTGCTGATTGTAGCACAAATATTTTTTAAGTTTTGATTACTTACATTACTTTGATTACATTTCCTAAGTTTTGATTACATTCACATACAGTTTGATTACATTGCTTCCTAAGTTTTGATTACATTATTGCTACAGTTCTTGTTGCAAGAATAATATTAAATATTAGGATTATATTTGCCGTCTGTCTAATTGTTCGGCTCTTGCAAAGTACACTTTTAAATTCCGCAAACTCCTTTAGAACATAGCTTTAGAATTTTTACGGACTTTAAAGCATGAGCTTGACATTCTGTGTATCACAGTCCTTTCTGAAGGAAAAACTTCCTAAAAACTTTATTTGGAAAGCTGAATAGAGCAGTTATCAATTTTCAGTCTTTGAAAAGTCAGCAAAAAGCATATGTCATTTGCTGCGTCTTATAAGAAAAAAAGAAAAACCTCAGTCTATACAATCGAGCGAGTAGAGACTACAGAAAATGTAAATAGAACTTGACCCGCCCTAACAATAAGTCTGCCTTTCTTTTTCTGCTGTTCAATAAAATTCGTAACTCCATACTTAATAATTTCAGTCTGGATATGAATTCCGGAGTATATACAGTATCCATGCTAATCTGGTCTGACAAATTGGTCGGACTAAAACAGCCTTGGAACATGAAATATAAATTGGGAAAAAGAAATCATATTTTCCATTTTTTGAGGCAAAAATTGTTCTTTTAGAGGTGTTTCATATTCATAAGAATCTTTCAGTTTTAGTTAATGATCCAAATTCTAAGCCGAATTTACCCTCAGCTTTTAAAGAAATCATTTCCCAGTTGTCTTCAGTTTACATCAATAGATGGCGCTAGCAGCTATGCTTTAATTTTTTATTCAAATTTTCTAGTCTATTGGTTTTACTATCGCGGGAGCACAAACTTCGCTCTCGTCATTCCCGCTTAATCTGAAGTAAGTTCTGTAGTAAAACCTTCAGACTAATTCTGCAGAATCCTAAAAATCAACTAGTTACTGTTCTTTGATCTTCTAATAACAAATCGTTTGTTTTCCGAGGCATTATCATATTAAAAGTATTAATTTCAAAGTAACGAATCGACTAAAATCAACTAAAATCAATCACTCAAAACTCTTTCACAACAGACTAGCGAATGCTTTTGACTATTCTCGCTGGTTTTCCTTTGGAAAAGTTTAGAATTCTTTACTAAGGTGTGTACTATTCATTTTTCGCTTGCAATTCATGTCTTTCTAGTAACAGTACCATCAATTATTTGGGAAAAAAAAAACTTATTATTTTGGCTTTTACCCTTTTACACTTAATTATTACTTCAGATATCATATTTGATTTCAAAATTAGGACAGATATCAGAGAGGAAAAAATATTTTTAAACGGCAGTCCAAATTTGACCGCAACCATTATTGTTTCGTGGAAGACGAGGAGTTTTGTATTTGTTTTCTTAATTAAAAAAAATCTGAAGTGTACACGACATGACTTCCTTGTACGGAATATTAGATCATAGGCATATTTTCCTTCACTTCATTTACACTTACTTCGTCGATAGCGTATGAACCACAATAGAATAAATGCGTTTTTTTTTTTTAAATCCACTATATTTATTTACCATAGCGATACTCTGGAGCAAGGTTCACTTAACAGCGTTACATCTCATTCATTTTGTAACTGAGGATGCATAAAAATTATACCATCTGAAGAATTACCTAATCGTTGCCACATGTTTTATTCAAATATTATAATAAATCTAAAACCATGTATAAAAGAAATTAAACAAATAAAAAATAAACAGTTTTTCACAGACGATTCAGCGCTGCTTACCTAATGCAAATGCGCTACTCGTAAACATTCTCCTCGGTCCGAAACAGAGTGCCAATAGTATTTCCTGCTAATACTATACATGAACACTTATGAAACACTTATTTCCTCAAATTTCATGAGAGATGCATTTCTCATTCAATTAATTTAGTTCTCACTTCGCGGCAAGGCAAAAATTATAAAAACACAAAATATCATCATTAATAATTTAACCCGCGAGAACGCGCGTTGGGTCTTACAGGCCCAACCAAATATTCAAGGGGTCGAGAAACCTCTCCCCTTTCGTGAAAATGGTTGAGTCTACCAGTACCTGCTTCAAAGGTCACCTCCTTTCCATTGTGTAGAAGGTCATATTTCTCGAAGCCGTCTTTAGCTAGGAACTGAATCTCCGGGCCTGAAAGACCCAACGCGCGTTCTCGCATTCGTGTTTTTTTTTAATAACGCTTGTATAAGAATTTAAAAGATGCATCGTTATTTAAGCTACAAGGATGAACTGAAACGGCTTCAAACATTACTTGCCGAAGTATCAACAGATGAAGAGATGTATACTTGGCGAAGTATCAACAGATGAAGAGATGTATACTTGGCGAAGTATCAACAGATGAAAAAATGGAGATGATGATGAAGAAAGTGTCGATGAAGGGCAATTTAAAAAAGTGCGCATGAAACTTCGTCGGAAGAAGAATTTGATTCAGATAATGAAATAGATGCATCCAGTTTAGGCGAATTTTATACTGGGAAAGATGGGATTACAAAATGGAATAAAAAAAGCCAAAACAAAATATAAGAGCACTTTCGCATAATATTACCACTAAATTACCTGGAAATGTTGGTGATGCCAGAACTGTATCGTCCCCTACAGAATCTTGGTTACTACAGTTCGATAATACCATATTAGAGAGAACTGTTAATTGCACGAACATTTATATGGACAAGACTGCGAATAATTTTCAAAGATACCGTGACTGCAAAAAAACTAATTTAATCGAAATAAAAGCCTTTATCGGTCATGTCTTATAAGAGATTTTGTTACGTTGCCTAAGATTCGATGATGTTAGAGATCGCATGAAGAGGAAAGAACTTGATAAACTTGCTCCTATAAGGTCTGTGTTTCATTTATTTGTAAATAATTGTAAGAAGTTATACAGGCTTGGTGAGTACGTTACCATCGATGAAAAATTAGAACCTTTTAGAAGCAGATGTCCTTTCAGGCAATATATTCCCAGTAAGACTTCAAAGAACGGTATTAAAATGTTTGCTCTAGTGGATTCACGGACCTTTTATACCTGGAATTTAGAAATATATGCAGGGATGCAACCTGAGGGTCCCTACAAACTGGAAAAAAGCGCTGACAAAGTTGTTATGAGACTTGTCGCCCCTATTTTCAACACAGGAAGAAACCTCACTGCTGATAACTAGTATACGAGTGTTGGTCTAGTTAAAGACCTTCTAGATAAAAAAATTACTCTTGTTGGAACAATAAGAAAAAATAAAAGAGAAATACCGAAGGAATTCACTTGCTCCAGAAAAATAGAATTTCATTTAAGTCTGTTCGGATTTCAGAAAAATATGACTTTAGTGTTATATACTCCCAAAAAAAATAATTGTGTGCTTTTATTATCAACTATGCATAATGATGATGCTATAGATCCTTCATCCGCTGATGCCAAAAAACCTGAAATTATTACTTTTTATAACCTGACGAAAGGTGTAGTGGATGTAGTAGACGAAATGTCGGCATTATATTATACAGCTAGAATTAGGAACAGATGGCCGATGGTTGTATTTTTTAGTATGTTAATTACAGCTGCTATCAACGCTCGTGTCCTATTACTGTCAACCGATAAACCTGAAGAAAAGTATCGTAAAAGGAGGCTCTTTTTGAAGGATCTTGCGTTAGATCTTCTAAAGGAGCACAATGAAAACAGAAGAATCCAATCTAATATTTCCAGGAGTTTGCGAATGGAATTAAACAGAACACAGCCTGAACAAGTTGAGGATCCTCCTTGTAAAAAATTAAAAGCTGCTGTAAGAAAATGATGCCATTTATGTCCCCCTGTAAAGGACAGAAAATCTAAAACGTCATGCACAAAATGTGAAAAAAATGTTTTGGGGGGAGCATAGCTCCATAGAGTGTAATATGTGCCAATAAATATATATATACTCAAGTTTGTAGCTTCATATGTAAGTATTTTTTCAGTATTAAAATTTTAAATGCTTTAAATTCATTAATTAAGTTGCCTTCTTCAATTATTCAATTATCATACCTTATTCTGTTATCTTATTCAACATTATATGTGATGTAAAAATTTAACAAGATTTTTCTAGATATTAATTCATAGTTTTCAATTATATAACTTCTCTTGATTTTTATGAATCGTGGTGTAAAAAATATATTACTGGTTGAATAATCAGTCGCATGAATTAAAGAAAACTGCGCACGGGCCTATTCGACCCAACGCGCGTTCTCGCGTTACTATTAGGACGCGCGGGTTAAAAATATAGTAAAACATAAAACACCATATACAGTTAAAATTTTTTTAAAACTTTTACAATTAAAATTACAGTTTCTACACAAAAACGAGCAAATCGGCCAGCGTGCAGGGAGACTAATTTTTCGGTGCACAAAACTGAAAATTTCCTTTTGTTCTCACTCGGCAAAAAGACACCGAAGGCGTGGAAACTGATTTAATTTTATTGTGAACGCTATGCTATATTAGGACATTCTCATTTATATTACCCCCTCCATTAACTGAACATTTTTACCACCTTTTCTATTGATACTGATTTCTGTTCCAAGGAAATCTACTGCTATATGATACGTATATTTTCAAAATGTGAAAATTTTAAGTTAGCTTAGAAACTGTAATCATTCTTAAAAAAGTTTGATTCATATGGATGTTAGATCAATAGAATTACTTTCTTGTGCAAAAGCAATATTCCGTTCAACAACATGATTTTACATGTCATCAAGACATACTGAGTAAAAATTCCTGAAATGTTTTATTTTTTGGAATCTCATACTGCAGTATTAATGCTTAATGAAATACTATGAAGAAAAATGCTTGGTTACATTATTTATATTTCATAGTTAATGGAAAATAAATCACTTCTTCGTTTACAAGAAGTTATTTATGTCATATCCATAAACAAACAGTATTGATTCAAACAAATGTGCCATTACGATTTCAATAACTATGAAATGGTAATGGTTCAATAACAATGAAATCGTAATGGTACGTACGTTATTGAAAATCTCAAATCTGTCTCTTTGATGGTCTGCCAGACTGGACATCCTCTTTACTATAACTCAGCAGGGCACTGACTAACCAGACTGTAATATAATTTTTTTTTAATTTACAAGGGAAAAAACAACAAAAATTTCAGCAATTTCTTGATTTTATATACGCATTTCTGCATATTTACAATTTCTATTTGCACTATCAAAATACTTGATTTCATAAAATATAATTCAAATAATTTAAAGTGCTGTAGATCAAATACTAACTTTTAAATGAATATTTTCATGCAATTCTAATAATCGAAATAACCATAAAGTTTTTCACTTGAACTATTATGTATAGAGAATCCTGAAGCTGCAGTAAATAGTAATAAATCTATGAGTTTATTTAAAACTTAAAGGAAAGCAAGCATTCTTACTTGAATTATGGCAGATCATTTGAAACAGCAGAAATCAAACAAACTAAACTAACAAAAAAGAATGCACTTATGAAGAAAACTTATATTTCAGTAATTACTAATGCATGAGAATTCACTATAAAAAATGAACTTAGATATGAGCGAAAGTACCTGTGTTTCATCACATAAATTTTCATTTTTTAATAGCACAATATCCCCGAGTTAAAGATTATATATTAAGGAAAATTTACAAAACTAAATTCAATTAAATTATTTTTAGGAAAAATAGTGAACATATAAAAATGTAAATTTCATAAATAAATGAAAGTTACATGCTTTATTTTTTGGCATAAGGTAGATATTTTAAGGACAATTAGTATATGTATTTTTCAGAATAGATTTCTGAACAATTAACCATGCTAAAATTGCCTTTCTTTTTCCATTACGCTATTTAGTGCTACAATTACAGTATAAAAGAAAAAGATAAATATTAAAATGCTTGAGTAAAAACAATATAACTATAAGAAAGTGTGAAACACACAACAGTGAGAAATACACAATTGCAAAACAGGAAGTTTTCAATTTATTGATGGTAGTTTATGTCATTAACAGTACCAAATGCCGAAAATGAATGATTCGGCACGTTTACAAAAGAACAACACATGCTTTATTAAAATCACATTTCCTAGAGTGAATTTATTAGTAAAATTTTACATAGGTGAAGAAAGCATGAATATTAAACACTGAAAATATAGGGTGTTTATAAAGTCCCTGACCCATTTTGATGTTTAATAACTCCTAAAATAATGAAAATATAAACAAACGTATGGCATTTATTGATGGAATAACTTACATATTTTCCTTTTCAGGTTTGAATATCTTTATTTTGTAAATATCGTCTGCGCGTGTTGTTAATTTCAGATAATTTCATTTAGTCTAAATATCTGTACTTTTCTGAATACCGTCTGCTTATTAATTGCGTTTTTCTCTCTTTTATTTTTGGCAAATATTGTAATGTTATGTTTACTATCGATGTGTTTGTTCTAGTACTTTTGTACATGATGTTTTATTCGACCGGATATTAAGGAGAATGCATTCACCACAAGAGAAAGTACAGATTTTATGGTGGTTCATAGAAACGAAATCCATAATGCAAACACAAAGAAATTGCAGAAGAAGTTACTAAAAAGATCCTCCATCCAACCATCCAAAAGCAGCATCTTGCGGTGGAACAAGAATTTTTCAGAAACTGGAAGTATCGCAGATAAGAAACATTCCGGACGTCCCTGCACATTTGATTTTGATGTTTAGCGTGTCAAAGAGACATTTTTACACAATCCTAGATCTGTGAGATCAGCGGCAAGAGAATTGGATATGCCAATTTCGACGGTGTACAAGGTTATTAAGAAAAAATTAAGACTGCATGCATATAAAGTTCATATTGTTCAAGTTTTGGAACCGGACGATAGGCCTAGAAGGATGGCCTTTGCAACAGATATGCTAAGGAGGATAGAAGATGATGCTGAATTTCTGAAGCGCATAAAGCTCTCCGACGAAGCATCCTTTCATCTTTCTGGCATTGTTAATCTCCATAATGTGCGCATATGGGGATCTGAAAACCCCAGTGAATACCGTGAGGCACAAAGGGATTCCCCAAAGGTTAATGTGTGGTGTGAACTAATGCACGACCGAGTTACTGGGCCTTTCTTTTTTACAGAAAAGACGGTCTCATCAGTCGTATACTTAGACATATTGGAAAACTTCGTATTTCCACAACTAGAAGAGCTTCAGCCACATGTGTTTTTGCAACAAGATGGTGTAACACCTCATTGGGGTACCATCATTCGTAGTTCTTTGAATGACTGTTTTACAGGAAGATGGATTGTGTGATAAGGTCCAATTCCTTGGCCATCAAAATCACCTGATATAACGCCGCTGGACTTTTTCCTTTGGGGATTTGTAAAGGACAACATTTACAGGAGGAGAGTGTCGAACATTGATGACCTAAAAGCCAGAATTACAACCGCAATAGCCTCTATGGATGCCGACGTGCTTGCCGGTACCTGGCGCGAAATTGAATATCGACTTGATATTCTCCGTGCGACGAAGGGGGCACATGTAGAAGTTCATTGACAAGGGTCGTGAAACTTTTTGAGTCTATCTAACCATTTATGTTATTAATTTTAATCTATCTTTATTATTTTATGAGTTATTAAACATCAAAATGGGTCCGGGACTTTATAAACACCCTGTATAACATTTTCACTTACTTTCTTCAAATAGTACTGTAATATTAGATCTGATATAACAACCAATACATATTCTTCCAACGTCCATATCCCGCCATTGCTGACTTCGTAAAGATCTTAAGTTTAACTAAAGTTTATTTTATTTTAAAGCTTTACTTTCATCTCTTATTTTCCACTTCCGGCCAGAATTAACGCGTGAATATGTTTATACAAATTGTACTTGCTAACACTTAAGTATTTAAGTTGTGTCTTTTTGTCAACAGTAGGAGGAGAGAGATGCCTCTTGTTACGAGGCTTCACGTGAGCTTGCCATCAGTTACTATCCACTTTTATGGCCAGAGCTTTAAATCCTCTTGAAAGTTAAAGACGTATTGTAGTTTTCCGCAGTTTGCGTACTACAGACGTAGTAATTTAAAAGGCCAGTCATAGTATTAGTCGTCTGTGTAAAATATTAAAAGTTAGCTCTTATTTAAATTTTAGTTACTTAGTAGTCTTATATTCTTTTACTTTCAGACCTCGAGTGGTTGGTCTTTGTATCCCGAAATGCGGGAAAGTTCGTAAAATCGATAAGCAAATAAAGGGTAATTGTAACCCTTCTTATCTTTGTTGTATCTTCTACACGCGCACGAACATAGCTTTTAATAAGCTGCCTGTTCGTACTCAGGACATCAGTTATATTTGTAAAATTAGCTAGAAGAAACAGTAGTCCTGATAAGTTCACAAATATTCCTCCACACCGCGGGAAGTACAATTTCCTGCTTTGGCCCTTTGTCAGTGAACAAGAATTGCAAAGCTTTTTTTCTTTATAATTAAACATATTAAGAAATCCTCTAAATCAGCATATGAAATAAATTTATTTTTTCATTGTACAAATTTCTATTTAGAGCACCTCTATAGTAAAGTAATAATTCAATTTTCCTACGAAAATTAGAAATGTCTGTGTATGCGCATGCTCAGTGTTTAATTGTAAAAGGGGTAATTTTGGTAAGTTAGCATAAAATTAACCACATAAATTTTGAGTTTATTTAACCGGAATGTTGTATTTATTCTGAAAATCTCCATATTAAGAATGTCCTTAACTGTTTCAAGAAAAATATAAAATATAATTAATTATTTATTTACATTATTTATTTATTTTCCACATAAAATCTATTAAAATCGCTATATCATTCCCTAATATTAAACAAAATCTTAAAAAATTGGCCTCTTGTGATTTTTATAATAATGACTAAAGGAATTGAAAACATATAAAAATAAAATCACTATATCATTTTCCCGTATATTAAACAAAATTTAAAAAATTAGCCTCATGTGATTATTATAATAATGACTAAAGGAACTGAAATTTATGTAAAGTATCAGGATTCAGCTTGCAATTTCGTAGATTTATTATTATGATGCTGATAATTAAGTAATAATATTAATATATGCCATTAAAACTCATCAAAAAAACCTCTATTTTTTAAACATACTTCCTTTTTTTTTGTTCGAAAGGAAAAGAAAAACTGTAAAATGAGAAATAAAACAACAAATACTCTGAATCATACATTTTTTAAAAGGTTTTTACAATTCGTATAATATTCGTAAAAGTAACGAATGAAAAGTACTATATTGTCGACAGCTTTTAATCAGTATATTTCGTTTCGTATAATTTTCGTAAAAATAACGTTCGTGAAATACGATAAAGCGTCGATAATATCTTCAGTTTTTTTTATTCGTAAAACTTTCGTAAAAATAACGTGCAAAAACGTACCACACCTTTTTTTTGCCAAAATTATACGTATAATTTTGGTGGCATTCTGCCTGGAAACTAATGACTACTTATGGGCTGCTCACTACCTCTACGTTGTCAACGAGTTTGTTAAATTCTAAGCCTGAACACAAGAGCCAATAAGACAAAACAATAAATATAGTAAGTAAAGATAATAAATATAATAAGTAAACATAAAACTTTATTTCCTGACCTCTGATGTGTGTAACTTAAAAAATTACAGCACAAAATTAAACTTGGCACAACAGCTTGCTAGAATGTACAGCATATTAACTGGATTCACAACCGAAAATTCCTCACAAAGCTACAACCTAATTGAGCCGAACAGACAAATCTCTTTTCTAGTATAAAAAGCTTACCAACCATACCAATGCCAAGCATTCATGTCTGTTCTAATCAACGGCTTTCTTTCTGTAATCGAGCAGCAGCCGGCGGCCTCAACAAAATCTCTACTACCGAGCATGCCGGTTACGATTCCTCTTCTCATTTAACCTCCGCCTCTTGCCATAAATTCAGCACAACTGATTGAACTGAACGTGAAGAAAGAGCATAAACGGAAAACTAAACATAAGTTTAACTGTTAGTCAATTTTAACAAAATTCCAGAACATCGAATATAAAATATAAACGTAATAAGGGGAAAATTGCTTAGAAGACACTTGAAGCTTGTTTGGTATCCCCGAGTCCATGCCAGAAACACAGATTTACATTTTCTTTTTGTTTCCACATGCAGCCATTTTTTGTGTTGCTTTTCAAATGTGATAAAATATCGAGATACTTGTATGAAATGAATATGTGAGAATCATTGCGTAGAAGTCTTAACTTGATTTTCCTCAAATCCGTATGTATACCAAACCTTTAAACATGTTTTTCTCGAAGGAATGTTTTAACGAATTGTGACACTGCTTTTGAAAAATGCTAGAGAAAAATGGCTTTGAACAATTTACAATAAATAAAATTCAGTTCAATGTAAAAATAAGCACAGATATGGATGAAAATATCCCTGATTACACGTTGAAACTAATCGGACATGGCCAAAGCATTGTTGTATAATATTATATATTTAATTATGGCAAAGCACTCGAGGCTATTTACCTAAGGGAAGGGATGCCTTTGCGGAAGACGTTCTAAGAGAAACTGGGTCGTGTATATGTTAGAAATGGGGAAAACTACAAACGATTTTTGTTATGATAGGTGCAGTAGTAATAGTGCTTAACGCTTCCAATAGCAACAAAATGGAAGCTACGTTACTGAACTAAATTATTAGGGAAAAAAGTTTTCTAAAACATCTAGAAAATCTATATTTAAAGGCTCCATTATTGCAGACATATCATAATACATAATAATCAATCAATGCAACTCACTGTTGTCAAAATGTTATTCACACGTGAAACATTTTCATCAAAAATCTATTGAATACCACCCAGGGTATAATTAAAAACTCCGTTGGAGCAACAATGCTTTCACTATGTTCCTAACCGAAAGCCAAGAAACCCTGCTTCAAGATTGACTTTCTTTCTTAACCCCCTATTCCAAATTGTACATGATGCACTGCAACTGTTACCCAATTTATTGGCGACGAATGAACGAAACTATAGTCAGCTCTAACGAAATAGAATTCAACGATAATTTCATCTTTATTTGTGCTAAAATTGAAGTTGAACTACCTTTTTGTTTACTACCTCTGAGGTAACAATATTATTCTATTATATTATGTATAATTTTAGAGCTCTTTTACATGCATTATGACACTACACATATAAAATGAAAAATTATAATGAGAACAGTAATATTCTTTGTCTAGTATTCTCTACGGCATTCTTAAAATTTTTGTATAAAATTTGAAGAAAAGAAATGTGTCGCGCAACAATAGAATACGTAGAGATTTTATTTCTTAATTCTGGTAACTTGCTTAAATTTATATTGTCATTATACGAGCCAATTTAAAAATTCGAATTAATTAGCTGTTAAAGTACTTTTAAAATTACGAAATTCAAACTCTGTAGTTTTTTATTCATTTATTTTTGTGGATTTTCACAGAAGATGTTTAAAAATTTAAATAAAAATTAAAACACTATTTGCGAGATGAAAATTCCCGTAATTCTACTTATTTTATCAAACCACCAGGTTTCTGGTCTCGTTGATTTAGGGAAGAATATATTTAACTAGAGGGGAAAATACGTCCCATTCTCTATATCAATTACCAATGTAGCTGCTGTCTAAAATTAATGAATCTGATATTCGGTTACGAGAAGTTTGAATATATATATCTGTACAACAGTACTTTGACTAGCAGAGTCTTTATGGCATTTAATTGAATTGAAAGAAGAAATTTTTCTTATAGGTGCATTCCAGTTGATTTGTGCTATTTTAAGCACAAAAAGCTTCTTGCCTTCACTGCATCCAATGCCTTTAGATGACAGCATTAAATAGAAGGTTTGATAGAACATGCTAATTTATTCCGCAAATCGATCTTCATGACAGGTCCACATGTAAGTCTCATTTTCTCGTTTTGTATGGTTCGTAAAGAAACTGAAGTTTTCTATTCAACTCAGAATTGATTGATGCGGTACGCTTAAATTCATATTTATTTTAAGAATATCTCGAGAATGTTTAAAAATATTTCTTTGAGATAATAGTTAAGAAATAATTGATAAGATATTGTCCAGAACATAAAATCATTCTCTATAGAGATGAACATTTATCATTTTAGTCAGAGCTCGTTTTCTTAAATGAAATTTAAAAAGTCTTTTATGCCATGTAATTAAGTATGACAGTTTCCATTTGTTCAGATCATGTTGCATTCATTTAACTTTAAAAACTCGATTTAAAAAAATTATTAATTGGGTATACTATCTTAAATTTGCTCTTTAAATTATAGAAGCGTATTACTTATCAGTTTAATGAAATGAGGATTTGGGGAAGATATATGCATGCTTCATAACAAATATGACTTTTTATTTTTAAACCAATCACAGTGCATTGTTTATCCACGTAAAACGTAAGCTGCATAAAAACAATATAATGTTTTGCAAGGTGATTATTGATTTTATCTGACCAGCTATTTCATGTTCAGAATCTATACATAATCTAGTTCCCCATTTCCGTTTTCCTGCCAGAATGCTAATTTTAGTACGCGAGTATTCCAATGAGGTACATAGAGATAGCATTCAAAGGGAGGTTTTAGATTGCTTGAACAGAGCGTGCTCCGACTGCTAACACAGAATGTTATCTTTGGCATTGCTTTACTCTTGCCATCAGAGCTTGTCATGCTGGGGCAGGCTTGAGCCAACTTGCGCGTAATTACTTTTGTGTAGCCTTTGGCTGAATTAAAACTTGCTTACATTTGGAATTCTCTCTTTTGAGCTACGCTATAAATGCCGGCTGCTTGTGTAAGCAACAGAAGTGCCTTCGTTCGGTTATTTAACTTCTTAATAAAAGGATCTTTTACACACTTCCCAAAAGAGAAAGAGAATCTACAGTTTCAAAAGTCATATACATACCAGTAATAAAATATTTTTTTTAATTTATTAAGGCATTACGTAATATGTCTCACCTATAATTTTTAGAAACATTTGGGCCATGAGTAAAATTAATTAAAAAATAGTTGACGTCACGTTTTACATACATCTGGCAGATGAAAATTCCTTTATAACATATATAATTTTCAGTCAAAATGAAAGGAATAATCGAGGAATATAGCCTTTAACTGTATTTTTGTAATAAAATGTTAAGTAAGAAAATGAAGGAACCGAAAAGAAGAATTTTTCTGTTTCAGTCGCTTTTCTTTATTACCTTAATATAAACTATTTGCTTAGTTCAAACATGGAATTTAATTTGGCTTCAGGCTTTATTCTTTGGTTCACCATTTTAAACCCCGTTTGTTTTATTATTTAAAATACTTACATAACTTGATGTGTCCGAACTTGCTTCATCCGCGAAAATAAACACAGAAGCCTATTGGATAAACTGTTAATGTGCAAAGAACATATCCCTCCTGTCTAAATGCTTGACAAATAAGTTAGAATAAATATGTTATCATTTAAATGCACATGAGTTATTGTTCCTAAAATTAGTGACATAATTTTATCCATTAGCGAACAGACCGATATTTGCACTGCAGAAAGCTTTAAAGCGAAAAGGGGGAATTCGTGAGCGATTAGATAACAAATGGCGTATTTTGAATATGGTAGGGATTAAACGTCATTTGAAAATATCCAGGTGTTTAATCAAAAGTAGCCTTAAACTGAGTACTTGTTAAATGATGCAATAAATTTTCACTGAATGGTATAAGCCATTTGATATATACAACTGCTCTGTTTAAATCGCTATAATGTGAAACGCAATCGCATGCTTTATCTTTTAAGAATTTATTTTCCTTTTCCCACCAGACGCAAGTGCTAATAATGCTCGGAATTTAAATTTTTGCATTTAAAAGTTCCACTGCAAATTTTAAATACAGTTCTTATATTTCAGAACGTTTCTTTTAATACACTCATGTCCATAAATTACGGATAATGCAAAATCAGGCAAAGGAAGAGTTAGAAACAAAACAAATTTGACTTATTTGTAAAGCTTATTTATAAAACAAAAGGTAAAGAGCAAAAAAGATGCTATATGTTTGATATTATTAAAAAAATCAGCGATTTTTTTCCCTGGAGCAAATTACAAAAAACACCTATTTACAAAAAACCAATATTATATGGTTGGTATGATTGTTAATACATTGTATGTCTCCCAGACGATGCAATACAGTCCGTACAACGCCTAGGCATGCTGAGTATCAAATTATCGATCTGATCTTGGGGGATATTACACCACTCAAAAAGCAATGCTCTTCGAAGTTCCGGTAGACATGCAGGAGGAGGTTGATGGGTTGCAACTCGTCGGCCACGCGTGCTCTACTGGATTCAAGTCCGTTGAGAATGCTGGCCATTCCATACGGGTGATATCCTCCGATTGAAGGCATTCGCTTACGATGTTTGCAAGGTGAGGACGTTGTCATCCATAAACACAAATTGTACGCCCCTGGCGCCCCGAAACAAACGTACATGTTGTTCCAGAATGATGTCCCGAGAGATTTGGCTTGTCAGGGTTCCAATTTGAACATGCAGGTCAGTTTTGGAACCAAGAATAATTCCACCCCAAACGAGCACTCCTGCACCACCGTAACGGTGTCGTTCAATGATGTTTTCTTGGTGGTAACGGGTACCTGGAGCTTTCCATATGAAATTCCGGCGAGAATCAGACTGCAAGCTAAACCTGGACTCGTCGGAAAACATCACACAAGCCCACTATTGCGGTGTCCCCAATGCATGCTCTCTACTCCAGGCTAACCGCAGGCGACAGTAAGTTGGAGTATGTGGAACGCATCTGACAGGTCTACGAGCATATAGACCAGTCTGCCCTAAGCGTCTGTACACGGTCTGCCTTGAAACTGTCGTACCAGTGGCTGAAGAGAGCTGACGAGACAGGTCTGAGGCTGTGCTCCGCCTGTTTCTTTTGGCAGTAACTGCCAAATACCGGTCCTCATTCGGCATTGTAACTTTGAGGCGACCTGTGCTGTAACGTCTACTCACATTACCATCATCTTGGAATCGTTGCCAAAGCCTGGAGATGATACTCTGGGCAATTCCAAGTTCGTCTGATACTTCCAGTTGGGTACGCCCACATTCCAGACGGCCGATAATTCTACCACGTAAAAAATCATGCAAATGCGTCCTTTGTGTCATAACTACTCGGTTATTGCACTTAAATGCTTATAAAGCGCCTGAGAACAATTTTACTTCTTTGCCTGTATTCCTTATATATCACTCTCTTACACTCTCGTCATTGTGACGTACCATCGGTGTCATCTGGCTACTTCCTGAAATTTGCATATGATTCTTGAAGATGTGTGTAGTGATTTTACAGGTGATATATTTATTTTAGAGTTCGATTTCCGCGTGACTCCAAATTATCTTTAATATATGGACATGAGTGTGTTTAAGCGACTACAAATTATTTGTATGTTATACATTGAGTTCTGAATCCAAAGTTTCATTGCTTGGTGTCAACTGATATTCTAAACAAATTACAGGAAATGGAAATTTCTCCGGTTTGCACGTTAAAATAAAATGCTAAAAAATTTAAAATAATCAAATTTATTAAATTTTAAATTTTCAAATAATATACATATGCAAATGTACTTGGAAGAAAAACACCTCCATTAGATAAATATGCCGTCTTCAAATGATGCAGGTTTTCAATACAATTTTCTCGACTTCGAAGGCAATCTAAATATAAGTCTTTGAAGTCTTCTCCAATTTTGAACATATACGCGAAAGCAGGCAATAATATTTATTGCCTAAAATATTTATATTAGACATGTGCCTTCACGACAGCGTTTTTAAGATAGCATGTTTTATAAAAACGATTTAGCACAACATGCGGCTAGGTTCTGTTAAAAAAAAGTCTTGCATTTCACATAGACCTCACTTGGAAACTCAAAGTAGGGAAACATTCATTGCATCAATTATTTAAAAAAGAAATCACTTACAAGCGAATTCGAAACGTATGCGTACGCCAAAGTCGCTGAAATTTTTCTAACATATGTTATTTTCGGTTTTTAGTACTTAAATTTCAGCCATTCAGACTGAATTTAGGAAGCAACTAGGAAGCAGAAGTTAAAGCATTAGTAGGATTAAAGATTCATGTTTCTTGTTCGACTAATGTAACTTCTGTTACTAAATTTAAAACTGTCTCCAAGAAAATAAAAAAACGCTTGTAATCTCCTTTCCCTTTCTCATAATATCCCTTTTCCTCCATATCCAAAAAGTAAAACATTCCGTACCAGGAATTTTTCCTGCCACAAGGAAGTGTTTTTATAAATCTGAGAGATTCCTTCTATTTGACAGACACTGAGATAAATTAATAAATATTCTTATCAGAAACGTTTATATAAAAATAAAGACAAAAGGCGTTAATAATTGTGAACAAACCCATTCAAAGATTTGATAGAAATTAAATAAATTTAAAATTAGCACTATTTTAAATTTATAATTGAAAGAATGTGTTTTTTAATGAAAAACGTAAAACGCAATGGCTTTAAATTATAATAAGTTTCTAAAATGACGAAACACACAAAAAACGGAAAAGGAATACGATTAAAATCCAATTCAACTTTATTAAGTAACATTGCAAGGAGGTAGATTCCCTTTTCAGGGAAAACTATTGAGTTCCTGTTCACACAAAATTAGTTGATGAGCCACTTTTAATTTGCTTTATTATAGCTGTTCTGAAAATTTCGAATGCCTCCTCTTTTTCTTTCAAATTCAGTAATACACAAAAATTTTACTAAAAAAAATACACGTTTAAACGGAATACATTCGTGTTTCCAAAGTTAAGCTATAATGCAAAAAAATACAATTTACTAATACTAAAATCAAATTTAAACAATATAATTTAGAAAATTTCAGGTTCTTTTTGTTTAATAATTTCTACCATAATGTACATATACATATATATGACATTTCGGTGTAGATTGTGACACGAGAATTCGAATTAAACTGCTGCATACCTAAAGGAATGACGCTTTGAAGACAGACGTGGCTTTCGACAACATAGTTTCGTTTCGTCATGAAAACAAACATGTTAACAGCAGGAAACGGAGAAGAGAGAATAAGGGCCTTCGTAATAGTAGCAATGGTACAGACAAAAATTTCTTTAATCTGATTGGCTGAGAATTAATCGCATTTCAGCATTATTACTTAAACATGAGACGGATTAATTTTCAAATGACGCAATTTAGATTCATATATTAATAACTGTAAGAGAGGAAGGGGAGGTAGCCAAATTAA
>KK114664.1:184186-208670 GCA_000611955.2 Stegodyphus mimosarum
TACTTACAAGTATATATATATATATATATATATATTGCTTAACTTCAGTGTGTTTTGGAATAGTAACTGTTCCGTATTTGTAACTTTATTGTTTGGCTGACGAAGCATTTTTCCATCGCATTTTGTTGTTGTGCATTTCTCTTGTTAATCTGTAAAATCTGGCAATTGGTATACCACTACGCAGCAGAAAAAAGCTGACTCACAAATCTACTCGCTGTCGTAACTATTCCTACTCTCTAATAATAAATAATTAAATGATATCGTTGGTAACGCATTTCTTTGCTACGCTGAACTATGCACACTACCTACGCACAGTAACAATTATAGCTTTCTTCCATACCACTGGAAAGAGTTCTGATCTAGACAGGCATTAAATAATTTATATAAAATAGATGGACAAACATCGTGAAGATTCCGAATCATTTCATTGATGATTCTGTCTAGTCCAAGAGCTTTACTTAGTTTTAAACCCCTTAATAACATTACCAAATTTGTCTGGGGAGAATGGTAAGCCATCATTTGCGTCATAAGAAACCAGCTCAGATCGGAAAGTCTTATGAATTTTCGCATCGCGAACTATGCTGTCAAGAAGAAATGACCGTTGTAAAATGGCATCTACTGTAGCCTCAAAAGGTGAAGTAACTTGTCCGATGACAGTCCTAAAAATAATTGACAGTGATAAATGACAGTCCTCTTTCCTAAAAATTTCAATATTTTTGGTAAATTTCGTTTTAACATCGAAAAAGTAAATCTTCCAAATATTTTGTATAGTAATATCAATGAGAAACTCTTTCTAAGAAATTCCAAGACCAGATTAATGTCAAATGAAAATTTAGATATGCAGCATGCACAGTTTCAAACGTTTGCATATATTAAATCTGAGGAAATAGGGAAATAAGCTACATCTGTATCTAATATTATCTTAATATTTTTTTACTTATTTCATATAAATGCAAGGAATACATTTGCCATACGGACAATAACACATTTACAGTAATTATCTGAAATTTTCGTACCGTATTTTGTATGATCTCTTCATATATATTTGTATTACAATGATATATAAGCTTTGTGAGGTTTTACTTATTTAATTCTAAAGTTCTAACTCAGAACCCCACAAACAATAACAAGCGAATAATCACTGAAGTGTGTGAATAAACACATACGTTTTAAGAAGGGTTCAATACCTTTATTTTTCAGAATATTTACAATCAGTTCCTACTTGGAACTTTACACAAAGCCTCCACACGGACTTGAACTTAAATAACTACGAAATTAAACTAAGTTCTCTGAAAGGTATGCCCGAAGCTGTCAGCAATCTTAATAGCTAAGCGATGGCCTAAGGTATGGCCGAGCGTAGTAACTAAGAGAGAACGTAGCCAAAGGCAAACACACGCTAGTCAGGAAATCAGACTCTCTCTCTCTCTCGAAGTTGGTAAAACATTGACTTAACAGTAGTCTTATTCATTTGCATTAACTGCGTTTCCGAATTTACATTCTGGCAGAAAATTGTAAGTTGAAAATAGAATAAGATAGAAAAGGATACAAAACTTAAAATAACTGTTAATAAACTTAGGCTGAACCTTACAGTTTGATCTATAGCGATATAATATATTAAAAAATAATGCAAAAATATTATAAATGATTTTGCTATGTTTATCAAAGTAATTGGTTTGAAAATTCGCTTTTTCAAGTCCCATAAATTTATTTATAATATCAAAATTATGTTCTAATTGATATGAAATTTTTAAAATTAATTACTGATCTGTAACTAGCTTTTAAATTTTAAAATTGATTTAATCTTATATTATATTATTTGAATTAAGTGTTTAGTACCTTTCTTTGCTGAAGTAGCGTTTTGCAATGCAATTTCAAATTTACAAATTGTTTCTAGTTTTGCAGTGACTAAACCTTGAAGAAAACCTAGGTGATTCTCACAGAATAAGCACTATCACTATACAATTTATTTACAAAGTGTATAGGTTAATTTGTTTATTACGTATTGAATACGTGTAACTTTCACCTTACAAGATAATTTTTTTCATAATAATTAAAGTTGTAGTGTTTAGGTTTCAATAGCTTATACAAAACTACATTTGTTCTCTAAAGCAAAAAATATATATAGCGACAGAAAACTGAAATTAGTTTTATAGTTAATAATTATTCTGAGCAGTTGCAGTTTTAAAATCTCCAAATCTTTAATAAATGATATTTAGAGCGTTAAAGTAAAAGGAAAAAGAAATTCAAGAATTCGGCTTTTTTAACAGTGTTAAATAATTCGGTTTGCTAATCGAATCACAAGCAAAATTTGACTGCCTTTTATAAATGAAAAAATTTCAGGAGTTTTCCTATAGTAATCGATAAATTATATTTCCTCTCGAAGAAATGTGGATGTTCGTAAGAACTGCTTATCAGATTTTGAAAATCCTGAAATATACAGATTTGGAAGGAATTTTTGAATATGTAAAATCAGCAGTTAAATTCATAGGCTTTTAGCTAAAGCATGTAATAATTTGTAATTTTTAACTAAGCTCCTTTTTGGTCTTCATATACGAAGATTGACCAACTGCAGATGCTTAAAAGATTTTATAGATTTACAATGACTGGAAGAAAAAACCTAGGTTGTTTTAACTCGTTTTAATAACTTGATATAATATTCAGTAAATACATTTTATATAAATATTTTATATACAGAGAATGATTATCTACATAATGTAGAAGAGTACTTAGAGTTAGAAGTATTATTGAGGAAAGGTTATTTTACTAAGTCGTGAAGGTCAGGTATTTTTGTAATACGGTTTCACAAAACTTACTCTGTAGTTCGAAACAAAATCGCTCAATTAGAAAGAAAATTAAGTTTTAGACCATTGTCTAAAAATTGCAAGTTTTCTGACCTTTGTTTTTTAAGTAAAGGTAAAAACATTAAATAAAATATTCGTGTAAACATCTAAAGATTAAAATTAAATCAATAATATAAAGTTTCTTTTATATTATATTTGGAAATTTTCAGATTACACATAAGAGGCATTCACAAGATTCGGATGCAATTTTCATGAAAATTAGAGACAATTTATCTTCTTAAAAGTTATTCTTCAATCACAGAGTTCACCTTGTTGCTATACATCAACATACATTTGAATAACTTTGTATGTTCTCTAGAGACATTTTACATAATTAATGCACTCATTTCAACAAGATGTTCTCGAAACCACTTGTAAAATCTTCTAATCTCTCTTTTACAAGACTTGTAGAAATATATCCATAACTTATCTAATATCTTTTGCAGTAAGTATAAATGACCTATAATACGTTGTTAATGATATGAACAGCAAACGGTAATCGTCATTACTCAGAAGTTGTCCTCTGTATTTCATAGTAACAAATAAACAGGACTTTCATTAACGGAACCCTATTAGCATAAGCATCCGAATCCAGCCACTCATGTGATCTATGGGCCACCGAATTTCCGACATTAGCAGAGCGTAGGTAACCTTAACATGCGCGATCCGATATGTATCCGTGATGTATTATTGCGCATGCATCCGAATAACCGGCCAACTATCACACGGAAATCATTAGAAGACAGGGGCTCCAATCCCTGATTAAGCTCTACAGAACAGTATTTCTGCACTGACTGGTACATACTGTACGCGCATATTGATGCCTGCTTAAGAGGGGGTTTGATGCAGAGAGGATCATCCTGCACAAGTGTAGCAGGGGTTGGAGAAGGCGCGAAGGGAGGATATATGGATTGGATAATAAATTTCGGCGCTAGAATGCACTGTACCATCTGCTTTAATGACTTCAACTTGATTCCTAGTAAACGATGACAGTTCGTATTAATTTGCATCTTGCTAGAGTAGTTTGATAATAAACTGAGATTGAACGAACACCTCGATTTAGGTGTCAAAAGGCAAGACCGCAATTTAAATTGCGATTATTACTATAAAGTATAAATCAAGTTTTTTTTAATTTTATTTAATAATTTTGAGTTTCTAATTTTTTAATTTACTGACAGCTATAGTTCTTTTGCATTATGCTTAGTTTTTTAGCTTCTGTTAATAATAGAGTTTCACAACTCTAATTAGATTGACAGTGAATTTAAATAGTTAACCTTTAAATTGTTGAAATTAAGGAAGATTTCCTCATAAAAGACTTAAAAAGTTATAAAAGTATTATTTGGCTACAAATTCAGAGAAATTAAGTAAAATTTGTATATCCTAGGAATTCTAATAGCAAAATGGGTTTTCCGGTTTTAAAAAATCTTCCAGAAATCGAAATTAGTAAATGAAGAGCTCTTGATAACTTACATTCTTCTGCATAGATTTAAATCCTTTTATGAAAAGTTCCTTCTTGTTGTTTACGTTGAAGTGAAACTTTTTGGAAACTTCAGATTAAGAAAAACGAAAGTCACACAAATATTCTTTCTTAAATAAATGTATAATGTCTGCTGCCAAATCATGAATTCAAGCTTTTACTGCTACATAAAATTAAAGTCTGTTCAAAACAAACTTCAGTTTTGAAACTGAATTTAAACTTAAAACTTCATTTAATTTCTCATTTTACATTTAACATGGGATGTAGAAACAAAAAGCTCTCAGAATATCAATAAAATGAATTTTTATTTAAGGAAAATTAAAAGCAGAAGTGTATAAAGTAGTTTGCTATCTATATGTTAATAAAAGCTCCCTAACAATCATTAAATATTATTTTAGATGCAAACATACCTTACACAAGAAACACAGTTAGAAATTTATCTTTCTTTCAATCAGAAAGCATTGAAAACATACTTTACTAATGGTATTCGTTGTATAAAATACTGTTACGAAGAATATAAGATGACGTTCTAAATGGCGTACGCTATACTAGCAAAGTGTTAATATGATATTCAAGATAAATGAATTTTGCATCCTTTTATGATAAGAGCTTCAATTTGTAGCGGATGTGATTTATTATAAAGAGAAACCACAAACACCTCGAAGAAAGCTCTTTGAGGTGTTTAAAAAATAGAATAGAAAGGAAAGATGCAGTTTTTCAAGAGAATATTTCGTTCTTTTATACTGTATGCTCATACATTAATCATGTTAAAAATGGAAAAACATAATCTGGTCACTGTACCTCTTGGGCTATATAGTGCAGAAAATTCTATCATACAGTTGCTAAAGCATATGTTTAGGAAAAATAAATACAATAGAAAATCTTTCTTTAAGCATTTTGTATATATTGAATCTAAATAAACTAACGGTATGACGAAAATGACGAAATTTTATTACAGCAGAAGTGCTTTCTTCGATTCAAAGATGGCCTTTTTCGACTGCAACTAAAGAAATGAAAAGCAGAACAAACTGCTACTAGAATAGAATTAATTTTCGGAAATATTTTGTTATCTATTATTTAACATTGTATAAAATTCTTTACCTTCTTTTTCCGCTTCTATTTCTCCTCTTTCATTTAGTTACAATTGAAGAACGTTATAATTTGTTTGCAGGTGAATAAAAAAGATTTTTTAACCATTCATACTGTTAAGCTCATACACTAAATATTCCAGTACTTCTAAACTGTATTTACTAACACCATTATCAAACAGATTACGAGAGTTATTTGCCCTGATCTTGAAGACATGAATGGAGAAATTCAGTATTTAAAAACTGCACTTATTAATAATCAAATTCACCATAATTTTATTAACTTGCTGTCCCATAAATTATGCGTAATTTTTTTAAATTTTTTTTTGTTACTTATGACTGAAAATACTTAAACCAAATTTGGAGATACTTACGTGACGTATAACAATCGTAAATATGTATGTTAAATGTATAGATAGTCCCTCTGCCTCTGTTACTCACAAATGGACATTTCTATTCGAGTCCTGTTAATCAAACAAAACCTTTTTACAGCTACTCGCATTTTGTCTTTTCAAAACGTTTTCCACGCCTTATTAAATGCAAAATTCTTTTCGTTTTAATTTGTTAATTTATTAAAATCAATACTACTCTTATTAAAATTCTTTTTACATGCCCTTAAAATACTTAAATTAATAAAAATATTAATTTATCTTTCAAGTTATTTTTACCGACATCCAAATTATTTTTATAATTAATATTTAAAAACTCAAATTTCGTTTTTAGTTAATGTCGAAATAAATCAGACTCATGATGTGGAGGATTTACTAGAAATTAAGGGTATGGCTCGGATGAATAGACCAGACTGACTTAAAATGCTATTGAACATGTATGGGATGCTTTGAAAAAATGGCTTTCCGTACGACCACATAAACCGGTTGACAAGTGACAATTGAAACAGATACTCAACAGAGAATGGGCACGGTTACTTTAAGAACTGTTGTAATTTTTATCTGATGTCGAGTATACGAAGATGGCTCACGTAGCATTCGAAGTTAAAGAAAGTTATACGTTGATGTCAAAGAGAAAAGGTTTCTATTTGCTATTTTTTCTCGTGGTTTGACAGTAATTTGCATTAACTCCATTCGTTTAGTAAAGCTTTTATTTGCTTGATTCCATACCGTTTAATTAACCATCTAAGCAGAACATGTTGGAAATATACCAGCGTATGCCTGTGATAGCCAATATGTATTAGACGATAAGTACTTTTATTATTACTTCGATACATTATTGTAAATAATTTGATTTTTGTTACATTATCTTAAAACTAGTTTCGGTAAACATGTTATATTTGCAAGAAAATAAGCGAACGGAATTTCAGAAATTAATGCTTCAATGTATAAGAAATGATGAACATACCGTTAACGTTTTTCGAATTAATATTGCTAACACGTAATTGCATTAAGGAAGAATTGTAAGCAATTCATTATGGTAAGATAATGAGTATTAATGACTCCAGGCTTTGATTATGGAAATTAGGATGTCCGTGGCTCCGAATTTTACACAAGTGTCTTTCTGAGTAATGATAACAAATATCTTATACTATTTTTGGTTTCCAGTTTTACTGCTCCTCATTATTGCTTTTATTTTGTTTTAGGCAGAATGTGTAAGATTTCAGATAACACAAGAGAGCGAATTTTTTTTACAGTTTCAAATTCATGATAACAATTATGAATTTAATATATTGTTATTCTCAATGTAATTCGAAACTTAAACTTTCACCTAAGCACCAGCTAATGATAATTAATTTTCAATTCTTATTTTGTTGCATGCTTTAGCTGTAGGTATTCAATAATTGTCGAAGAAATCCATAAACGTTTTACCAAAGCTGTGCAACGACATGAAAAATTGAGAAATGATGAGCTTAATTAGTATGCGTTTAACAAGTTATTTTTTAAATATGTGCCTGTGAATGTCTTTGTATTTAGTATTTTAATTTCTCCATTCCAAAGTGCACCAGTTTTTCTTGATTTAAATAGCATCGAGGATGAAGATCAAAGTTATTGAGCATCAACCAGGCACTTTGTTTTTACTGTAGGTGTATAATTTATATTTTTAAAATGCAAAGTTTAATTTTTAGAAGATTTTTAATCAGTTTGTATTCTTATTACATATTAAATAAAATAAAAAGATACAATAAGATTAAATAAAATAAAAAACAACAAATAATCATCATGATAGTAAAAATAATAATTATAATAATAAAATGCTTAATAATGTATTCCCCCTCCAAGAACTCGTTATAAATTGTATCATTATAAATTGAAAATATGTATTAAAATTCGATATAATTAAAGAAACTACCCAATAAAGACCGGGGGGTACATTCTCTGAATATTGCCTATTGCCTGGTGAGCACTGAAAGTGGCCTCTTTCCTGTTTTTTTTTTTTTTTTTTTTTTTTTTTTTTTTTTTTTTTTTTTTACGGATTCTGAATTACAGCAAAGCACAAGAGAGCCATCTGCCATTGTTGAGGTGAAGGGAAGTAAAGGATGCGGAGTGAAGTGTGCTAAGTGAAGGGAAGCCTTCACTGAGGACGTTTTTGGGGCAGTATTTAAACAAGCTGCAGTTAGATTGGTTAAGTTTAGTAATTTCTAGTAGTATATTTCTAGAACAAGTATATTTCTAGATCTTAATGAATTTCGCTTGGGCATTTTCAAAGTAAAGGCTATATGCAGAGCAACTTGTTTTTGTTTCGTAATTCCAGTACTATCATTAATGAATGTTAGAAATTTAAAAACACTTTTCTCATTAATTGAGAAACACATCAGAATGACAAAAATATTGAAGGGTAAGAAATAGTTGACGTCTTCATTGAGTATGTGATACATTCCGTCCACCAGAAACCTTAAATTAATTCCACTTTCTTGCCAGATTCAGTAAATAAGACAGTTACTTATGTAAATCTCCTCCAAAAGTTTTACAACTCATATATGTTTTCACTATATACGATGATTCTGATGTATTTTCGTCAAAGGGCCTGTGAGAAATGCACACAATACTAACACAATGCTCCACCAGTGGTCTAGCGGTCTAGTGGTTCGACTTGGGATATGTATTAGATTTACATATCGCAGTGTTCTAATATAGGTATTTTGTCACAAAATCGGCCTTTTTTGAAACGACATGCCAATTTTGTTCCATATTTCGATTCTAAGAAGATTTGTAAAAATCACTCGAGTAGTTTTTAAAAAAATTCGCAGTCAAAATTTTAGCTCCTCGTTAATTGAATTTAGTATATATTTATTAATATCTCTTTTTTATTTAATGTTTTTTATTCTTCCTTCCACATCTCGAAATTTAAGTTCATTCCAAATAAAATTCGCCAATTTTTGATGATTTATTTTTTAGATTTGTATTTTAAAATAATTTGTATAAGTTGTTCGAAAAACATTTTCAGTTATAACCTATCAAATTTTTGCCATCATCGTAAAGTAGATGTATTTCTAAGCATACCTTCCAAAAAACAGTGTATTTGGCGTAAATTTTATTTAAGACTCAGTCGATTTCAGGACGAATAAGAACAGATCTCGCTTCATCGGGGTTTGTTCATCAAATTTCGTTCAGGAGAAAGACTGCCTTGAAGTAAAGGATAGTTACAATAAAGCAAGGTCTCGATACAGTAAATATGGTTGAAGAACATTCGCAGAACGTTTCTCTAATTTAGGAAAATTAATGACTTTTCCTCATTGATATTTTTAGACGATTAACTGCGTAGAAAAGCAGTAGAGCTTCAGATTTTATATGAAAACAGGCGTTGTTCGCATTTAAAATTATAACACGTTTTAGAGACTAAATTAAATATAAGGAATCAACTAAGCTGAGTAATTCTATATTTACTTGATTTTTACTTATGTAAGGATGATTTTTTATCATATTTTGAAATAATCTCGTTTGTAGTATTGAAATAATTTTCTTAAAGCTTTCTACCTTATTCCAAGAAATTTTGAAAATACAAAGGCATGTTTAGGACCATAGCATTAATATTTAAGAAACTAAATTTAGAATCATCAATATTGAGACAACTTATGTAAGCAGTCCTGTGGTATAGAATTTAGACAGCAACTGAAATTGTAGAACTTCTCATCCAATTTTTTAAAACCCCTGCGCTGTACTTTCAGTCATGAACGACACACAAAATCCGAAATGAGAATAAATGGAATGATAAGCTGATTGTTAAATAAGCCACTGTGACTAATCCTGTTGATGTAAACGTTAGTTCATTCATTGGCCACCAGTTAGGTGATAGCAAGAGCATGCCCAGCTTTTTTCTAGTCTTGGTGAAAAACACGAAAAGGACGTATCCTAGGATCTCCTTCATTTCATTCCCTATCTCTAACTTTACAAGGGGATTTTAAGTTCAATGGCATGTTTAATGATGCCGTGCGGTAATGGCACCATGAGCTTAGAAACATCTTTTCTTTCTATAGGATTTGATGTCGAGCCCAAACTATGGCAGCTGAATTTCCCAACATCATGCCGAACAGAGCTCTGGCAAATAATCAAATAGACATCCAGTCCATTAATACTTCTCTGCTATTAAGTATTAATGTTTAAATTTTTTTCATTTCTAATTTTTACACGAAAAGAGTCAGAAAATTTCAATAAATGTGAGTAATTAAATTTGCAAGTGACAGAAAGTTAATTAATAATGCATTCAGCAAAAATTATTCTTTTATGTGTTTCTTTATTGCTTAAACAATACTTCATAGTACAATTCTCTCTACAATTCTCTCTACTTCAGGCTAAATTCAATAATACAATAAGATTTATTTTCTAGCCATAAATGAAAATCCAAATAATCGTTCAGCGTCAAGTTAATTAGAATCCAAAGGTTACTAACATTATTTCATTCTCTCTATTTTATTGAAGTACTGAACGTCTATTATTACTTATCCTCACCGGTGCGTGATCCGAGAATAACTTATCACCTAAACTTTCAGCATGGGCATGTCACCATGACAACGAATTGGTAGCCATTGCGTGCTTGCTGTCACATATCAGCCTTTTTCCTTACAAACCCGCGTTAACCTTTTACGCATTATAGAAGGCAGTATTAAATAGGGAATGTTATTACAGGAGTCTCTGTCGAATTTATAACCGCCGAGAGGGGTAAACATTGCCAAATATTATGGCTCATAAAGTTCCTCCACCTTTCACTGTGCCTATAATAGAGATAAATGCCTAGTATCACGTTGTGAGTGCATACTTTTATCTCTATGTTCTCGGTATTAACACTGAAGATGCAACCTTGTTTTATTATCTTTATCAAAGAGGTATAGGACGCAAGAGGTAAATAAAATTTCATGAAGTTATAACTGGTGAAAGTATCCCATTTTCCCAAATACCTCAAAGCAATCTTGATGACATTTCTTTAACTGTGCTCTAGTTAAATACGATTAAAGTGAAAATGCTTATTTAATTATTATTAGCATTTTATAGGAATGTTTCGGCAGAAATGGAGAGTAAATGACGCTTTACATGGCAAATTTATTTGGTCCTTTTCTTAATTGTAATTTTATTTTTGGTAGAATTAGTTTAAATGTCTTAACTTGCAAACATAGTGTATATAATTTTTGAAGTTTCATAAGTTATAATTTATATGCTTTTCCTCTTTATCAAATAAACTATTAAATGTTTAAAAAAGGATTTGTTGTGTCTCGTCTTCTTAGGCATTTATATAAATGCATTTTGCATATAATTTTTGAAATGTTTCTCTCTAAAAATATAAGAGACACTCAGAAAGTGTCTTTGGACTGAATTTAATTATGAAAAATAGCTTCTAAGCGCATTCGTTCGATTAAAAGTTTAACACGAAACTAGGTATCTTCTTTTTTACTTCATCGTTAATATTATTTCCTTAATCTTGCGAATAAAAATCGCTGGTAGCTTTATGCATTTTCATAAACACTTTTCGTGTTGTATCATAATTTTTCTCATGACACACAGTTTTATTACACGTCTTCCATTTTTATCTGTTTCTTCCTTTTTCAACTATTCGCTTCCGTAGTTTCATAATTTTATTTGAAAAATGATCTGCATAGAATTCGGAATAAACCAATAACAAAGGCTGAAAATATTTTTTTCGACCTCATTTATTTACAGACTGTCTTGCATTAAGAAGTAAAAGTATAATTTTATAAACGCTTGCTTAATTTTTTTTTAAAAATATGCAATGAAAGATTAAATTCTTCTGCATTTATGAACGTCATACTAGTTTGAATTATTCTTCTGGAATTTAATTTTGTAACCTCGCTTTATAGTGCAACATCGCTTTACTTCGCCGTCTGTTAATAAAAAAGGCTAGTGCAGGGAGAACTAGATAAAAGAAGGCTAGAAAGAAAGAAATTCAGCAATGGACGCTGTGAAAGGATTGCATTGGTTTACTTGATTACGGCAAAGCACATTAAGGCTGTCTACGTAACGGGATGGATTCTTTCGTGAAGGGCATTTAAGAGAAACTGATTCTATTTATTTTACACATAGGCAGAACAATGAAAACTCCCATGAAACCAACCCATTAGCCAGAACTTGATTCCATATCGAAATAACAGTGTTCATCCATTATGTTGCTCAGAAACTGATGAGCGAGCGTTATGAGAGAGTGTAGTTTTAGTTATCAGTTAGTTATACATATTAGTTAGTTTAGATATTTATTTTAAACTCGATCCTATTAGACAATTTCTATATTTCCTAATACATATACAGTATGTCTATTTTATGGTAAAAGGTTTTGGGAATAATATATATTACAAATTTATGATAGTCAAGGTGTAACCTTACTAGAGTAATACAAAAGCAAAATTACTCAAACTGCTGTACGTATTCCGCAGATGTATATTATGCCCCTGTCTTGAAATACCAGGTTCGTAAGGTACCAGATACCTTAAATCTAAGAAAATCTCAACCTGATATCTCAAGTTGATGATAGCTTATCTAAGCGCCATTTAAAATGCCCTCAGTGATGAGGAAAGTGCTAAATCAATAGTCATCATTAAGATATTTTTTGTTCTAGTATGGAAAATGATTCAGTTGCATTCGTTAACTGTTAATTTGAATCATCATTTCATTCAAATCCTCGTCACATTTTTATTTCTTGAATAAGATTATAAGTTTGTACGATTCTAGCTAATTTAAAGTCACTTTGTTGGCTAGATCTTTAGTTGAACTGTGAAACGAATATTCGCTAAGTTCCGCTGTATCAGTAGCAACACATAGGAAGGATGAAAAGTCCCTTTTATTTAACTCAAAAACAGTACATACAGTTCGCACTCCTAGTGCTTACAGGGCTCGCCAGTATTTTTGGCGGCAACACAAAAAAGAAGTGTAAAATTAAAACTAATCATAAGTGAAAAAAATCAGTCGAAGCTGCAAAGAGATATTTTAAAGCGAATTTGGCTCATGGCCCTACCACCGACGTAGACTTAACTGGCGATTAATATGCACGACCGTAAAATGGAAAGCTTAAGTTGTAGAGAAACAGTGTGACTGAAAGGCAGAATACACTTTGTTTGAAGTAACTCAGACGCTAGAGCTTTAATAATCCTTCCTGCTCTACTTGGCATAATGTGCGAAACTGAAATTTTGCTCTGGCAAGAAAGCGTTTGTTGAAAACAAGAACAATAGGAACGGTTGCTCGCAAAATAAAATTAACTGTTACTTAAATTAAAAAAAAACCCTACAGACTATTTCTATAAAACAAAGTACACGAGAGCTTTCTGACTAAGAGAAAAGATGTCTTCGTGGAGGACGTCCTAAGGAAAACTGGCTGGTATTCACGCTACACGAACCCAGCTCAAACTACCAGTTTGTACTACAATCTACTGCAAACACTACCCATAATCAAGACATTTTGAAAAAAAAACACGTATGTTAAAAGCACAGTTAAAATTGTACAGTTATTTCAAGACAGAAACAATAATAACAGAGCATCATTTATGAAATAATTGTTAGACAGAGATGTCTTTATAATTAAGTAGTTGTTCATAATGTCCAGATGAATTGATAATTGAAAATGAAGTGTTTTTTAACTTTAGAGTGTTCAAGAGTGTTATTATGGTAACTGTTTTTGGATAAATGCATTTTTTTCTTTTTCTACCAAATTTCGTAAAGGCAACAGATTACCTGTTCTTAATATAGTTATTTTCTTTATGCTTTATACATTGATGATGCAAGCCTAGATATTATTCTCACTTCAAACCAAGACGTAAATTCTCTATAATTAATCCAAAGTAAGGTAGTATTTCCAGCAGAAATTATGAAGTGTATAAGAATATAGTAATTTTTCCTATCGTTTACTCAGTAAATAAAGTGAGAGTGTAATTAGCCCTAAGCAAAATTGCTCAAAATTATGAGACTAATTCATGAGAATGGATCTCGGCAAAAACTTGAAAAGGAAATTAAGCTTAGATAAAGGAATTTTGAAACGAGTAGTTTCCGGCGAAAACGATAGTATGAAAATAAAATTCCAGAATAAGAAGGGCAGGAAAAGAAAAATAGTTTCTATCTAAAGATGGTAAGAAGGAAATTACAGTTTTCCAGCAAACGTATATGATAAAAAATAAATTACGTTGCACGGTAGGAACTAAATTAAATTTAAATATTACTTTAATTTATTTAAGCTGTTATCAACAGTAAAGATTTACAAATGTATGTCTGCAAATACAATATGTTTCTGAAAACATTTTGATGAAAAACGTTGCCTTAGAAATGATGGCTTGAAAGTGTAAGTCTCTTCTATATAATCCTAAAATTTAGTATTTTCCATATTCTCTAAAAGAGTGTATTCAGACATTCGACCGAAATAGTGGTTAATGACTCTGGCTGGTTTACCGAAAGGCCCAGGTTCGAATCCCAGAGAAGGCATGCATGTTTGTAAATGTATAGTATCTGTGAGGCATGAGAGCACTTTAAATTTGCAGCGGGCCGGAAGTCCTCTAGAGAGATTGTAATAGAGGAAGAGGGGTGAGAGACCCTCGGACCCGTCAGTATATGATATTCAAGGCTTATGTCAAGGACAGGCACATTTCACTCCTTGCCACAATGAATGTCATGGGCTTGTGCTGACAATTGTCAATCAAGTGAGATTGGCAACATCAACAACAAATTACAGCAACAACAAAAGGTGCATTCTAAACACGTTGCTAAGAAAATATTTGTGAAACAAAAGCTATTGAACATATGTAGTTCCCTTTGATAGTCTTTGATACGCATTTCAAAAAGACATTATTAAACTGCCCTATTAAATGAGTTGTAAGTTGTATTCTAATTTTATAACAGTTATTTTTTTATTTTCTAACTCTTTCCTTTAAATTCTTGTTTTCCACTTAAAAACTCCGTACCAGAATGGGTTTTTAGTATCGCGTTGCATGTAAATGGGTTAGAAAGAATATTCAAGGTAGGTTCAGTTTACTTCAGTAGCAAAGCTTAGGATTTCTCAGTGGCGCATGTTTGCCGTCAGACTGCTTTGATATTAAACCTACGACGTTCGTCGTATTACAAGTGCCTGTTGATAATAGCCGGCTAAGTTAAATTAAGGGCCACCTACGTTAGGTAACTGTGTATAGCTGTGGCCAAGTCAGCTTAGATTAGTTTCTTATTTTTGTTATCTTGATTTCAAGCTCGAGTAGAGGCTTCCCTTTACGCCCGAGAAGAGGCCGACTGTGAATATTTCTTTTCGTGAATAAAAGGGCATTTTAACACTTCTCTGGACTTTATCGTTACACCCGGAAACCCAGCCATAATTCGTTATACTGTTCGCTAGGTTTCTCTACGCTCAGGATAGACGAAGTATTTAGGAACATTACAAAGTTATGGAAATTATGTTTTAATTAAAAATTTGAAGTATAAGCTATTTAAAGACTCCTAATATTTATAGACCGTATTCACTGTTGTGATCAATATAATGTTCAAATATCCATAATACGCTGGTAATCATTAATTAAGGAAAATCACAAAAATGACGATTACTCTAAAAGTTACATGTTGAATTTAATGCAGGTCACGAACGGTATACAACACGTAGTAAGGTATAAAATAACATGAAAAAAAATACCAGACAATTATGATGTTATACAATTTAACATATATATTAAATGAACAAATCAGATGTGCCCGTTTGGCATACGAAAATTACTTTCAATATGGAGTATGATCTTCCCTAGAAGCAGTACAACACACACAGAGATGTGCGATGCTGTCAATTATGCAGTCTATCAGTTCTGTAGAATGTGAGAGCTATTGTTCTTGCAAAACAGTTGCAAGTCTGGAAAGGGTCTGAACAGGAGGCCTGAGGGTAGCTATACGTTTTTTTAAAGCGTCTAAAACATGCTCGATAAGATTCAGGACCGATGATTGAGCTGGCCACGCCATGCGCTCAATTGTTTGCTGCTGAAGCTGACCATCCACGTTTCAAATCGTGTACGGCCTTGGGTTGTCATCATCATCAGCAGCCGGAAATCATCACCTAATGCCCCGGCAACGATACACATAAGCGTCAAGAATGTTACCTCTATAGGCCTGACAATTTATGGTTCCATGTGGAAAGCCATGCAAGTATGTGCGTTCACCCAAAAGGATACCACGCTAAACACTTACACTTCCTTCTTCGTATGCATCTCTTTCACGGGTGTTTAATAGATGGTAACGGGTTCCAGGTTTTCTCCAAATCGAATAACGCTTATAACGTTTTGGAGGCTAAACCTGAATTCATCCGTAAAGAGAATAATCCTCTACTTGTCAGCTATCCAGAGGACACGTTCACGTGCCCACGTCAAACGTTCCCTTCTATTGCATGATGTGAGCTGAACGCAAACGGCTGGTTGCCTCGCTTCCAGGCCTCCTTTCTACGCACGGTTGACGTAGACATCAGCTTTCCATTGGCTGCAGCAAGGACGGATTTGAGTTGAGTCGAAGTTGAGGTTTTATTCCTTCGTGCGCGTAACAACAAATAATCTGTGGTTAGACAGTGCTGCCAAAGTCTATGGACAACACAAAAGGACTCACATTTAGCCATCTGGCCACTTCTGTCTGTCTTGCACCTAGTCTCCGAATAGCTCTCCATCGCAGTTCTTGGGGAAAATGATGCTTGGAGATCGTTTTTACAAATTAGCTATCCCAGATTTCTTGTAACAGAATCACATGGAAATTTGCAGGCTCTCTGAAACATACAATTTTATGCTTCTCACAAATGACTTTTTTGATTGCAGCGCTACTAATTTTTATACTGCTGTATTACTCAACAATTCTTATTTGCTAACATATTCAAATTTTAGACAGAGTTGCTTATTTTTGAACGACTTATGGCTATTTTTGTGATTTTGTATTAATTTTTTGGAATCAGTGTCGTATTTCAGAAACGCGAAATTGAAAGGAAATTTTTTCTGCTGATATATTATGGTAAAGAGACAATTTAAAAAAGCACAGTTTTATTTAAAAATTTGATGCCAGAATAATACAAATATCTTTTAATATTTGAATAAACTGTTTTAATACTACAAAGAATATTAAATTACGTATTTTAAAGGTAAAATATAGCTTCACTTGGAAAAATGTCAAATACTGGTACCTCTTTAGTGAACCCAAACGAAAACCAATTAGAATTTTCATCTCTTTTCCTTCGGATTTTCATCAGCGATTTCCGTTTTTAAACACTTCTTACAGTGAATTTCAGTAAATTTCAAAAGCATTTAGCAATATTATTCATTTGAATTCAACGAATATTTTATTATCTAGAATATTAAAACTCATTTGCCTTTTTTTCTTTTAAAACATTCTTAAACTGACTCGCTTCAATATTCTCTGCTCCTCTACAAAAATGTGGAATGTTTCACCTTCATTTGCTCATTTCACATAAGTTTTGAAAGAAACCACATCATTCTGAAATCCGTAATTTATTTCATGACATGATAAAATGTATTACATTAATTAAAAGTTAATTGAAATTAGATTTTTTACACATAGTTTTCACACTAGTAAAGCACCTCTTGCATGAAACAGTTCCCTTACAAACACTGCAGTTTAATTTTAATGTAATAGGAAGATTGCTTTCCTTCAGCATAATCTAATACATATCCATTTGCAGCTTTCTAAACTTAACAGCAGATACAACATTATACCAAACTGAATGATGAAATATTTATCCATGCATTATAAGCTTTAAAGACGAATTTATTTCTATCCGCACTGAGCATTACTAAGATTAATACTAATGGATTTCCCATTTACAGTCTTATTATATGATAAGTGAAAATGAGTGGCCGATGAAGCGCTACATAAAGATTTTGAAATGAAATTCTTTTAAGTGCATGTAAAATAAATTAAGGTAGGAATACATGCTTCGCTTTCTTAAAGTGCAGGTTATATTTCCCAACTAAAACTGCATGCGGACTAAATCAGTAGCTTAAGTGATAGGTTACTTCTCAAATATTAAAGTGAACTAGCATTAACGTATGTTAATCAGTATTTTTACTTACGTTTAATTACTCATGAAACATAACTTTTGATTGCAAATAGCTTTTGCCTTTTTAAATTAAAGGAAGTAATGATTAAAAAGTGGTTAATGTCTATGCTTTGAACCGTCAACTGAAATAATTTAAACATATTTTCTGTGTACTTCATAAGGTAAATTTGAAAATATGAGGCGAAATAGGTGTGTACCCTGTATCTTTAATATTTGCAGATAACATCTAGGTCAAACATATATGAGAAAAAACCATTAGTCTTACTAATTCATAAAATAGCAGTATACGTAGAAATATAAAATGTGTTAGCAAATTCATAAAATAGCCTTGAAATAGTGCATTTTCAGGCTTCTATGTCAACTTCTATGCTCATTTCAGACTTCTATGTTTTTCAGAAGCACTTCGGTAAGTCATTGTTTAAAGCACATTTTCTTACGAAAATAATTTTAGTCCCATCTGCACTGTGAATGCAATATTTTTGACAGAATGGGTAAACAATTTTTAAACTATACCGTAGAATGTTTTAAACTATTACAAGTTTTGGTATCTTAGTGTGTTACTGTTTTCCTCTTTTCCATTTTTGTTCCTTGGAAACCACGAAATGTTTACAAGTCCGTCGACTTAAAACAAACGCTAGTTTTATAAAATTGGTCTTTTAAAAGCGAGGACATCACAAGTTAAATAAAACTTTTAATTACCTAAATTCACTCCAACCAAAAGATTGTAGCACCATTTAAGCTTAATTTTTAGCAGGATGCATGTGTTTGCCGTTGTAGTTGCATTTTGGATTTATAATCCAGGTAATTCGATGTTTTTCCTTTTACAGTTTTAACTACGTAATGTTTCCCTTGATTTTTACATCATTAATCACATCAAAATTTGATATTAATTTTACTGTCCAGTACGTACTCTCTCCTCTCAACAGTGAGTTTTGTGCTCCACCAGGAGAGGGAGTCTTTCATCTTTGGTGTCATTATCTTATACGCTGTTTTGGTTACCTTAATTAGATTTTAGATTACTCTTCTGTAAAAACAATCCAATGAATCAATTGTAGTAAAAAGTACTAGGTCATTAATTAATGTAACTTCTTTGAATTTTTAATTTCCTCTGAACACTGCTTTAATTTGGTAAATTGTTTGTGCTAACGAATGTCGATCTCATAGTATATTAACTTATGGTCGCTTTAGAATTCCAAGTCAATAACGTCTCAGTTGTGAAGATACGTGACCTCTGCAACATAGGTCACGTATGTTCACAACTGGGAAGTTAGTAGCTTGAAATTCTAAAGCGAGCTATTTCCCCTCATTTTTTCAAATCTGCCTTATGTAGTACACATAAAATATGTTTTTAAATTATTTCAGTTGACGGTTCAAATCATAGAGATTAATCACATTTTAATCATTACTTCCTTTAATTTAAAACGGCAAGAGCTATTTGCATTCGGAAGTTAGGTTTCATGAGTACTTAAACATAAGCGGAACTACCGATTAACATACGTTAATGCTAGTTTATTTAGTATTTAAGAAGTAAGTTATCACTAATGTTATTGATTTAGTTCGCATGCAGCTTTAATTCGGAAATATAATCTGTACTTTAAGAAACCGAAGCATGTATTTCTTACCTTAATTTATTTTACTTGGACTTAGAAGAATTTGCTTTCAAAATCTTTATGTAGCGTTTCATCGAACCGATTGTTGCAGAGTTTTGAGTGAGATCAGGATATCTTTTCGCTTTGTTAGTACTGAATGTTGGAGGGTAGTTGAGGGAACTAATTATGATTAAACCTTTCCAATTATGAAATCTCACACCACTCTTACATACTCGGCCGTTTACTCAAGTTGTACACTATCGGGGAGTTTTTTGTTTAAAGTAGCTTGCTAAGAGTAACAGCTTGGATTTCATCATGACTTCTACAATGATTTTCTTTAGCTGGCAACAGTGTCTCCATTTTGAGGAAACTTCAACGACAATTTTCTGATCTGAGTATCGTTACAGTCCAGCGTTACTGTAGCCGTAATATTAGCCCTGTTTACAGGGACGAGAGTGAGTGATCCAATGTAAGCAACCGTGATCAAGTGTAAGCGAATTGCCTTACTGGAATTAGTAGATGGCAAGAGGTGGAGAATTTTGGAATATGTACATTTCTATGGTAAGGTTCCTGAAGAATTGCTACTGAGGCTCTACAGCGCAGCATATATTACCCAACGTCTAGTGTGGCTTCTCTAGCTCGTTGGAGATTACATTGAAATAATCTGAACCCTTTTTTCTTCTGAAAATATACTGTACCTTATTTCGAAAATGTCTTAGAACCTGCAGTCGGATTCACGATCTTTTGACAATATTTACGGCTTGCCTTGTCAATTTTCGCTGAATTAATGCCTGCTGTACTGTTATTGGGTTCATAATTAACACTATGGTTTTCAGAAATGCGCTCTTGCATTACTGGCAGTTACTACACAAGGCGCAGTCTGGTGTCTCACGACATTTCTTGCTTAATTGGCCAAACTCTCGGCAGTTGTAACAACGTTGTATTCTGTGATATTGCCTTATACTAGAGGTATTCAATCTGTGGGTCAAAACGATATTTTTGGTCGCAAAAATTTCTAGTGGGGTCGCAAGGTGGATGAAGTTCCTAAAAAATCTGGTCCTCTGATTAGGGTCTCGAAACTGCTTTTTGTGGTCCATCGCATTTTTATGAGGTTGCACTCATATAAAGTTTGCATACCATTTCTGTATAATACAGAGCAAAAGGCCTGTGAAGACACGCTTGCTTTCAATATGCACTTTCAAATATTTCGAATCTTCTGTAATGATCCAGTGACTGGTACTATCAGGTTTTATGCTACCTGGAGGAAGCAATG
Source organism: Stegodyphus mimosarum (assembly GCA_000611955.2). Taxonomy (NCBI): domain Eukaryota; kingdom Metazoa; phylum Arthropoda; class Arachnida; order Araneae; family Eresidae; genus Stegodyphus; species Stegodyphus mimosarum. Next base: position 204,910 of record KK114664.1, read on the forward strand.
AAGCAAAACACCTCTGTAAAGTTCACTTAAAAGGGAAAAGTCTTTCAAGAACGTTTTCTCCGCGGCAGACAAAAGGCGTGTGTAGAAAATGACGTAGTGAATCAAAAACCGGTCGTGAGGGCTGGTGACTGAAGAGGAAGCTTAGAACAGGAGGAAGTGTGTGGCGGGGTTTTTGCTCTATATGGGGAAGGATAAAGGAGAAAAATGTGTTATATATATATATATATATATCGTATAATAGATTTTTTGGGGGTTAAGAAAGATGTAAATAGAAATAACGAAGTGATATTTGGAAGTTCCTAGTATGGTAAGTTGCCAGCGAAAAGTAACAGATTCAAAGGTCAGGTCACAACGTGTGAAGGCGGTTGATTTTCAAATGTTTCCAATCGCAAAAACAATAACTCTAATTATAAAATTACTTCCTATTATACAAATATTGCATGTTTTTGTATTTCTAAATTTAGAAAAAAATTGCACAGTATGAAATCTAAATCTTTACAGGTTCCTGTGTTCCTGCTTCTATTAGAAAATTTTGCACGAATCATGCAAAGGACAATATAAACAGTTTGACTCCCATACGACAGAAACTGAAGGAGATATTTAATTTTAAAGTTTGGTAAAATCTAGTTTTGAAATTTGAGGTGTTGTATACAAATTGAAGAGAGCAATATGTACATTTCACGCACTAAATTCTGAAAGAATGTGGCGTTGCTCTGAGTGGCAGACTCAAATTCAAGGAGGCACAGTTTGACATTACCATGAGATTTACTTTATAGAGTTTATAACCTTTATAGAGTAAAGACCTTGGGACGAAACAATGCTTCTGGTGTCATATTAAACAATATCGCAGTAATATGGTAACCACAAAGTGTATGTGCAAATCAAATATGAACATGGAGATAATCCTAACATCCACTTCACACTTTGAAGTTTGACAAACGAGGAGTCGTAATAATAAAGAAGTACCGATTTTAATCTTCCATGAAGTCGGTATAGAGAGCCGCTCATAATGTTCTCATTCCATATTTTACAAGAACATTGAGTTTGTAAGGAACTAACAAAGTTTTATTTTAATTTAAATCTCTCTATCTTTTCTCAGTTTCAACTTCCCGTCAGAAGAAGCGCGCGTTTTCAGCTTATGCTAATTTGAAGTAGAGCCAAGTACTATTTAAACCAGAGGTAGAAACCTCTCAGTGTGAGAGAGCTTTTAATCTCAGATCACGGTCATTCTGTTCGACGTTCGCCTAACCAGCTAGCAGATAATTTCTAAGCCATAGTGCTTACTACGTGATTGCTTATTGAGATAAATTAAAGTGCGCTAGTATTAGTATTTCTTGCTACGCACCAGTTAGTTAGAGGCCAACTCCGCAAATTAGCTCTGTGAGCAAAGTTTAATTAAATTTCTATTTAGTTTTAGTATAAATTTATCTGATTGTTAAGTTAGGCCAAAGTGGGGTCTTTTACTTTCTGTATCCCTCCCGAGTTGGGAAGTAAATGTAAATAATATTGATTTAATAAAAGAGGATTTTAAATCCCTTCCAAGTGCAGTTATTCTTCAGCAGAGTATCTACACCAGAACATAGCTGATTTCACCTCCCTGTTCCAGATCAGGACTTAAGGACTTTAAGGATTTACTTTAAGATGTTTGCCAAATCTACGCACAGAACACTCAGTCCTGATACTGGCGCCGGAACAAAAATAAGAGGATGGCCTCAAAGACAAGAAGACGAACCTGCGATACCTGCTGTACCTGTCCAGAACCCTGAGATAGCACCTCCTGGCCTGGAAGGATTTGGCTACATCGTACAAACCATGCGAGCAGGCATGAAGCCAGCGGCAAGTTTTGACGGCAAGACAGCCGTAATTAATTTCCTGGAAAAGCTAGACTCCCACTTCATGCTATATCCAGTTCACGAATTTCAGAAAGTCGCTCTTGCTACCAGCGCTTTGAAGGGCCAAGCGCTAAGTTGGTTCAAGTGCATTGGAAAGAATCTTTTGGGGGAACCAGGAAACCCCACATATACGTATGAAAATTTCAAAAATTCCTTGGTGAAAGCATTTCCTGTAGTACGAGATCGAGCCAGACTGGAAGCGGAACTTTTTAGTCGATACCAAGAAAAAATAGAAGATTTGTCCAATTTTATTTTGAGAAAAATTCAAGTTTTAAAGCTTTTGTATGGAAGTCGCCCGGATCCTGAAATTATTCAAAATATACTTCCTAGGCTACTGCCCCAAGTTCAAGATTTCATCGAGCTAAGAAACCCAACGACGTTAGACAGATTATTTGAGCTCGCAGTACAATTTGAAAGCCGAAGAACAGCCGACAACGAGCGACGACTCCAATTTGAGCAAGAAAGTCAGTGGAGTTCGCCAAGACCCAAGCAGAAGCAAAATCAAAGTTACGGGAATAAGGTGAAGCAATGGCCGAAGAAAGATGTGTCTCCTAAATCGAGCGGCGACGAAAGGAATTCAATAGAAGAACAAGCAAAGATTCCGAGAGCAATCAGAATAAGAAGAATTTAAACTAAGATGGATTTCTTCGAGGAAGGTGAAGAAGTCCGAAGCAGCGCAAAACCCTTCCACAATCAATTTAAACACCGTGGTCGTGAAGAATTTGAGTTTATCGAAGATTGAAGTTCTAGTTAACAACATACCGGCGACGGCTCTCTTAAATACAGGAGCCCACAGCAGCCTTATATCGGAAAGATTTTTCAAGAAGCACTTTCGCTGTTACAGAATTTTTAGTGCAAGAGACACGGATGTCATAGCGGCCCAAGGGGAGAAGTGTAGCTGTTTAGGCAAAGTACCGTTGTTCGTGCGTATCAACGAGGAGCAGATAAAACTTTTATTTTATATTATGCGAAACCTGCAAACATGTATTATTCTAGATGTGGACTTGTTTAGTTTGGCAGAAGCAAAAATTGATTTCAAAGGGTTAAATATGAAACCAATAGAAACCAAGAACGATAAGCCCCGCAGCTGTACATGCAGCATCTACCGGCAGAAGAAAAAGAAAAAATCCAGGTCCTGGTAAGTAACTTTTCGAATTTATTTAATTATGTATCGGGTTTCACACAGGTCGTTAATCACAACATTTTCAATGTTCACGGGGGATGCTCAGGCAGTTAGGCAAAAGCCCTACCGCTACGACAAAGTCAAAGAAGAAATAATTGAATATCATATTAAAGATATGTTAAAGAATAAAATCATCACGCCAATTTCTAGCAGTTATGCTAGCCCAATTGTATTATGTAGGAAAAATAATGATTATCCGATTACGCACCCGAAGCGGTGGCGTTTTGCTATAGATTATCGCAAGTTAAATTCCGTTACAAAATATCCCGTATATCCGTTGCCGATAATCGAAGAAATAATTCGAAATATTTCGTCTACAAAATACATGACTACGTTAGATCTTACGAGTGGCTATTTTCAGATTGGGGTAAAACCCGAAGACGTCCCCAAAACCGCTTTCATAATAAGTCTGGCACCTACGCATTTCTTAGAATGCCTTTTGGTTTATCCGGCGCGCCGGCAACGTTCCAAAGATGTATGGATATCGTCTTAAGACCGGTCCTTGGTAAAAGCACGTTCATATATTTAGACGATATTATAATTACAAGTAGTAATCTAGAACAACATTTACAAGATTTATGAAAAGTGTTTTCATTGTTAAATGAAGCTGGTTTAAAGATAAATGCGTCCAAATGTAAATTTGCCGCAAAAGAGTTACGCTATTTAGGATTTAAAATTTCCCAAAA
>KK114664.1:212174-279162 GCA_000611955.2 Stegodyphus mimosarum
TTGCTTTTCATCCAACACCGGTGAGAAAGCATTGGGGGAAGAATTTAATGGTGCTTGAATGATAATGTGTGCAAATTTACACGGGTAAGAATAGAGAATTGTACCTAGAAATTACTGTTATTATGTTGTACTAAAATTCCTTTACTTCCAGATTTTGCTGGAAGGAGTAAGACTTAGATGAAAAAAAAATGTTGAAGACTTTGTACGAAGCAAGTTTCTTCTGTAAACGTTTTTCACAAACAGATATTGCCTTGTAAGAGTTGGCCTAAGTTTAGAAGAGTTAAATTTTGACTATTTGTTTAGAATTGCGAGTTTCAACATGGTCGGTTTGGACCACAGTAGTTTACTACCGCAATTCTGGCGGGAAGTATGTAAGGTTTTAGTTAAACTAACAAAGTTTTATTTTAATTTAAATCTTTCTATCTCTTCTCAGTTTCAACTTCCCGTCAGAAGAAGCGCGCGTTTTCAGCGTATGCTAATTTGAAGTAGAGCCAAGTACTATTTAAACCAGTGGTAGAAACCTCTTAGTGTGAGAGAGCTTTTAGTCTCAGATCACGGTCATTCTGTTCGACGTTCGCCTGACCAGCTAGCAGATAATTTCTAAGCCATAGTGCTTACTACGTGACTGCTTATTGAGATAAATTGAAGTGCGCTAGTATTAGTATTTCTTGCTACGCACCAGTTAGCTAGAGGCCAACTCCGCGAATTAGATCTATGAGCAAAGTCTAATTAAATTTCTATTTAGTTTTAGTATAAATTTATCTGATTGTTAAGTTAGGCCCAAGTGTGGTTTTTTAATTTCTGTATCCCTCCCGAGTTGGGAAGTAAATTGTAAATAATATTGATTTAATAAAAGAGGATTTTAAATCCCTTCCAAGTGCAGTTATTCTTCAGCACAGTATCTACACCAGAACATAGTTGATTTCAGCTCCCTGTTCCAGATCAGGACTTAAGGACTTTAAGGATTTACTTTAAGATGTTTGCCAAATCTACGCACAGAACACTCAGTCCTGACAAGTTATCTTTCAAATTTTACCCGCAGTTTGATAATGTGCGGGAATTATTAAAAATTAAAAGAAACTTTTAAGGATTTATAACTTAATTTTTTTATTGTATCTAATTGATAAAATTTAAAATGTATTTACTTTGTATTATTTTCAATTAATAAAATGTTAAGATAATTTTCAACATTGTTGAAATTTTTAATGTCATATATTATGTGCATCATGTTATAGTGTCAAAAATAGATGTTTTAGCGTTTGACTTGATTTTCTGCTGATTTGAAATTCCGTTTTTCCCACTGATACGTCCAGAGAAGCCTTTAATATAATAATAGTATTAATAGCAATCGAAGTTACTATTATTATAATAATAGTAACTTCGATTGCTGTAATCACACATCAGTTAACGTTACTGTTACTGTTGTTACTATCGCCGTTATTATAACTGCATTTTCATCATTATTAGTAGTTTTAATATCTTATGTAACTACTCTTCTTCAAAGACTTTTATTACATACTTATGTGACGTTTTCATATTAAAGAGACATTTTTCAGCGAATCTTATATTCTGCAAACCTTAGATTATTTCAAGATTATTTTAAATGTCCGAAGTTTTCAGCTGCTTCTTAGAAAATATAAAGGATAACTAAATAATTCGTTTAAATTCTTCTTTTGATATTAAATGGCAGCATGCATTTGAATGCATAAAATGGAAAACACGTTGTAAGATCTGTCTCTGTTATTCCACGTAAACTAATTTAGATTCTACAATGAACCAGACGAATTCTCGCACAGGCGTGACTAAAGTACCAGCACAGAAGAAGGATGAAAAATAACCCTCTATTTAATTCAAATGATTGACAGAAAGCAACAATCTTTGTGCTTTACAAAAACACCGTCAACTAGAGATGAAACTTAAACGTAGAATATAAATCAATTGAAATCTAAAATAGAATAACTCTAGGTTAGAACGTTAAATTACTCCTAACAAAGCAGGCGTGATGATAATAAGAAATGGCCAAGAGGGTTACTAGCGTAACAGCTAGATGGCAACGAAACGTGCGCTGGCTAGCGAAAACACGCTCTGACTAAACTCAGAGATTCGTCCGTTTAAATATCTGCTTCATTTTAAATTTACATCCTGGGGAGAAAATACTAGGGGAAGTTGAGGAGTTCAAGAAAGGTATCAAACTTAAAATAAATTTGTTATGCAAAATAAGAGAAACCCTAGAACATGATCATTGAAAATATATGCCTGAATTTAAATCAAAGACGCAATATTCCAGAACTCTTCAACATATTTGAATGACTCATCTCCTAATATGTGTGAAGTAATGGGAGCTCTGTTCGAAGTGAGAAATAAATTATGAAAACCTGGATTCTGATGGGATCAGTTTTATAACCTGCGTTCATTTAATTTACACTCCCGAGAAAAACAATGTTTTTACATAAATATGACAAGAATGTGCATGGTAAAATTATTCCTATTATGTAGCGGCTGTGACAAAGAATAATCTAGTCTAAATCCACAATCTAGTGTTCTTACCGTGAAATCGAATGTAGTTTCAGTGTCTGGCATTGCAACCTGAAAACATCTCTCAAGCTTCTGACGTTACTTGGTTTTTTTATCACCCAGTCATTGAACCGTAACACATATTGACCAAGTAATTTTTCTCTTAAAAGTTTCGAAAGATTTCATTGTTTCAGTTTGGCTAATAAAAGTTATATTTCAGAAGGTGCCGTCACAAGCATATGCATTTTCTAAGCACTTTTTTAGGAATCATGTAAAGATTTTAGAAACATTTTAAAAATTTTGACAACTTTTCGTCTTTATTATGTAAAATGCAAGAGTATATTATATATAAGTATTTAGTACGCTATAAGCAAAGACTTTTTGATAGACCCCTGATGCTCTTAATGACATAAACATCTCTTCATAGCATTAACTAACTAAAGAAGCAGATCAGGTTATTTTGACATTTCTTAGTTCCAAACTATTAATACCTGCATGTAAATATATCATATTTTGCATAGTGCTTTAAATTATTTTCAATATAATACAGACCTGCAGTAAGTATTATCTGTGTGTCAAGCTTCAACATATGCATTATCAATACATTATTATGAACTTGATGTTTTTGCTTTCACAGGTTAGAATTTGTAATTCCAAATTTAAGAATATAGAGTTAATGTTTTATTATTATGTAGAAATAGGAAGTATAAGAATAATTGATTACATTAATAATTACAATTTTATAATCAAAAATAACGTTTTGTATAAATGAAAGCAATTTATGCTTTGAAAGAATCTTAATAGAAAATATCAGAATAAAATAATAGATCTCGATTTGTGTTGTGCAAAATATGTTTGGTATTTATCAGTAATTTCTTGTTTAACAATTTAATTTACGTTTTTTACTTTAAAATTAACATGTGATTAGCTCGAAAGGGCCAGTCCCTGAACGCGATTTCGCGTTGTTTCACTTTTCATTCTGGTCTGTTGACATTTGGTAAAATATATGATTATTCAAATTTAATCATTCTGTATTGATGTACAAACTGAGCTATTAAAAACAACAAATGTTGTTCTTAAAAATAATGATTTTTTTACTTTTGAAGATTCAGTTAAATAAAAATTCATTTAATTCATGATGAAGTTAATTAAAAACATTAAATAATTTTAAAGAATTAAGTTATATATTTTTCCACTTTTAGAATAGACAGAAGATAAGTAACGGTCCTATGTTAGTCTAAATGTACATTCTTCTAGTACCTTATAAAATGTTTCGTTATTCCACCTGGTTTGTTTGTTTCTCCAATGTTTAGCTTCCGCTCCCATTGAACCCCCTCCCTACTGATAATCTCCCCTAGTAAGCATATTCAACATTAAAAGAGCTCTTTGGGGCGAACTTTAAAATCTGACGGCCTTCAGATTTTTTAAATTAATTATTTTCTTTGTTTTCATTTTTCAATTAATTTTCAATAAAATGCAAATTGGGTTGAGTTTAGATAAAGAATTTAACCACTAACTATGTAATAAAAATTGAATGCCAGTGCTAAGTGAATGGTTCCTCGTGCTAATCTGCAACTTCGAGCTGTGTTGTTAGAACTGCTGTGCTGCATGATGTTGCTGCATGTTTCTACTTTTTATAAAAATTATTGCTGGATAGAGGAATGCAAAGTGCAGCCAATGTTTGATACATGAAATCTTAGTGATTTTTCTATTTATTTGCATTAAATTGAGACTGCGCAATTTGCAGGCTGTAAAATTTACATTACTCAAGTTTATAAGTATACTTAATAAATTATTACTTTAAGTATTACTCAAGTCTACAAATAGTACCTAAAATAGTTTGCTGAGGCTAATCTTCGAGTTCTGAAGTTCTGTTATAAATGCATTAGTTTGTGACGACAGCATTTGGTTTAAGCAATATAATATCAGACATTTAAAGACAATAAATTGAGCCTATTTCTTTGTTGTGTTAATCTCGAACCGTTTAAGAGAAATATATATATTTGAAAAACTGATATCGAATACTAAATATCTTTTAAAAGTTAAAAAAGTAATGTAATCTATAAATTTTTAAGAATAAATAAGTCAAAAGGAAACAACACATTTCCTCGTGTATTTTCTTCCTCGTTTATTATTTTTCCTAACTTCATGGTTTGAAGTCTTCGTGTAATGTTTTCCTTCCTCAATGTACTCAGAGAATGAGCTACCGTAAAATTTTGAAAGGGATTCGTCCACGTAGTGATTATTTTCGCCTTACTAACCAAGCTAAACCATCACTAACTACTTGTGAAGGTCAAACAAACCTTTCTCTTTTAATTGTTAAATTTTATAGCAGCATAACACGAGAAGAAATTTGTCCTAGTGAAGCAAACACGAAGTGACATACAGTCTTAAGATTTCGCGAAGTCGGCTCCGCATTCACCTACTTTAATTATTTATAGATGATTTGAAGCCTAAAAAATAGCAAAGACAACAATATCAAAGAGCGAGATTCAAGAAACAGGAATGTAGAAATGAAGCTATCTTACTAGATATTGTAATGCTATTATTACTATGTATTCTTATTTATTCTTTTATGGTTTCTTTTAAAGAAATTATATTGTGATAGTTATATGCAGTTCATCCGTTAATACATCTCATGTGCAATGTTCTTACTATAACCGCGTCCTTTGAAAATTAAATTACTCGCATTCTTTATTCCCATCAGTTTTCGGACTGTAAAATTACTAAAAAAAATCTGATGTGCACACCACATGACTTCTTTGAACGGAATATTAAATTGTACGCATTTTTTCTTCCATTGCATTTACACTAATTAGATTGAATTAAATCTACTTCGTCCACAGTGCATAAACCACAAAAGAATACATGCACTCTTAAAATTCACTATATTCGTTTACCATAGGGATACCCTGGCGCCTCCCTTAATAGCGTTACATCTCATTCATTTTATAACTAAGAATGCATAACAAATTACATCATCTGAAGAATTATCTAATCGTTGCCACATGTTCTATTCAGATTTTATAATAAATCTAACCCGATGTATAAGAAATTAAACAAACAAACAAAACAAAAAGTAGAAACAGTTTATCGCAGAAGATTCGGTATTTCTCATTCAAATAATTCAGTTCTCACTTCGCGACAAGGCAAAAATACATAAAAGTTCATATCTATATTAAAAATTACGAAGTAAATCTTAAACACTTGTTTTTTCGAATAAATTCCAGAATGGATTAAGCATGATTTGATTCGCAATAATAAAAGAAGACGTTATCTTTGTTGTTGCGAAGCTTAGTTTCTGTAGATTGACAACAAATCCACCATTCTGGTAAATTTTAAATGTAAACAAATATGGCTGCTACACTAAAAAGATTTAGGCTGAGCCGCACTCAAACAACTTTTAAATTGCTGGTAATTCTACAAATATTGCATGCAGATTTACTCAAGGCATAAAAACTGGAAGATAAGAACTAATCGGAAGATAAGAACAATATAATTCAATAATTTTTAAAGTAATAAATGCACAATTTACAAACATATAAGATTAAAAAAACTGAGATCACTGAGCCGAGTATCAGACTGGATATATATATACATATATATATTTATATACTTTTTAAATTGCATTTGATAAAGATCAAAATGAATATTTTCGTTGAAATAGGATACACGAAATTTTTCGCGATTACAATAATTCCTTTTTACTTCATACACGAAACTAAAAGGCGGTAAGATAAGCGAGGAAATTACAGCGATGTTTACGAAATTACAGCGATGTTTACTCACTTTTTATTTAAATTATAACAGTCGAATAAAAGCATTGCATATAACATATTTAGATGTTGCAAATATACGTATAGTGCCTGCGGATATGAATGCGAAAGGCGCAGCCAATGAACCCCACGTGAGTAGCATTGTTGTGCCCCTTCCGCTCTCATGTCTGAAACCTACACTCAAATGTGAACTAATGAAGCAGTGGCAAAACTACTGGGAGACAAGCACCACAGGCAGAAGACTTCCAACCAAAAGTTAACCAGAATTTAAATAGCAGCTCCTCGCACCTCACACAGTATCTGACACGGCATGACCCATATATGTCGTATCTTCACAGATTTCGCCTAAGAGACAGTGACCATTGTATTTGTGGGAGTACTGGTGATCCAGATCACTATCTGTTTGATTGCCCGCACACAGCGAATACACATTTAAAAAGACCAGCTGCAATTAATATGCCGGCATGCTTCAAGAACACAACTAAGAATAAATATGAGCTCAGCCGCATTAGAAACTGCATTACCATTGCTAAAAGCAATGCTGATAGCCTGGAGTGACTGGAGTTCCTTGGACACCGTGCCGTCAGTAGCCCGCTCTGTACATATAATAATTTACTTAATATCTTATTCCCAGTCCCAGATAATGATTAATCCAGAACTCTTTTAACGTATCCCACAATTTGTAATGTATTTGTTCATCTTCACATCTGTACCTGATTATATAGCATATCCTTAATATAAATGTATGCCTAACATTTACCATAATAGTGTATGCCTAATATGTACAATGCATTTGTTCATCTTTGCATCTGTACCTGATTATATAGCATATCCTTAATATAACTGTCTGCCTAACATGTACCATAATAAGTGTTCCCCTTAGTCTCAGCAATCCCCATCATGCACCTTCTTTCCATGTTCTGGTCCTTATTTCAATGTTCCTCGTTTAGCGTCGTCAATTGCCAGGAGGTCACATTACTAAGCTCTTTTTTATATTTATTTATGCATTTATTTTTTATTATTTTTTTATTCCATCAACGGGATCCAACAGGTTGAAAAGCACCTAACCCAGTGGGCCAGCTGTTCCGTCGATGGTGAAAAGAAAGAAAGTACCTATTTAGAATTTTATTTGAAATGTTTTTTAATCCTGACTACTTTAACGACTTTCATATTTAGAATGAGTCAAAATTATCATCTAATTCTTATAATAATTTACAAAATATATTAAATACGCGTAAGGAAAATTTGCAAGTCATAAATTAAGAGGCTTAGATCTAAATAAAGTTACAATCACAAAACAAAATACTTCAACGGTCAGACTTACAAATGAAGTTAACGAATTATCAGGAAAATTAACGTCCTTTTGATATAGACTTATACATCTGGATAGCGCAAACGCTAGTTACCTCAATACAAGTTAAAGATTCACTTACTAGATGCATGACAATGTAGGAGTAAAAACGAAATAAGCGAAATATTGCTCTAGAGCTCTGACCGGCAGGACGTTCCGCTAGTAAAGCCCAAACTTCCAAAAATTGCCATGAGAAAATCCCCTTAGTACTTTATATCTGGATTTATATACTTTTAATAAGCTGCCTTAATTTCTTAAACCTATTTTAAGATGCGCGTATATAAACGTTTTACCGGCATCACAGAAATAGCTTTATATACAGATATATATATATTCTAGGCTTTTAAGCTGTATATATGTGGAATTGCCAGTCAGAGGACTGGTTACTACATCCAGTAATACTTCATTCATAAGTTGCAGTTTAACATCATCCATATTTAAATTTAAATCTATATTTGTTTCTTCTTCATTCATCTAAATCTGTATGCTCTTCATTAGTGGCAAAAATACTGCAACGGAAATAAAGGTAAATAAAACAGTTTTCCGTGTTTAAGTTTTCTGTTTTTATTATGATGATTTGATTAAATTTTGGGTAAAATCCGGAAACCTGAAGAGGTACTTTACAGGAAACTCATAGCAGTTTTTAATGCACAGTCGGAAGCGGTACTTTACATGAAGCTTATAATTTTATTAAGAAATACTGTATTAAAATACAATCCAAAACGTTTCAATTTTAGTATAAGGCTTTTATATCAGTGAGAATAATATATTAGATTTTGGCTAAAATTTATAAACTGGAAGTGATACTTTACCTGAAGCTCTCAATGGACTTTCATAAAACTTATATTATGAGATAATTCAAAACTTCTAAAACTGGTACTTAAATTAGGCACGTGACTAGGAACAACATATTTCATTTGATGCTTACAAATAATTTATTGGAGTCATAATAAAAGTAACGAGATTAAGCTCATAAGGAAGAACAGCTCTCGTTAAAATACCTCAAATACTACCCCTTTTAAAGGGCGACTGGGGATTAGGAGACACAGTCGCCAAGTCCTGGTGGTAGAGAATCATCATTCACCGCCTTTTTAGTTCGGGCGCCACTGTAGAGACATTAGATTATTTCAAAGCAGGCGTCGTGAAAAATGAGCAATGCCATCGCCGGGTCTCGAACCACAGACCTCTCGAATACGCGTCGAGCGTGCTGACTACTATGCCTCGAAGGCATGCTAAGAAGGCCGGAAAAATACCTTATAATATGTGTTAGTATCGGTCCTCTATTTTGTGTTGGTTTCATTATTGTGTCGAATACCTTTTCAAGTAAAAGGATGTTGCCACGAAATGTTATCGCTATGCCTTATTTTTGTATTATTAATATAGCAAATATAAATGATATAAATGAATATCAAAAGAAACGGATGCCAACACTTAACACTGTATACAGAATTCTAAAAATAGCTGCTTTTTTTTAAAAAAAAATTATTAGTAAAATCATTTTGTCAATGCGAAATACTCTGTGACCCGATGACAAATTAACATCCATGCTATATTTTCAAATGAAAACATGAAAACAGGTATATACATGAACACATATAGTTATAATTTTTCTTTGTATGGGAGAATAGAATAATAAAAATAGAATAGTGTTTATAATTAACACTGAGCCATAAAATTTGTCAACCAATTAGATTTTATTTAATTTTGGTGATGTTCTGGTCACATAAGAGTTTTTAACCCGCCTAAATGTAAAAGTAAATTTTAAATCAGATATAAATTTTGAATTCATAAAATTCGTGAAATAAAATATAAGGAATTAAAACCCATAAAATTTATATTTATCTAGAAATTAAAGGAACTTCGATTTTATTCTCGGTGGGAGTATGGCAGTTTTGAAAATTTTGTTGCTCTCAAATACCACATGATTGCACACTAAAACACGAAATTAAAACATGCTGAGTAATAAATGGTCATTGCTTTCATTTGGTCATCTGAGTAGTTCCTCTCCCTTCCGTTACCTTTTAAAGTTGGAAAATGAAAAGAATTAAAAGCATACCTACCATACGTCACTGTGTTAGAGTACCACTAGGTTATTATTATCATACACCACTAGGTTATTATTATGGAAACAGGGAATGCGAAAAATGAGCAATGCCTTCATCGGGGCTCGAACCTAGGACCTCTCGAATAAGCACCGAGTCTGAAACTCTTACACCATGAAGGCTTGTTAAGAAGGCGGGAGAAATATCTTATATGCTCCCCCTTTTAAACAGCGACTGGAAATTGGGATATTCATTCTCCAAATCCTGTTGGTGAAGAATCATCATCCACGACATTTTTTAGTTCGGGCGCCACTGTAGTGTCATTAGGTTATTGTTTTGAAAGCAGGAGATGTGAAAAAGGAGCGATGCCTTCGCCGGGAATCGAACCTCGGACCTCTCGAATACGCGCCGAGTGTGCTGGCCATTACACCACGAAGGCATGCTAAGAATGTAATGTAGCTTTTAGCATGTATGCAGCTAATCATTGTATAGTCAGAAGTTAAATTTTTGTTAAAAATATTGCTGGATATCGGTCTGTGTGTACCGAATCTAAGTTCTGTAAATATATTTGAAGTTCAAAACCAGCATTTGTTACAACAAAAAAGCATTTGATGCCATATACTTTTTAATGTGATTTATCTGCGAAATTAAATTTCATTCGCAGTTGTGTCTTGTAGATGATGTTTTGCTGCGAATACTATCTTATTTCATAATTTCAGACTCAACTCCTGTCAGTAACTGCGCAATTGATGTCTCCAGGCGTCAGCTGCACAGGCACTTAAATTTCAAACTTTTCGGGCCTTTTTTTATATGGATAATCTCTTGAACTCATTTCTGTAAACCTCAAACTATGTCGCATCCAGAAAATAAGAATATGTACGTATAATATATGTAAATTATACAAATGTAAACACAAAAAAATCGTATAAAATTACCCTCTTGCAATCAACATAAAAATAAAAAGCTTTTTAGCAGTGATATTTCACTTATTTTATAGCATAACCCTCTTAATTTAAAGATCCTAACCCTTGATGAGTTCATGCATGCCGTGATAAATGACATGGTAGTTTAAATATAACGAAATATGAAGCACAATTTTTATGAGCTTTTAATAGCTGTTTAAAAGTCTCCATTAGAAGTCTAGTAATTCTCTTAGTGTATCTACAATTATTCTAATTTAGAATTCCACTACTGTTTTAATCTATTGTGAAACTGTATTTGCGGAGCAAAGAAATAGTTTAACTGCTGAACTGATTTACGATTATAATTTTGGTAATATTTTCGCGCTTTCTGTTTCAGTGTCATCTAATTAGAGGAAATGAGCATAAATGCTTTTGAAAGGAAAAGAATGATACTTTTTTTCAGTATATTTACATTTAGAAATATTCAAAGATAGACGATAATGAATCAGAAATTCATAAAATGTCGTTTAAAAGTGTAATATAATCAAATTGGTGCAAGTAATAATTAATAAATTGATTTATTCATAATTTTTGTTGTTAACATACTAAACATTTAAAAGAAATCGTAAATGTTCTACAAACTCTGTTTGCAAAATAAACAAACATATACTGTTTATTATTGAAGCAGTTTTTTTTCTCTCTAAAATCACATCATTCAAGGAGTAAGTAAAATAAAATAGTAAAAAAGGGAAGAATTAAAAAAATAAAGTAAAATAAATATCAATGAATTATATTCATTAATTGCTTCATTAATTGTTTCTACTAAAACTTTCAGTACACATTATTCAAAATGGATTGCATATACAATATTCAAAATGATAAATTATTCGAAATAGAAATAAATTTGTATCTTTGAACCAAATTCTTACATCTAAATTTATTCGCAGTTATTATAGTAACGCATAATGTTATAAAATTAATTTAAATCAGTGAATTCTCAATAAATCAAAAAAATTAGTTCTCTGGCGGAATCAATACTATTTCTTTCTATTCTGCTGATTGAGCACATACTCTGCTAGTAATTCGTATTAACTTTATATGTATGAGAGTTTCTTGACGTAAATATGCGATCAACTTTAAATTCTAATTAGATTTTTAGACCTGTGTTAAAGATCTTACATATAATTCAGATCTGTTGGTTTTCAGAAGTAACATAAAATCAGAAACTGTAAAATCATTGATTCATAAATCCAAGTTTTTCTCAGTGGATTTCCAAAAGTAATTCATTTATGAAAATCTTATAATATTATATTAATATCTTTCTGGTAAAGTCATGATATATTTAGCGCAATTACGCCAGAAAATTTTCAATTAAATTAGTAGGGAAAAAAAAATCGAAAAGTCGCTAAACGTAGCACATGACGTCAGAGATCACATGATTATCATGATGTCAGTGTTATATATGTTCACATGACCACTGACGTCATCACAAATTCAGTCTCCACTGGTTCCGTAAGTTATAGACTGTAATTCGAGCTTCAGACATTTTAATTACGTATCTTAAAGCCCATTGTATAAACATTCACTTTTTTAAATCAAGTCTCAATTAATTCATTTCTAAATAAACTCATATATTCAATTCACTCAATATTCATTTTTCTTTTAATCAATTCTCAGTTAATTTTTTTTTATTTTTTAATTAATTTGTTCATATTTATTGTTAAGCGCTTCCTGACGTTTCGATTGTTGTTAGCGCGTTTGTACTAATTTACTTGAGTTAGTTCATTTTCATAATTCAGATTTTTTTGTTTTATTTTAAGCTTAATGCTTTTCAGTGGATTTTTCCTTCTGCTTGGTTGACTGATTTATTTTTGCTCTATTACTAATAAAATCACCATTCTTTATTGTCCACTTTTTTCAGTTGTCGTTTAGAAAATTGACTTTGCTTTGATTTTGAAATCCTATCGATTGTTTAACTCTGAGCAATGTTAAAAGAATTTCATTTCTAAGTAACCAATATATGGCACTTATGCTACTAATCGCTTAGTTGTCGCCATAGAATTGGGTGGAAAAACTGGCTTGAAATTAATATTTTTAAAGTATTAAAATCATAAAAATTAAGATTAAGGTGCATGACACGGTTTTACAATTTTTTGCAATATTTTCCCTTTCATTTAATGGTTCTACGGAATTCTCCTCTCTGTCAATAATACATTAACCTGTTTGCTGAAAGAGTTCAAAGAAAAATTATTAAATTGCCCTTTACTCCAAAGGCAAACCATTTGAGTAAATACTGGTTTTTTAGACACATACGCGAACAATATATATATGTAATCTTCTCTTCCTAAGCAGACTGTTTTGGCATGGAAAATGTGAAAAACTTTAATGTTAATTTTTTATGTCTTTTTGAAGTTAAATGTGGTTTATCAGTAGAGATTATCGATATAGAATAGCAAAATATTTTGGGAGAGAATAGATTTATATGCAGACTAATCTGAGAACATTACATATATTCTGTATATTTAAAAAACGAAAAAAATACTTAACGTAATTTCATAAACATATTTAATGTTTTTAATTAGACATTATCAGAAATTAAATGCATTTTTATTTAAACCGATCAGAATTAAAGGTTAAAAAAATAATATTCTTAAGAACTTCATCTATTGTCTTTAAACAGCTTAGTTTGATAATTAATAAGGAGCATTTTAAATAGGAAAGAATATTATTATGCGTTTTACCGAATACAAAAAGTAAGAATTCTCAACATATTTTCGATTGAAAAGTGAAACAACGCATTAAAGCTAAAGAATGCAAAATCATGTTTCAAGACTAATAGCCCTTGTAGTCTAAAAGTGTTATGTTTGTAACTTACAGTTTTGTGACTTATTTTTAATGTACTTTCAAGTTCAATTTTGCGTTGTATAACGAAAACGACGTAACGAGCTACATACATTATAGAATTAGACAAGGTTTAAAAATAATTGTATTTGTGTAAATATTGTTGACCAAATCCTATTTTAAATTTTTACGAAATGCACCTAACATGTCAAATTAAATAATTTTGCTTTCTCCCTCAATCTGTTCAATATAAAATTTGCTGTTTTATCTCTAAGGGCATTTGATGGTTTCGGAAAAATTCACCAACAGGAGTCTCAAATTGAGTCGAGAATTCGTATGAGTGAAAAATAAGCCGCTTGTTGCATAACTGCGACTTAAATCTCTTTCCTTCGAACATGATCAGAAAGCAAAATTCCCGCGTGCCCCAAATCACATATTTTCATGGAACATTACATCCGTTCTGAAATCTTTAAAAATGACTTACGCCTATTTTGCTGCCAACTAGTTTCCAAATGTTTCGGAATATTTCGCCAAGACTATTGAAGATAGGTGGAGGTGTGAGTAGGTGAGGCTAGATATCGTATTAACATGCGAGGGTAGGCCTTTGCGTTGCACGTGACCTAACTCGCAGATGCTAGTCACGCTAACATTCGTAGCAGTAACGCAGCCATAAATTCAAATTCAAAAGCGCTTTTGCAAGGTTTACGTGACGCATTGACCACTAGGGAATGAGAATAATGTAAATAAATCTTCTAAAAAAAACAGGAAAACGCACACTTCAACATGGACTTTAAGCATTCGAGCAAATGGTTCGACGAATTTGTGTTTTTTTAAACAAATAAATAAAAATGCAGATTTGTTTTACATGCATATTTGACGGCAAATAAGTTATATATTGTTCCTATAGAAAATAAAAATAAATAATTTAGTTTCTCTTGAAATATTAAAGGTGTCAGAGGTTCGGTAAAAAATAAAATCTCTGGGCTTACCTGCACAGAAATATGTTTTAATTATGTAAATTTTCTTAACATAATTCAGATATATTTATACTAAGTTTGCAGAGTCATGAATTGTTTTTGAAGCAGGAGATGTGTAAAATATGCAGCACTCTTGCCGGGACTCGAACCCTGGACCTCTCGAATATGCTTCGAATGTGCTTCCAATTACAACAAGAAGACATGCGGAAAAGAAGGAAAAAATGCCTTATGCAGGTGTTCGCCAAAAAGCGTCGTTAAAGTGTTCTTAAAGTGTCGTTAACATTTTCACGTATAGCACACAATCAAATTTTTGGATGTCGATTTGCTAGTTACGAAAGTCAGTTACATAATATGTCAGTATGGGATTTGGAAAACGCATGTGTGTGATGTTTTGTAAGTACACTATTTTTTACCACGATATTTTCGACGACGATGTTTTTAAACTGCGAAGTTTTTGAACCGCTTTATTTTCGACCATGATATTTTGTACCACGATGTTTTAGAACTGCAATGTTTTCTCTTCTCCCACGATGTTTTTAACCGCGACGTTTTCCCCTTGCGTTGTTTTCTCCTCGACGTTTTCATCTGCGATGTTTTTGCTGCGATGTTTTCGGCTGTAACCCTTTAAATGCCAACTGGGAATTAGGGGCTCAAGTCGCTAAATTCTGGTGGTGACTAATTATGGTACACGGACTTTCAGTTCAGGCACCACTTCTCCAGTCATTAGGGTCTTTTTAGGCAGGAGACATGAACAAAAATGCAGTGCTGTCGTCGGGACTCGAACCGTGGACTTCTCGAATATGCGTCGAGTATGCTTCCAATTACACCATGAACACATATAGGAAAAATAGAGGTTATATCTTATAAGTTTACCTTAAAATTGTATTACCCTTACAAAGAGTTATAGCAATGGTATACTAAATCACCCCAGAGTGCGGGAGTAAGCAGATAAAAATATATTTTGCAATGGGATTTTATGAACATTTAAATACAATCTGTCTCATCCTATCCCTTTCTTTTCAGGTTCGCATAATACTGTTGTGTGTGTTCTCATCGTTCAGTAGACAAATTTAACAACAATCAAAGAAGCGCACATCAGGTGGACTTAGTTTTGTACTTAAAAGTCTTTGCGAAAATTTCTGATTGTGATAAAACATTCCCAGTTTAAGAAGTACTTGAATAAGTGAATATCAATCATGTTTCATGATAGGTAGTAGATAATTAAATTAAATTCAATTTTAACCCTATAGTTAAGGATTAAATTACTAATAACTTAGTCTCCTTCTCGTTGTCAGTCAGTTTTTTATAAGCAAACTCATTTTTAGCTACGCGCAAGAATTTCAGTAGTTGTACAAACAATATTATAAATGTTGTTAATGATTACTGCTTTGTGAAACAAAAATTGTCATTTTATTTACTTACGTTTTTAATTTCTTGTGTTATATAAAGGAAGGATTGTAATCCTGAAAAAGTTCGGATATCATATTTCAACGAAAATACCCTTTTGACTGCTTTCGAATCCATTTGAAGGACGTTTATGCGTGAGATCTGTACTTATGGACAGAATAAAGTACTTTTTCCCGAAGTAGATTGTAAACTTATTTTATTGGATTTAAAATTGTTCAGAAGAGACTTCTTTCGTGACATTTGTACGTCGCATGACTCAAAAACGAATAGCCTCAGAACGTTGAAATTTTGTATATGGGACTGCCATATCATCTATTGCTGTGCATCTCTATTTATGGTTACTATCGGCCTCACCAAACATATGTATATATACGTTACCCTGCCACTCTGTTACCCTGCTCGGCCAGCTCAGGTTTTGTTCTTATGTGTTGGTCAATTGTGCATTTTTTCCTTTAAAACTGATTTAATTATTACGTTGTTATGTTCTAATTAGCACTTTTATGCTTTTAGTTAATCTGAATGCAAGAGTTGTAGAATTATCAGCAATTTAACAGTTGTTTAAGTGGTGTTAAAAGGCTTAACGAGGCAGCCATTTGTTTATATTTGAACCTCTTAGTAGAATAATACTTTTGCACCAACTTCAGTGTCGTTTTCCAGTGTGGAACCAAATGTAGGCTTTCAATTTTGTGCATCAAAAAATCTGTCTTCCTGCCAGCTGGCCGAATTGCTGGTTTTTGCTTAAAAATTATGATTTTAATTATAAAAATCTTTTTTTAGTGTTTTTTGGCGTTTTATGTTTGTATCATGCTTTAAGTGTTCACATATTTTTGCCTTACCGCCAAGAGAGAACTGCATTAATTGAGTGAGAAATATATCTCTAATGAAATTCAAGGAAATACGTTTAAATGAAATGCAGAAAAAGTGCGTAAAATGTAATAGGCGATACAAAGAAGCCATGTAGTATCCACATCAGGTATTTTTAAATAATAACTGTGATAAGAATTAGAGTAACGATAAATTTCCCAAGCAGATTTCAGATTACCTTAATTTCCAGTAAGTATGCGTATTTAATAAATATGTATAAGCAATTAGGTGTTTTGCAAATTAACTTCCATGTATAATCGCGGAAGTGCGTGTATTTATAATCACTAATCATTCGATAAATAACAGCACGTCGAATAACAAGCTTGGATGAATCCTTGTACTAACATTCTGGGGCCATCTTCTTGCCGAACATGATATTTATCCCACATGGGACATTTGTTGGTAAATTTATTTAATGTTGTTCTAATTCAAAAATAAAAGTTACGTATTTCAAATACACATACTCATTTTTATAATTAAACATGAACTTTGATTATATCCATCTAACATGCTGTATTGTATGAAATTAAAATGGAATTTAACGCGAATGGTTCATTCTGGTTGGTATCTGACTTTTAAGCAAATGATATCAAATGATTAAAATTAAATTGATAGAACTCAATGTTCTAGAGCTTAAGCCACTACTAGCGGTGCAATCAGTGGTCGCTTTATTAGGGAGGCACCTAATAGGTGGTTCCCTGTTGTCTCCCCTAGGAAAGGACTACAAATTTCACTCATGTCTTCTCACGGATTCGGTTTATTTTGGTTTACTTAATTATGGCAACGTACGCGAGGGTTGTCTGCCTAAGGAAGGGATGCTTTCATGTAGACTTTCTAAGCGAAACTGGCTTGTATGCACGTTACATATGGGAAAACAACGTAAATGCCCTTGCAGACAGCCCGTTCATCTGGAATTGATCTCAGGTTGCTCGCCACTGGTAGATATCTTCGGAATTCGAGCCCGGGTCCATAGGTACGGCAGTCAGAGTCCCGTTTGGATCCCGTCAGAGTACTTTCCCGTTTGGATGTCATTTCTCTCTCTATGTATATATATAAACAAACTTAAATAATTTAAATCAAAATATACGTCAAAAAATAAAAAATTAATTATGAGTTGGAACCTGTTAATTTAGTAACAGTATGTATTAAAATTAAAGCCATAACTAAGCAAATTCTAATATTTTTAACTTATTTGCAATAAACTGATTGGCAAAACATATATAAATGTGCTAACGCAAATAACCCCTGTAAAAGCAAAGAAACCATATTATGACAACTGTGCCAAAGTCTCACATAAACCAAAGCAAATAAAAACGAAACTGGTGTAAAATTAATTTTTACTTATTTAAATGCTGAAAAGAGAGGCAAAAGAATTATATATCTCAAGGCCCTTCTTTTTCAGCGGGTTGTTTACCTAGAAATGTAAAGGATAAAAACCTGCTTCTGAACTGAAAAAGCACAAAAATAATTTAAAATTGCTTTTCAGATACACCTTTGTAAAGAAAATTTACACTTTTATGTACCATTATTTAAAACTGCTTCAGTATCAATGAGCCTAACGATTTTTACGATTTAACGATTAGAGATTTGCAGTATGTGCTGTTGTTGTTATTAACTCTTCAAGAAGTATTATTCTTTTCACATAGCAAAAATAGTCGTCTCAGGGAAAAATAGAGTTCTGAGAACTCAACTGAACGTATGTTGGTAACTATGATGCTGACGTACCGTTCTGGATAGATGAAACCAGAGTCGAGAAGCCCTTCACTCTCCAATTTAGATAATTGGACTTACATTTTCCAAAGTGCCTCGGTACCCGTTTTCATGTCCTTTCCCAAATTTGATTTAACTATCGATCTTTAAGCTTGCTTGTGGAAGTCAGTTTCTTTTGACAAACTGTCAAATTCCCACATGATTAGCTCTTTATTCTTTTATTTCGTAGAATATGACTGAAATGTCCAATCCTAGGAATATTATGAAATGCTCCTACTAAGCGAATTTCATCGATGAAAATTTATTTTTGGAGTTGATTTCGGTTTCATTTATTCTTTCAACATACTTTCTTTCGCATTACTGTCTATACGTCATCGAAATCACCAACCCATACCAGCAGGTATGCCTGTATATCTATCTATACAGCAACGATTCTGCAGCTGTAGAAAAGCTTCAATGCAGTGTTTGCATGTATGAAATTTTGGCATTTTCTTAGTATTGCTTTAATAGATTAATTAAAGGAATCCAGTTTCTATTTTTCACCGGCATAACTGAAACTGAAATTACCTCTTTATCCTTACCATTGCTTTATTTACTTTGCTCCTCTGGTAAAATTATCTGAAATTTCCTGTTGCAAGTTCTTTTCTTTGTTCGTTTTTTTTATTTCAGAAACAACAGAACTTTTGTTTTCATGAATTACACACTTATAATATGGTTTCTTTATAGGATTCACTATCCATAAATGGTTTAATTTTCGTCATTTTTAACGAAAGAGAAATTATAAAAGGAAGTATGTTTTGCTCTTTTTATATTGAAATAAATATTGCATGCTGTTTAGTTAAATTTGAAATCAAATATTTCCTCACACTCGATTTCAGTTTTTAAGAAAGTATTGGCATATAAATTCTCAGAGTAGAATTAAAAATGTGTCTCTGCGTTAATTTATACAGACCGTTTGAGGTTCATAAGAAGAATATCATCTTCCTTTAAAATTAAAATAGAATTGCTTTATTTAACATAAGAAATTTAACTATTAAAAGTGCAAGTATTTAAGAGTAAACACATGAACTAACTCAGGAATTAACAATACATATATAAATACATCATTAATTACCAAAGTAAGAAGACATACGAACGAAAAAAAATATCGTTGGCATATTCAGTAAAAAATCAAATATAACCAGAGGAAATAATTACAGCGCCATTCTCATACGTTAGGATTTAAGTTGGAGAAGCTAAGTAGAGCTAACTGTGAATGTAGAAAACAGATAAATCAGTTAAATGCATGCAGCTGAAAAAACTGAATACCTTGGCCCTTGTGATTAGTAGTAATGAGATATTTAAAAGCGTTAAGCAATGTATTGCTACTTTTCTCCCAAGATACAAGTCACATTTGAAAGAGAGATAAAATATTTGATTAACATATTATACTGAACATTATGATTTTATGTTTTTAATATGGTCAAAGAAAATAGTTATACATTTCATGAACAATAAATGATATTTACGTAAAGCACTTGAGTAAATTGATAATTTTTGTTTAGCAATACTACATGTACTGAAGTATGTACAAAAAATAATTATTATCAATAAATATATTGTGTTTCCTTAAGGAACGTTTTAGACTGAAAATATCAAATTCCATACCGTTTTCTTTCCAAAAATGTATGCTAAAACTATACCTTTATTTTTTTGTTTTGTTGTTGTTGCTAATGTCCTTCTTTTTTACCGAAAGTAAGCAGATTTTTGGTTGCTAATGTGCATGATTTTTGGTTGCTTACTTTGGTGAAAACAAAATACATTAGCAATCAAAAAAAGAACTATGAAAAACATCACTTTATCAAACAAAGATTGTTTTTGCTTAATGAACTATAATTTTAACACATAAGTGTTTAATTATTGTTTAGAAATTTTGATTACTTACTCGATTTCTTCAACTTCGGTGGATTTGATAGTTAATTTTGTTACTAATGAATACCTTAGTTTCAAACACAAAATTATTAAACATATAATACATCTTAACGAACATATAATACATCAGCTTAGGGGGTTACGTTTTGTGCAATTCTAAACAGCAAAATATGATTTCCCATTTTACAGTAAAAAGAATAAACGGAACACAGATACAAATTTGAATTTTGATAATCCACATATGAAGGGAGTATTATGAAAGAAATTTTGAATCATAAAAAATTCGACTTCTTGAAAAAGGTTAATATTAATTTTGATTTCAACAATTCGAAATTCAATTAGTTTTATAAAAAATTTCGATTTAATATTCAAGAATCGAATTGTAACGTAAATGATTTTCAGATATTTTTCTATAGATTTTTCAATATTTCATTAATATATAAATGTTCCTCTAGTTCAGATTTAACTAATGTAACCTTTTAATAAAAAGCACATAACTTCACGCTGTAGGAAGGTATATATATATTTACGTCATCGAAATTAACAACCCATACCAGCAGGTATGTCATATCATATTGGCATGCATTTTGCTATGTTTTATTAATCTGTTCTCAAACAGCAGTTTGACATCTGTTAACGTGTAAACCATTGTGAAATCTGTTTGTCATCTGTTAACGTGACATCTTTCTCGTGAATCGTATGAATTTGAAAGAATGAAATTCCGTAAAAAAGGCAGTATGAAATCATTACTTGGAACTTAGCATATTTTCATTTATCTCCCATTTAGGTGTTCAGATAATGTAAATAACAAAATTCGTGTTACATTATCTTTAAAAGCATAAGCAATCAGACATTATTAACATTCTGGAGATGGCTACAAAGTAATATAATGAAATCTTCAGAAGAAAACAACCTGAGGCTGCGGGAAAATTCTGAATTGTACGGAAAAGTTTAACTTCTTGAAAGGATGACTACGAGTGATGCCAAACCATTTTATTCATATTTTAAGCTCAAATTATAAGTCATATATCAGTAAAATTACGATGATAATATTTATTATTAAAAATTAAATTTTTCTGATATTAAAACGTTGTTATTGACTAGTTATATTAAAAAACAACAACAGCAAAACGTTACTGATTAATGATATTTTAAATAGTAGAATTGTTAAAAATTAACAGCACTTCTCTTTCTGAACTGTATTTTTTATACGTCGACTAAAAATATTACTCTCTGTTAAGGACATTGGATCTGGGTACCAATCTTATTTGTTGACAGTTTAAAAATATCTCAATTATCTAAATGTAAAAGAAATTCTTCTGGTTATCTGTCTTTCAGCTTCTTCTAAAACAGGGAAAGAACAGAGTTAATATTATCATTTATGTCACATTTCTAGTTTTAAAATAGAGATAACAGATCTCTGGCCGAATTTCCAAAATCATTCGATTATGTCTCGATACAATTTTTAGAGCTTTTGCTTTCATATTAGGTAAAATGTGAATA
The DNA here is from genome assembly GCA_000611955.2 of Stegodyphus mimosarum. Lineage (NCBI taxonomy): Eukaryota > Metazoa > Arthropoda > Arachnida > Araneae > Eresidae > Stegodyphus > Stegodyphus mimosarum. The sequence continues at coordinate 233,973 of KK114664.1, forward strand.
AAATTTAAAATTTTAAATAAAAAAATAAATCATACTCATCGATAAACGCAACTGACTACGATAACATAAAAATGAGCTTATATGTTTCCGAAACAAATTCCATTGTCGTTATTTGCGTAATCATCTACAAAGACACAATAATAAATATAAGCATATAGTTACAAACCGTACAGGAAAGTGAGGAGTTATGTATGTAGTATATTCTAAATTTCACAGTAAATTTAAGTGGATTAAGAAATAAACTGTTGATAATAATTATACTATATAAAAACAGTCTCATAAAAAACATTAATTTATGAATTTATTTTCTATTTAATTTTGTTAGACTAGATAAATATTTGTTAATCTCGATCGGATTACATAGTACCTATCTTTCGACATAAATTTGCAATTATCAATATTATTATTTAAATTAGGTCTATATAACTGTTAATCTCGTCTAGACATTAAATCTCTAAAGGTGATCAACGTGTCAAGGATCATCTTTAGAGGTAAATCTTAGACAAAGTTACGCCGTAAGAGATTTCGCTTCTTTCTATGAAAATGACTTCAAGCGTTAACATTCAGCTTCTGTGATCAATTTTGATAGAGCTTTGCTGATTTATTCAAAAGCAAAATTCAGTTAATTATCAAATTTAAGTAGTAATTAATAGTAATTAATCTCAAGTGTCATAAGAATTCGCAGAAATAAAAATTTACACATGTGTTGCAGCAGATTTCAGACTGCTTACCATTCATTACCTTTGCATACTTTACTACAGAATTCCAAGTAGAAAGAACATTTCTACCTCACTCGGAAGTAACATAAGAAGAAACTTCCTAAATGATTCATATTTAATACTTAGGTTCCTTAAGTTTTTCTTTGCATTATCTGCAATGGCAGTATTGCTCGTTGGCTATTTTGGATCCAAGACAGAGATGAATAATTCGTCGGAGTGATGAATTATTCGACATAATGATGAATGAATCTCAGCAATGACATGAATGAATATGGATCTCTAGACGCTGAGAAATAATGATGATGTCTTCCGTTCACTTAATGTTAGACACACCTTTCCTTCGTTTCAAACTATTAAAAGGCTATTAGTTTAACTGTCTACGAGAAGGTTACAATCAATTTTAAATTTGGAAAATTGTATTCATATTAAAATGGGAAAGCTGTGGTTTTAAGAATCGTAAAATTGTAGTTATGATCACAGTTATTATAGTTTTAGTTAAATCGTACTTATGGTCGTAATCGTTATAAACGATTAACTGCAATTAAAATTTTAATTTTTTTATTCAAAAATGTTTAATTACGGTTTGATAGTTTCATTGAATAGAAAAAATAATATGATTAATATGAGTATAACTAATTATTAGGTATTTTTTTCTAGAATTGCTTTTATCACAGTTTCAGTATATGTGTGACACTGAGGCAACTTTAATGAAATAAGATTAATTTTTCCCTTATCACGAATGCCAAGCAACAATCAATGATACAATTTCCAATACATTAAGATAAATTTAGAATTTATATTTAATTATTTATTATTAAAAAATCCAAAATTATTATGATTATTGTGTTATTAATTATGTAAGTACAGCGTTCTAGTAAAATGTTGAAAAGTTGTGAACATACATTTTGACCTTGATTGAGTGTTGTAAAGCGTGCACGTCTGGGATCATTTCCGATGGATAAAATTAATTTATTTTTAAAAACTTAAATATTTCCTGAGGTATGTTTATCAGTAAATATTAATATCTAATTCTATGTAATAATATGTGAACATATGAAGAAAAAATTAATTTTATCTGAACTAAAGATCAGGAAGTATTTAGATAAAAATTGGGTCAGAAATTAAATTCTCATATGTGTACTACATATAAATATATATATATATAAAAGAAATAGATACAGAGTAAGATATGTAATTTTCTACATTTAGCAATTTTGTCACATTTTCAGTGGAAAGCACTTTAAATCAGACTGAATGTCAAAGCAATATATGGGATACTTTTCGTAAACGCAGCAGGAGGCATGTCAAGTTTTAATGAGCAACTTCTGGTTTAAGTTAGCCCATAAATTGCTTTATGGCACGCTAACATGCCACCATGCGTAAAACAGGGTCGCTGCTTCTTATTTGTGCACGATTCGTAATTCATTATTCTGCATTTAAAAACCCTTTTCTCATCTGTTTAACTTAAATTATAGAATAATTACTCTTCGAAAAAAGTCTGAAGTTATTTTTCGCCACCAAGTACCGATTTTATGCGGTACAAGAAATGTTCAGAGTTATAATAATAAAATGATATAAAATTAGAGCAGAAAATTCGAGTTTGCTTCTTTTGACTGCAAGCAGATTCTTCAGATTTTGAAAATTTAACAAATATTAATATCCATATTTTATCTAAATGAAATTATATTTAATATACCCCTTCTTTTTCCCGTCCTTTCTAATTTAGTGGCACAGCGTTACTTTTTCTTTGGTCTCATATTAAGAAATTCACGTATTATCAGTCACCATGTGAAGAACTTCGTTAGGAAACGTTTCTTAGGAAACGAATGCAGGAAACAATTTTTCGTGCATTCGTTTGTAATATAAAATATTAGTTACATAGCTAGTTACCAACAGAATCTAATTATATCTAACATTTCTCAAATTTTCAAGGAAAAAGTAAAACTAGGGTGTATTATATGCAGCTTAAATGAGATAATTCAACTTAAGGGAGATGCGATTCTCTCGTATATAAGTACTTCTTTCGTTAAACCTCATAATTTTCGCTTTTCTTATTTCCCCAAACGATTCTGTACAGTTTTTTTGAATTGCAAATATTCTCTGTTTTATTTAGGTTGCTCGAGATGTTAGGGTTATAGTTTAATCGAAACAGCCATTTTGAAAACCATCTTTTAGAATAAATCCCAAAGCATCAAGAAAGATCTCTTTAAATAAAGGACATCTTTTCGATAGCAGTTTTAATAAACAGTTTAATGAGCTTCAATTGCGCACGAAATTCGTGGCAATACAACTTGTTATTGAAGGCTTTTTGTAGTAATCGTTAAATAATTATTCATCATATGAGGTAGTTTGGTTGCTTCCTATAAAATCATGTTATTTTTAAATTAGGTAATTTAGTTATTCCGTTTGCAGAGTCACTAGGCATTTCATTGAGAGCAGGGGGAGCGGAAAATGTGCAATGCTCTCCCTTGGGTTTAAACTCCAGACCTTCCAGTGCTTTCCGATTACACGATGAAGGCAAAGGAGGGAAAACAACCTGACATTCTCCCCTCACTACTTAAAGAGTGCCTGGTAGGAAGTGACCCAATCGCCAAATTCTAGTGACAACGAATTATCATTCACCACATTTTATTTAGTTCCGACGTTCAACTCGTAGAATTTATTTGGTTTTCTGTGACGTGAAAAATATACATTGCCTTGCAAGAACTCGAACTTCGGGATTGTTATTCGGACATGCTTTGCAATTACATCTGAAAGTACATGGTAAGCTGAGAGAAAATTTTATACGTTTCAAAAAATGTTATTGTTATCTGGTAATTCTAATATCCCACTCAGTATTTCTATGTTAATAGATTTCTTCAAATATATCTAATGCCATTTAAGGTGGGGGTATGAGTCTTCTTTAAATAAAGCTCTTTATTAATGATTTGACAGGCATGACGCTTGTCGTTAACATGTTGTATGGAAGAAATTTTATTTATGTTTTTTTCCTGGCTCTTGTTGAAAGGTTTGATATTAACAATCAGTTTTAAGATTAATTTCTCTTAAACCTCTAGTAGCAGCTTCTTGGACTGTAATCAATCAATTTTCTTTTTCAGATATGACATACTGATATCGTGTCTTGCTGTGTATTAGTCAATCCTTTTTTTATTCAAACATGTAGCGTATAAAATTGCTATGTTTTGTTCACGCGCTCAAAGTATTTTACTATCCGTTATTTTGTTACGGCAAAGTGCTGGGATGTTCAAACCAGTTGACTGGATTTTACAAGACATTTTTAAAATATTTATCATAATATTTAACATGAAAACAAAGTAGCAAATAGTGTATAAAATTAAAGGAAGGTTCACCCTGTTTTGACGTGTAAGTGTTCCACATGAGTGCTTTCGTCACATGGGAAACATGATAATGATCAAATTCTTGTGTTATTTTCTCTGGCACATGCTGCATTTCCATCCTCATCATAAAAACAAGTAAATATCAAGATCATTGTGAATTGCAAGCAAAAGAATCACTAAAACTTAATAAACAACTCTCAAATGAAAAATTCTTGTGTGTTAGATATTATAACCTGGGAATGATTGCAACATATTTGTATTTTACAACACTATAGAAATATCAATTAACCTGGTTTTACATAGACATTTTATGTTTCCAACTTTCTTCTCTTATATATGTGCTTAGCAAATATCCAATTAGATGAACAAAACTGAAGCTTAACAGTAATTGATGACTGACATTTTGGAAGCTGTACTATACGTGCGAATTTCCGCTTTGGTGTTTCAGTTGCCTAATACGCTATGTTTAAAACAAAAAAAAATTTTTTTGTAGAATATCAAGTAAAACGTTTCTGAGTAAGCAAAACCTCCCATTATTTCTGTGCTTTATTTTACTTTACTTGAACAGCAGGAGCCCAGATTTGATTTTCAGCGCGATTGTCAAACCAGTAGATAACAACCGAGATCTTCAGATAGCAGTGAGTTAAATAACTTGTATTAGTTAATTCTAGATCAAAAGAACCCTTGAAAGACAATAGAAAAATACAAGATATTAAAATGTCTGACATTTAAAATTGACATTTTAAAAGATGCAAATAATTCCACCTTTTACATTAATAGATCATTCATTTTGCCCCTTTTCGAAGAATAGTATGCAACATTTTTTCTGAGGATATAGGTTGTAGGATATAGTCCATAAGTATTATGTTAGACGGAAAGCATTGCGGCAGATTACTTCAAAAATCTATCCATTAATTCTTCCTCTTATATTTTTACATAAACTGTAATAATTTAGGTACAACTAATCGTTAACCTTGTAATGCCCATAAACTCCGCGAAAAATCTGCATAAGGTAAGTTTTGCTTTTTTGAGGCAACTATGAAAGGGAAAACTAGCTTCATTATTTATAATATATTTCATCTTTACAAATATGGCTACTGTAAGCCAAAATCACGAAAACATGAAGGTGCTTCATCAGGGAATAAATGAATTGAATGAACGTCTTGAAGAATTAGTCACAACTCAGGTGAATTAACTTTTCTAACAATGTTGACATACAACGGGATTATTGCATTGTAATGAAATCTAAACCCAGACAAAAATTTATGTCTCTTATCCTGTTTTCATTAAAATGCCCAACTTAAAATCTTTTTAAGTTTTGGATGGCATTCTATCTAAAAATATAGCTCCTCTAAGACAAAATATGGCTTTTGCAAGATATAGAATGTATAATGTATGGTTCGGTATATGGTTTGGAAGGTGAGCTTTGGAGAACATCGAGACGGTAGATAAAATTCTAACTTTATAAGAAATCTAGATTTCGTGATGCAGACGAACCCAAGGGACAGTTACATTTCATATTTGTATTTCTTGCGTCACGAACATAAAACGTGACCTAAGATATTCCAGGTACTATTATTTTTTGACTCAATTTCCTGCGATCAAACTCAAGGGAGAAAATATGACAAACGTAACATTCCTTCTTATCTCGCAGAAGTGAAATCTAGCAAAATGATAAGCAGAACCTTTGTATTACAAAAGAAATATCTATATATTTATAAGTATAAACAAAATTGTGAAAAGTATATTTCTAAATTTCATGCATTATACCTTTAAAGGTCTTTACAATTTTTTTTCATTTATGTTTCTTGTATTTTACTGGTTTCTGTAATGATGTGTATTCTTTGAATAATGTGTAGATATATTGTTGTTCCCCTTCATCTAGGATTTACTCTAAAATTGCTTACAAACTCATATAAAAATATAGACAGATTGCGCTGCTATGGTACACATATAGGAAGAACATACACATGCGTAAAATATAACTAAACAATAGTACATGCAAGGCAGAAAACTGCCAGTGTGTGCGATGGAAAAATTACGTTAATTCTACGCTGTTCTATCGATATATTTATAATTCGTTACGTGCAATTTTTGTCATAAATCATTACCCACACAAATTTAATCGAAAGTAAATATTTTGTGTAATAAGGAAAAGTTTGTATTTAAATATTTATTTAAAACTAATAGCAGCAATGATTTAAAATATATTAATAATATAAAGTAAATGAATACAAGGTTATTCTTTACAAACTGTGTAATTTTTTTCATTGCTGAAATTATTTTTTTATTTAGCGATGCCAAGTAACCTAGCGCCGGTACTGCGCGAAAAAATGTATACATCGCTATTTATTCGTATATATTATTAAGCAATTTGATTAATTACTTAAAATGAAAGCAGGTTCTTAAATGAAATAAAAGCTGCTGCAAACAAAGGAATAAAGCAAATGTTAACAAGCATAATAGTTATTGCTGGTAGTTTCACAATTAATTAACTACTGAGAATGACTTAGTATTCGCAAAAGAAATATATTATCAAAGCATGAACATTTCCTTGAAAACCTGCAAAACCCAATGCTATTACCGGCTGAAAAATGTAAAAAAATAAGTGAAAAAGCCAGCAAATTTATATTGTTTTCAAAAATCTGAATGCAGTGCAAAACACTGACAAAATTATATGAATATACTATCAGACCCCAAATATAAAAACTGTAAAATGGCTACAAACAAGAAAGAAACATATATTTAAATGGAAATCGTTACACCGATAAAATAAATGTTTTGTTTTTTCATTATATCACTTATGTATTCTAGATAATGTTTTGGTATTTTACTAATTTTTATAGACTTTCACGTATCGACTAACAATTTTTTATAATCTGAATATATTTTGTGTAGTATGATAATGCTAATTCAAAGAAATACAAAAACTTCGGCTTAATAATCGCTGTCAGTCATATGGCTGTCATAGGTATAACAGTAAAGCGTAAAATAATGAGATTATATAAATCTATAAATAATAAGAGAAATATTTGTGTTGTGTGGGTACTAAAAGGGTGGAATTTGAAGTATTCAAGTTCGTTTAAATAAAAGAAACCTCGAATTACGTAGTTGATTAAGAAATGCAGATCCAGAAAAGCAGATTGATTTCGTTGTTAACTGAATAGAAACGTCTGGTGTGTACACCACATGACGTCCTTGTACAAAATATGAAACTATCCGCATTTTTCTGCCTTTAATTTAAACTTATTTCCGCGAATTTCTTTAGAGGTATAGTTCTCATTCAATTAATTCAGTTCTCACTCCGCGACAACGCAAAAATACATAAAAAATCAAAATACCTATATTCAAAATTGAAACATATAGAAAAACATCAAACATCAAATACAGTTAAAATAATTTAAAACATGTTTTTTTGCAATTAAGATTATAGTTTCTACGCTAAAAAAAGCAATTCAACCAGCGGGCAAGAAGGCAGATTTTTCGGTTCAATAAACTATAAGTTTACTTTTGGTCTCACTCGGCAAAAAGACACTAAAGGCGTAGAAACTGATTTAATTTGCTGTGGACGCTATGCGGAGTCACTATATGGGATAATTTGATAAATTAAATAATAATTCCAGAATGCCTTAAGCATAATTTAATTCGCAATAATAAAAGAAGACATTACATTGTTGTTGCGAAGCTTAGTTTCTCTAGATTGGCAACAAATCCACTATTATGCTAAGTTTCAGATGTAAGCAAATATGTCTGTTATGGCCAAAAAATTAGGGTTAGCCGCACTTAAATAACTTTTAAATTTTTGATAACTCTGCAACTCTTGCATGGAAGTTAACTAAAGGCATAAAAACCTTAACCAGAACCTAAGAACAACATAATTCAATCATTTTTAAAGCAAAGAATGCACAATTTACAAACATATAAGAATAAAGAAACTGAGTTCACTGAGACGAGCAGCAGAGTGGATATATTTTGCTGCCGATTGCAACCAAAATAGGAGGTGCACATCTACATGTTACAGCAGTCCGACATACAAAATTTAAACGTTCTGAGGCCACTCGTTTTTCAGATATGCGAGATACATACGTACGTACGCACAGACGCCCCGAATTAATCTATTCAGATTCCATTTAAATCAGTTTTATAATATTTTGGTGGAAAAGGAGTCATTTATTCTGCCCTTACGTACAGATGTCACGCAAAAACATTGTTAAATTGCATTCGATAGCGGCCAAAGTGGATATTTTTTTAAGAATACGATACTCGAAATTTTTCACGATTACAATACTTCCTTTTTACCTCGTACAAGGAAGTAAAAATTATGAAATTTATCTGGTTGTACTTGGTCAGATGCTTGGACGTTTAGTCCTGCAACCCTAATAGACAATTATGAGTTTTATGCATGTCTGAAATAGTATAACAGAGACTTGTAAATCCTTAGGCAACCTTTCTATTAAACTGATCCTTTGATATAGCAGGAACATAGTAACTGGTGCTACAGATAACCACCACTTATAATAATATTGATGAATAGTCTAAGACTACAGTAAGTACTACAAATAAGTAAGCTCCAAGTCGGTTCATATAATTTACCGTCACGTAAGCTTATCGTATCGGCTGTGATACCAAGTAGAGCGGAGATGATCACATTTAGTTAGAATTCTAACAAATGTACCCGAGTCTCAGGAACTTTCAAGCACAAGATCCAAAACCCTTACCTTCAATACACTATAAGCTGATTTGCATGCTGGCGAAGAACTTAAAGTAAAGATCGAGATCTTAATACTTGGTTAGTTTAATTTAATAGCCTTACAAATGTTTGTAATTTTTTTTCAATATTAGAAATGTAATAAATCAAAACATAACCGAAACAGTTATAGTGAAGATGAACACAGGATGATAAATTTCAGGAAATTAGGGAAACATTAGTATTGCAGTTGCCTGTATGATGATACAAAGCAGGAGAAAAAGTTTACGTAAAGTATCTTACTCTTCTTTATGTTAAATTATATTAAAACTGTTTGAACTGACGCGAACTTAACATATAACAAGAACAAACTATTATTCAAAAGCGAATTAAGATCTTAGAACTTAAATTTTACACAATAGATACCGATTTGATCTAGTTTGTGAAATAAAAATATTTGTTTGTTATTTTTAAACCAGCTTATCCAGTAAGACTTATAAAGTAGCAGGGTCTCACTCAGTAGAAGCAAGCTATATTTAATATTTTTATTACTTAATCAAGGATTTAGTGACCCACAGGAGCTTGGACCCCCCTGCGTCATTCCGTAAATCCGCTTGGTTTATCCGTATGTAGTTATTTCTACGAATTAATTTATGAAGCCTTGATGTGTAGTTTAAATTAAAATGCTCGTTAATTCCAAGCAATTTATTAAATGCCAAAATTGTCTTTGTATTTGAATTCGTACTTTTTATAATATTTTATTTAATAAATATAATATTATGCAGGTAAGAATGTCTTGCGACAGGATAAAAAATGTAACAAACGATAAAAATTTGCATGAAATGAAAATTTAATAACATTACTCTGCCCCCAAAAGGAACTGAAAAGTTTATATTAAGAAATAAATACTTTAAAAAATTACGTACAGGGAAAACGAAAATTGAAAAAAGGAGGAGGAGCGATACCGAGAATTTGATGCTTTAGGTGTTAAGTGAAAAAATTATTAATATTGGAAAGTTGCTGATGAACTTTTTCTCAACTATCTTTTAATATAAAAGCTTTGTAATGAAATCAACAATAAATTTATTCACATATACTAGTTACAAAGTTACTAATACATCGTGTTTTTAGAACACAACCTCGAAAATGGATAATTTCAAAGGATTTTTTTAATGATTTTATGAATTTTAATGCAACAGAGGAAAAAAAAAGCTCTGAGACTGTATAAGGTATTTCTCCCACCTTCTTTGCTTGCCTTCGCGGTATAGTGGTCAGCATACTCGGCGCGTATTCGAGAGGCCCGGGGTTCGAGTACCGGCGAGGGCATTGCTCATTTTTCATATCTCCTGCTTTCATAAAAATCTAATCTCTCTACAGTGGCGCCCGAACTATTAATAAAAGACTGTAGATTACACACCTCAGGATTTGGCGATTGAGTCCCCTAATCCACAGACGACCTTTAAAAGAGGGAGTATATGAGGTATTCCTCCGGCCTTCTTAGCATACCTTCGTGATGTAATAGTCAGCATACTCAATGCATATTCTAGAGGTCCTAGGTTCGAGTCCCGACATTGCTCATTTTTCATATCTCCTGCTTTCCAACATTTTCCAATGTCTGTAACTTTTAATAACGAATATAGATAATGTTCATGAATTAATCGATTTTTCAAGTAGGCACTTATTTGAAAAGAAAAAGTAACAAAATAGTTAATTCCTTTTATCTTAAAAATTAATTTTCGAGGCGTATCTGGAATCGGATGCGGACTAAGAATGGCTGAAACACATGAACTCCATTAAGAGTTGCAAGTATTATACACAAAATGCCGCAAAAGATTTTAGAAACGCAACTATACTACTATTTCATTCTAAGCTCAGAATTTGCTACTCCAACCCTTTCTGCTCGCTCTAAAAATATAAGGACACAGAATATTTTTCAAAGGCTGAAATAAGTTAAAAAAATATTGCAAAAGTTCAGTTCTTTATGCTCGACAAAGAAACAGTGAAAGAAGCAACGGTATTGACAGAGATACATCATGAGTACATATACTGAGAAAATTATCATTCGTGTCTGAGAATTTTGTGATTCAAAGACTGGTTATCATGATACATTTTCTGAATTTCCATAGCCCCAGAATTTCTAAACTATAAACTCTATCGTAATTTGAGGTGATAAATGTTTCTTATGGTAGGCTAAGGCCTCAAATGAAACAATATTAATCATACTGAAATGATTATATTTAAAATTGCAATAATCTTGCATCATTTTATTAAAGAGAGTTAAAGGCTTCTGAAAATAATTTTTCAAACACAAAATTAAGTGCTATAGATTATTAATGTTTCATTATTGTTTAGAAAGTAATTCTCACGTTGCTTATGATCTTGCTGTCTTATTTGACTAAAGAATATAAGAACATAACTGAAATGCTATTTAAGTACACTGCTGGCCACCGTAAATGCAACACCCTGAAGGAAGCATGCAAATAATATGAAATTTACAACATGCATTAGCGAAGTTGAGATAGGCAAATGATTAGAATTTTAGCGCAGACGCACATCACGCGCGCCTGTGGCGCCACTTCAAAGCGCTATTTAAGGCATGGGGTTTTCGACGATTTCAAGTTCGGCAATTTTGTTTTTCTTGTGGTTTTTTCACAAAACAACGATAAATTATGCCTCGTATTAAACAGCGATCATCGTTTGATCAAGTATTCGAGTTCGACAGAGAAAGGATAGTGGCCTACCGAGAGTGTGGATTATCTTTCAGGTAAATCGGTAGTCGGGTTTGGCGAAACTAAATAACTGTAATGCGGATATGTGACTGTTGGATGCAGGAGGGTACGACGGACCGACGTGTTCGATCGCATCCACTTCACGTGATGACAGGAACATTAAGCGCATGGCAGTGACAGATAGCTCAGTCACATCACGAACCATAGCACAGCACGTTCAGTCTGTAACGTATCATCCAGTATCTGCACGTACCATTCGACGCCGTTTACAGCAGAGTGGTCTGTCCACAAGACGTCCATTGCTTCGTCTACCCTTGACGCAGAACCAGAAACGTCTCCGCCGCCAATGGTGCGATGAAAGAATGATGTGGAAGACAGAATGGAATGAGATTGTCTTTACTGACGAGTCATGCTTCTGTCTGCAAAACCACGATGGTCGGATTCGAGTCTGGAGACACCGTGGAGAGAGGATGCTTAACAGCTGCGTTATGCACCACCACACTGGTCCTGCACCGGGTATTATGGTGTGGAGTGGTATTGGATATCACTCTCGCACTTCTCTAGTACGCATTGCCGGTACCTTAACAGCCAGCGCTACATCTCCGATGTAATGGAGTCAGTTGTCTGCCCTTACCTTCAGGGCTTGCTTACAGCCATATTTCGACAGGATAATTCGCGACCACACGTGGCACGCATTGTCCAAGAGTTCTTCTTGAATCGTACTGAATTGCTTCCCTGGCCGGCTCACTCTCCGGATATTTCGCCGATAGAAAACATGTGGTCCATGGTTGCTGAACGATTGACCCAGATTACATCCCAAGCTACCACACCAGATCAACGTTGGCAACGTGTGGAAGCTGCTTGGTCTGCTGTACTCCAAGAACACATCCAAAGTGTCTTTGAATCAATGCCGAGGCGTGTGGCAGCGGTGATCTGGCGGCACTCTGGCTTCTGATTCTGGAAGGAACCACATTCACAGAAGTCTATAAATTTAATCATTTGATACTTGGTCAACATGTTATTTACTAAATAAATTTTGTTGTGATATCTATTGCCTTTATTAGTGTTGCAATTTGGGTGGCCAGCAGTGTAGTTTCTATCTTCAAATGTTAGATAAAATAAAGCACTGAATATATCACTGTAACATTTTAATAAAAGCGCAAAGTTTGGTTGTGAAATCAGGAGGTTTTGAAATTAGAAAGCTAAAGCTGCAGAAGCTGTGACCATGTTTTATCACATGAAACAGTTTGAGAGCTCCTAGGGACTCTAAAGGCAGAATAGATTTCATGATAGATTTCAAGATTTCAGGACTCAAAAATTGGTATCTACCAAAATTCGCTTCTAGTGGCGACCTGATCGGTCTCATATGATAAAACACAGTCACGTTAATCTAGTGCACTGCGGAAAAAAAAGAACAGTTCTATAACTCCCATTCTATTGGGCCGATTAACGAAATTCAAACTGCGTCATGTCTCGAAATTTCTCATGTCTCGAAAGCACGACTTAGAATGTATTGGATTATTTCTATATAGCATTGTTTTAAGTAGGTATTTTGACATAAAATCGGAAAATTTTCTAAAATGATACGCCGATGTTTTTTCTATATTTCGATTTGATGGCTCAAATTATGCCTAAATAATAAATTTTGTAAAATTTGGGGTAAAATTTACGGAGAAATTTTAAAATTTATATTGGCGCTTTTTTCAGTTTGCGCCAAGAGTAATTAACTTGATAAACTTCTTAATTTATAGCAACATATTTTACTTTTTCTTTTTTATTGTATACGAGCGGGAAAAAGGTCATGTTCATTACTTTCAAGTAATTTTAACAAAGTTCGTAAAACACGCCAAATTTCAAGACACGCCAAAGTGTAAAATTATAACTTTATAATACATTTTTTTCAAAAAATTTATAAAAATTATTTAAAAATAGAAATTTTAAGGATAAATGATAGAAAATGTGCGAATTGTTTTTGGATTAAGCCCAAATTTCGAATATGGAAGAAGGAATAAAATAAGTTTAATAAAAAAGAGATATTAATAAATATATACCACATTCAATTAACATTGAGGAGCTGAAATTTTAAGAGCTCATGTTTTAAAAACTGTTCGAGCATTTTTTTTTCAAAACTTGGAAGTCTGGCATAATTTGAGTAGTAGAATCGAAATATGGAAGAAACTTGGCAAACTTCATAAAACGTCCGATTTTATAAATAGTCCGATTTCATAAAAGTCCGATTTGTGTCTAAATACTTGTATTAGAACACTGCTATATATAAATCTAATACATATCATAAGTCGCGTTTTCGAGGCGTGAAAAACGCAAACCGAATTTCGTTCTTTTTTTTTTTACCCCGCAGTGTACATGTAGCTTCCAGTAATATAGCTTTCTGCAGTCAAACGTTATTTGTATTTCAGGATCCAGTACATCATACAGTGACAGTGTGAATATTTTAAAGGGAATTTTAATATGAATATTTTAAATTATTTATTGATTGAAACAAATTTTAATGATATTATTCAAAATAATACTTAGACGTTTTATTAGTTGACAGGGAAATAACTTAAAGTATTTTGATATCACAGTATTTTAAATAATACGCATTTAATATTAAATTCAACAGCAGTTTACTAAAATTTGAAGAAAATCAAATAGATTTAATATTGGTTTTCCTTTAAAATGAGTGAATGAGTTATGGACGAGCCTCGTTTATTAATTTCCTAGACCAGTGGTTTTCACACTTTATAGTCGTGCGACCCTTTAAAAATGCAAAGGATCCTCAAAATAATTCTGTGACCCCAATCAGAGCATCGACCCTTAATTTATACCACCAGTTCAGATTTTTAGGGTTTTCATCCTCCTTGCGATCCCACTATCAATTTCCGTTACCCCAAATGCGGTCACCACCCGTAGTTTGAATGCCATTATACAATCGTCTATGTTTGTCTAATTGAGTAATCGCAAAATATACCCATGATATAATGCTTAGCATTTCGCAGTTCAAATGAAATATGTTGTATTCGAATACTGCAAATTAATAATCTAAGCAATAAATTTTAATTCTGCAATAAATGAAATCATAATATTGAATATATTGTTTCAATCAATAAAAAAAACTCTTATTTTCAACATTAAACAGTTTGCTTTATCACAAACAAAATTAAATTTACTTATAAAGAAACCATAGTACCTAATATACTTAATGTGCCACCAAAATTTAAAACATATACTGCAGCAATTTTGTCAGTGTCGCGATAAATAAAAAATTCATATTAAACGATGTCTGCTTACATTACGTACATTTTACATATAGCATTCTGCCTCCTTTTAGGAACGCCAGTACAAGGAATAAATAGCGAATATAAGCGTAATTTCATTTAACAAATAGACGAGTCTGGATATTTAGATAATGCTATTAAAGTTCCTGAAAAAATTAAAACTTTTTTAGAACTGCATTGAAAAATGGAACTTGACAAATACGTTAGCAATGCAAATTCAAAATATATTTCAAGATCATAAAGTGATTATATCTTACAGTAATGTCGAAATGTTGTCAAAGGGAAAAGAATTAGTCTAGTCTTCAAAATGCAAACGTCTATTTTTTTAGAAGTATTTATGAACCCTAGAGAGACACGAGTATATAATATGACAGTTAAGCATTACTTATGAATAACTCTGACATTTTCAAAGTGCAGTTAATATCAGAATTACGTCAAGCTGCGTAAAATAATTTATTAACACTGAAGCTTGTATGTCACATATACTTATTACATGTTCTGCTTGGGACATCAGTTAATCAGCCATCCATATATGCGCATCAGCCCTCCATATAACAGTAGAAAAATGAAATCAATGCAAATTAACCTCGTCCAAAATCTTAACTCCGTTAATACAAATGCTCAGTAATGAAAAATGTTAAGGACTATTAGTTTAGAGACTTCGCGTATTGAGTTATATAAAATTTCTTTACATTAACTTTAAATCTGGTTTCTGCAGTTTCTTGTTGAATGCTGTTTTGGAATAATTAACGTTCCTATTACGAAAGAGCCTTCCATTTTCGGGTATAAATTATTACAGTTATAAGGCATTTTACGTTAACTAACAAAAAATCAATACTTACGATTTGGACCTTTACAATAATTTTTCCTTTCCCTTAGCCCTCACGAGAATGCAAATGACTTGAAAGTATTTAGAATGAGGGTTTTGAATGTTTGAAATACAGAACACAGGTCAGTGACGCTTGCATTATTACATTTTATAGTCTAGTTCTATATTTGAGGCATTAGAGCTTTGAAAATTTCGCCATTTAAGTTTTGAGCAGTTTAATTAAGCTAAATATACTCAGTCTCCGCCCACAATCTTTTCTAAATAGAAATTCAACTTCTGTTATTTTAATAACCGTAAATGATCGACTTTTAATTGTAAGCTCAAGTTATGCTTTCTGCTTACATTCCAGCAGAAATAAAAAAAATATTTAAAACCTTCATATGGCTTTGGTGAACATTTTCAACCTTGCAATAACTCACTTAGCAGTGTAATAGAGTCTAAAGGACTTTGAGTTAATATTACAAGTTAGACTCTACAGAATTGTAGGTTTTTTTCTCCTCCTTATTGAGCGGTGATGTAAGTGTAAAATACGTCTGGCTAGAAGTGGGAAGGTTTAGAGTTAAGTGTTCCTTCAAGGGCTCTACACAATTCTCGTGGTTTATGTTCCCCCCTAAAAAAAAAACTAAATAAATAAATAAATAAAATGATTCTAAAGTGGCACCGAACTAAAAATGCGTAAACGATACTACTTCACAACCAGTATTAGGCCATAGAGTCCCTTTGTCCCCAGTCGCCTTTTAAGTGAGGAAGATTGTAAGCCATTTCTCTCTCCTTAACGCATGAATTGGACCGTTTATTTAGCAATCTATAGGTCCAGATTTCGAGTCCTGGAATGGCATTGCACATCTTTCTTGTCTCTTGCTTCTACAAGCCTAATCATTTTACATAATTAATGACAAGGTCCTGAGAATGATAGTTTAATTATTTATCTTGCTGCTTGAATTTTTAATACGTATGTTTTTAGAATCTATCAATAGTTCATTGCTGCTTTACATTTTCATATATTTAATAAAATATTTTTATTTTAATTTATTTTATTGTTAACTCCGATAGACATTATCGTTAATTACATCTTCTGAGACTTCCGATTCACGTTAAAATTTCAGAAAATGAAACTGAAATCGCATTTAGCACATTGATACTGTGTAAGTTTTCAGAAATATAGTAGCTAATTTTCTGTCATTTGATTACCTCAGAAGATTAATTTGCCACGCTTCAGTGAAATTTAGCATTATTCAGTGAGCTTTGAAACTAAGATTACATATTAATCCCTTAATCTGAAATTCTTTAATTTGAAAATTAGCAGAAGACGCTACCTTATTTTATTAATTCGTTATTTTGGGAAAAGGAAAATCAAAATTCTGCCTTTTCTAGTCACTGCCTTTGCGCAACTTACAAGTAAAGTTGATCGTTAAGGTATTTCTCCCGCCTGCCTTCGAGGTGTAGTGATCAGTACGCTCGATGCGTAACCGAAAGGTCCATGGTTCGATTTCCGGAGAAGGCGTTGCTCATTTTTTGGCTCTCCTGCTTCCAAATAAATACCTAATGCCTCTACAATCTTAGGAGGATATATTGCAAATACACTCTGAAAACGTACTAAGAGGACAGAAACTACTACTTAATTTATCAAATTAACATTTCTAATTAAGTTCGGCGTTTATTATAATAACTAATTTGCTTATTATCTCATTTCTATAAAATCCACTAATATTCTGTGTAATGTTGTTGTCTCAAAAACAGATTTTTTACTTTGAGGTCTGTACGTACATGCCATGAATTTTTGTCATAATTAACACTATTGATTTAAAAGTTTCATATTTTCATATAATATTTTCGTGCTTGCAAGATAAAGGCTTTTACAGAGAATAGGTCTAGTTACGATGCAAAACTATTTTTAATAATTTCCTACGTATATTGAATTAGCAATGATTCTTCGGGTAGCCTTAGTTATAAAATAAACATGAGTCATTCGGATTCTCGAAAGCCGCAGATCTTTCC
The DNA here is from genome assembly GCA_000611955.2 of Stegodyphus mimosarum. Lineage (NCBI taxonomy): Eukaryota > Metazoa > Arthropoda > Arachnida > Araneae > Eresidae > Stegodyphus > Stegodyphus mimosarum. Next base: position 251,551 of record KK114664.1, read on the forward strand.
AGATTAAAAAAGATTAAAACATTAAAAAAGCTAAATCTTCGAAGGTTCTTCATTATTACAGTCTTTTGAATTGCAGCTTAAAAAGCCGTTAAATGTGATAGCTTAAAACTTTAAAAATATTAATTTTACAGCAAAATATGTTATAAATTTTCGTAATCGATGAGTTAAAGTTTCTGGAAAATTCAAGAAACTGTCCATCGAATGATTTTTCATAGTTCTAGATACATGATTTTGATAAATCTAGTAATACTAGGATGACCACACAACTGATGTTCTAGATTTTCCAATAACTTCTGACATGGTATAGAAATTTTATATGATTCTTTTCTTCTTGATTCCATTTGTCTTCCAACTGAGCTACGCAATGACTGTTATTTAATTTTGATTCGCTAAGTAAAATATGAACTATTTCTGAAATATTTTTGTGCTATTATGTTGAGAAACATAAGGTTAAACTTTAAGAATTTGCACTGCCTGCTTCATTCAGTAATCTCATTTGTATCTACGTGGTTAATAAATATACGTTGTTAAAATCAGCAATTTTAAAATTGCATTTTACGAAACGTCATTTTCCAGTTTTGCTTTCATTAAAATTTTTAAAGTTCCTTAAAAGCTCTTTGTTTTTTATTATTATTTTATAGTTCGTAGGATTTGAGAGATTCGGAAACATTTTAGGCTTCGGATTCGAGAATGTTCACCTCTAATTTGATAATTCAAATATTGATCTTACGTTACTGCAATACCAATATCACATTTCCCATAAAATGATTTTAAATTGTTTCTCGTAATTTCTGGCTAAATTCAAGCATTTCTTCCAAACGTTTTCCTCCGCTTTAATCTTGATACCTATGTCTCAACCTCACTTCTGAAAATTTAAAATCATGAATAAGATTATTTAAGCCAACTTTTATTGGAGACTGCTCATATCAAGATTGACAATTATTCACAACCTTTGAATTTGTCAAAATAACATGCGGTTATGGACAAATTTCTTTAAAATGGGCATTATCACGAAAAATTACATGTAAATATCTAAACTAATTTCTGTGTAATAAACCCGAAAGGGATCAGGTTCATAATAAATTCTAAATACATGCTCCAGGACAGAAATAAGAATAACACATATATTCTATAAAGTAATTAATATATTTAAAAATTAATCCTAAAAAAAAGAAAGCGTCAAATTAAACCAAAATAAACCACACTGCAGTTACAGGTTGAAGCAAAGCTGACAACTGTGCATTCCCATTGTTACATATTAGGTATCGCCGGGCCTTGCTAAGTTTTAATCTTCCGCTCCAAGTAAGAGGCAGAATGCCCTAGGTTGTGGTCCAAGGGATTCCCAGCCTTTCTTTCATACCATTGACCTACCCAGAGGACTTTCGACTCACTCTATGTATGGTTGTCCTTGTTCCCGCACAGATACTATGCGCTAACCAGCATATATTCTTTCTCTGGGATTTAAACCTTTAACCCAGATCTATCGGCACGACTGTCAACGTAACTAACTGGTTACAACTGACTGGGGGGAGGCTCCCGAAACAACACGAAAACAAGAAACATTTGTACTGTAAAAGGAGAGAAAAGAAGCTAGAAACAGTTGAATTTCAAACTGAAAACTTGAGTTGAAAAGGCTGCAATATCTTCAAGGGTGGAAGAAAAACTTAGAATTCGAAGTAAGCATGTTCCTGAAATTTAAAAAGAGTTGGAAAGCTAGAAATTTAAGTCCTTAATGATAGCACTATGAAATAAATGTTGACTTCTTAATTGTACTAACTGCTGCCAAAACAAGTAATTATAATATCAATGAATAATAAATAAAAATAAACATAAAAAATAATAGTGTTGTGAAAAATTCGGCGGTTGCGCCTGTATGTAAGCTTTCCGGCATAGCACTAAGGTTGCCATAAAATAGTGTATGGTAGGGTTGCCAGATTGGCGACTTTATCGCCCATTTGGTGACCAAATAGGCGATATCCCATGGTCCAATCGGGAAGCTTCTAGAATGGTCTTGGTGTAAACATCGGAACTGGCTTTCAGGAAATAGAGGTAAATCACACGCTGCGAATAAACTCCAGGATGGTGAAAAACTGTTTCAGATCTTGTTGTGGAAGAAAAGTCTGAAATGACTGAATCTTCAAACTGTGATATGAAAAACAGAAATACATCTGAGAACTGGCGTGGAAAAGTATTTGACCCGGGTATTGTTCAAGAGCAGAAGCTAAGTACGGGTTGGCGGATCCTAACATTAAGCCAATAATAGAGCTGAAGGAATCATCGGCTACGAAACCCAAGTGGCAGGACGTTTCCATCTTCAGTCCTATGACTAAAAGGTACTGGGCTCTCTGGGACTCACTTTACCTTCGAAATAGAGTCTTATATCGACTGTGGGAAAGCGACGATGGACCTAATAAAAGATGGAAGCTGCTGCTTCCTCAAAACCGAATACCTGATGTCCTGAAAGAAATACACAGCAGCCCAACAGGAGGGCATTTCGGCTATATGAAGACATTAAACAAAGTTCGAGAGCGCTTCTTTTGGAGTTCCGCAAGAAACGACGTTGAGAAATGGTGCCGGTCTTGCGATGCCTGTGCAGCCAAGAAAGGACCGAAGGAACGCTGTCGCGGAAGAATGCAGCGATACAACGTTGGAGCGCCTTTCGAGCGAATTGCCCTTGATATACTGGGACCTCTGCCATGGACTAAAGATGGCAACAGATACATTCTAGTTGTCATGGATTATTTTACGAAGTGGCCTGAAGCATATCCAATTCCAGACCAAGAGGCTGTCACTACGGCTGAAGTCCTGTTGCAGAATTGGGTATCTAGATTTGGAACTCCCCTCCAGATTCATACCGACCAAGGCAGGAACTTCACTTCGGCTGTGTTCAAAGGACTGTGCGACTTATTGGAAATAAAGAAAACACAGACCACCCCGTTACATCCGCAGTCTGACGGCATGGTGGAGAGATTTAACCGCACAATCTTGAACCACCTATCGCTTATGGTTTCCAAGAACCAAGAAGACTGGGATCGTAAGCTGCCCCTGTTCCTGCTTGCTTACCGTAGTGCCGTCCACGAGAGTACCGGCTATTCCCCTTCTCAAATGCTCTTCGGTCGTGATCTCCGTCTTCCGAGTGACCTGCTTTTCGGCCGTCCTCCGGATCTACAGTCCTCTCCTGAGGAGTACGTTCAAGATCTCCAAGCCCGGTTGGAAACGATGCACAGGTTTGCTCGAGAGCGAATTAACATCTCGACGGACAGGATGAAGAAGAGGTACGACGCAAGAGCGACCGAACATAAGTTCCAGGAAAACGACAAGGTTTGGCTGTGGAATCCGAGCCGTCGTAAGGGCATTTCTCCCAAACTGCAATCGCATTGGGAAGGTCCCTACACAGTCCTCAACAGACTGAATGACGTCGTAATACGGATCCGTAAGTCTCCCAATTCCAAACCTAAGATTGTACATTATGATAGGTTAGCTCCATACTATGGCCATAGTAATTAGTGATAGTTATTTTTGTTATGGGTACCCCGTATTTCGTAATGTTTTTATGTTTAATTGTATGATTTATGCATAGTTGCTTGTACATAGATCTTTGTAATTAGTGTAAATGTTTTTGTTATTTGTAAATACTGTAAATATTTGCAAATTTTGTTATTATTGTAATTTATTTATTTGTTTTGTAGCTTTTTCGATTATTTCTTTTTGGCTCCCAGCCAGGGATTGTACTGCCCGGGACGTGCAGTCCTTGGGAGGGGGCAGTGTTACGAAAAATTCGGCGGTTGCGCCTGTATGTAAGCTTTCCGGCATAGCACTAGGGTTGCCATAAAATAGTGTATGGTAGGGTTGCCAGATTGGCGACTTTATCGCCCATTTGGCGACCAAATCGGCGATATCCCATGGTCCAATCGGGAAGCTTCTAGAATAACTTCCTGTCGAGATATTTCTCGAAACCTGTGGAACCTAAGGAAAAGCTATATAAACCCTTATATATGCGTTTCTGAGAGCCGGCAGTGTGATTAATTTCGAGAGTTGTGAGAATAGCTGCTTACTGCTTACTGTGAGTGCTAAGCTACGCGAGAGTTTTGTGAACGGAAAGCGATCGGGCTAGTGCTTTGCAGTGAAGCTATCTTTACAGTATAGCTTGACAGTGTATTGGTGATTGTTCCACGGTGTTTATTATAAGTTTAGTGTTGCCGTGAAGCTACCTTTACAGTTACAGCCTGAAGCTGTGTTGCTGATTGTTTCAGCGTACTTATTGTAAATTTTCGACGCTTTTAAAGGTAATATTGGAACTGTGCTGTAAATAGTGATTCTTGTCAATAAATTGTGCTTTTTATTGTTCTGCATCGTGTTTTCATCGGATACTCTCAAATCCACGAACCCGTAAAACGCAACAATAGAAATGAACGAAGACATGAATAAACTGACATATTAAAGTATTGTAGCGGAAGTTTCATATAAAAAAACAAGCATAAAATCAAAACAATGAAATTGTTTCAAATAAGATTAACTGAGTTCACGAAAAATATTTCGTACATCTCATACATTTAAAATAAAGTTGTTACAAAAACTGTTGTAATAAAAACAAAAATTATGAAAACGAAAATATTGAAACTCAAACATTTAAATAGTTTAGTATACTTCTCATGGAAATAAGAATGAAATAATAAAAAATAAAATAGTATATAAAACAAAAATTATGAAAAATATAACAGTTACATAAACGCAATTTAAGAAAATGGACTCGATTTTTTTTTCGTTTTTCAATTTAAATGCTGCTATAAATTTATGCTCTCAGTATTAACTGACTAACAAGATGCTAGATTATTCTCAGTTATCTCGGAAACTCTCTCACAGGCAGAATTTATACTCTCTCACGAAGTTAGACGAAGGAAAACGTACCTATAGATCATTTTGCCAATTTTGTTTTTCATTTAGTTAACCTGTTCACCAGAAGTTTCCACTGCGGCCGCCGTTTAGCGAAGAAACATTGCCCATGTTTTTAAATTCCCATTTAAGAAAATATTAACATTTATATTTTTATAATAAATAAAGTAATTTCATCAATATTATTTAAAATACCTTAAACTGATGTTTCTCACCGGAAAGAAAAGAAGCTAGGTCTTAATATAACTTTGAGAAAACGCTACTTAAGTCGTAATCAGGATATTGAATAAATCAGGGTCGAACTGATACATTCTTCGTAGAAGGCACTACGATCTACCATATAAAGCATATTTAATCAATTAAAATTATTTTTACAATGTTTTCACGAATACATATATATTTTATATTATACATGCACATACATACACATGCACTAAAATTAATGAAACGGAATATATAAATTTTCACTTTCGAAACAAATAAATAAGTTGTAGAGACATTAGTTTATTTAGAAGCAGCAGAAATTAAAAATGCCTTCGCCGGGTATCGAACTGCGGACCTCTCAAATACGCGCCGAGCGTGCTGACAGCTACATCACGAAGGCATGCTAAGAAGACGAGAGAAATACCTAGAAAAGTAAACACTAGGCATTTTTTACGGATGTTGGTGTTGTATGGAAATAGAAATAGTTATTTATATTAGCTTTAGTGAAATCCTACATTTTCCATAATTTTCAAATGGTTATACTAGAAAATAATTTTATTCTGAATTTTTCAGTTCGATAAATTACTAAAAATGAAATAAAGATTTAAGTTATTAAAGAATACATTTGTCTGTTTTAAATAAGTTAGTTTTAAATAAGTTAATAATAGCTAATTAAGTAATTAAAGTCCGATTAAGTCTGAAACCTGAGTGTGAGATGTCATGGTTAGTCGAATTGCAACGAGAAAAGGTGGCACATTAGATCCTGAGAGAAGAGAGAGACTTATGTTATGTCTAATATCCTCATACCGCAAACTTCATATTTTGTTAACTTCATGAAGATAATTGATACGCATTTTGTTTCGTGCAATGGCAACACTTGGCAAGTTTCATAGCTTTTAAATGCATGACAGCTTTACTTAAAGTCACATATTTTTGAAAATTCTGAAAGGAATCCCATAAAGTTCATGTCAAATTGACAATAAAATCTACAATATGTAAAAAAAAATTGTAAAACTACAGTAAATTAATATATTGTGCATCTTTTAAAAGGGTTACATGAAATAAAAAATCTGATGTGTACACCATATGACTTCCTTGTACGGAATATTAAATTATACGCATTTTGCATTTCATTTAAACTTATCGACTTACATCTACTTCGTCAATACCGCATAAACAACAATAGAATAAATGAACTCTCTAAAATTCACTATATTTGTTATAAACCATTATATACCATAGGGACACTCTGGTGCCAGGTTCACTTAACAGCCTTACATCTCATTCATTTTATAACTAATAATGCACAAAAATTATGTATAATATCTGAAGAATTATCTTATCGCTGCCACATATTCTATTCAAATACTATGATAAATCTAAAGCGATGTATAAAAGAAATTAAACGAACAAACAAAAAAAAAGTTTTTTACGGACGATTCAGTATTTTTCATTCAATTAATTCAGATCTCACTTTGCGACGAGACAAAAGTTCATAAAAACACAAAATATCTACATTAAATATTACGAAGCAAATCTTAAACGTTTTCCCCAATAAATTCCAGAATGCATTAAGTATGATTTAATTCGCAATAATAAAAGAAGGCGTTATCTTTGTGGTTGCGAGGTTTAGTTTCACTAGATTGGCAACAAATCCACTATTCTGCTAAGTTGCATATGTAAACAAACATGGCCGCTTTGGCCAAAATAGTTAGGCTTAACAGCACTTAAACAACAATATCTCTGCAATTATAACATGCAGATTAACTAACGGCATAAAAACCTTAACCGGATGATAATAACAACATAATACAATCATTTTGAAAGCAAAAAATGCGCAATTTGCAAACATATAAGAATAAAGAAACTGAGCTCACCGAGCCGAGTAACAGAGTGGATATATATATATATATATATAATTATATACTTTTGGTGCAATCAAAACAGGAAGTGCACATATACATGTTATAGCAGTTCTATATTCAAAATTTCAACGTTCTGAGTCTACTGGCTTTTGAGTTATGTGAATTACATACATTCATACGTAAGTACTCACGTACGTACGTACTCACACACAAACGCCACGAGAAAACATCTTCAAAATAAATTTTAAATAGGTTTTATAACATTTTGGGGGAAAAGAGCACTTTATTCTCTCCTTACGTTCAGATATCACGCCAAAATATTGCTAAATTGCATTCGATAGCGTTCAGAATAAATATTTTCGTTTAAATATGACACCCGAAATTTTTCGCGATGACAAAACTTCATTTTTACTTCGTACAAGGAAGTAAAAATAGAAACATAATAATGTTAAGCATGTTGCGCATTAAAAATGGACTGCATTCTTACGATGTTATAATACGCAAGGTTGTTCTTATTTTTTCCCGAAGAATACGAAAGTAATACAATGCAAAAAAATTAAGTTAATTGCGCGAGAATTGCAACTCCGAATGTTTTATGCAAATGTTGTTTTGTTTTCAGATTCCTAAATGTAAAATAAAACGCGCAATTTTAGCTACACGTTTTAACGGAAGACCTTACCGAAATTTAATGCTTAGAGCGAGTGCAAATTAAAGCTTGATATTTACATCCGTTCTTGCTACTTTATTTCATAACTCAGTTCACACATTTTTGCTTGTTACTCTCTCCTTAGACAAGATCTACGTTTTATAAATGAAGAGATAAAAAAGAGAAAAAAAATCCTTTTTTAAATCCTCTGTAGAGATAGAAAGAGAACTCGAGCTTATTTTTCCTTGTAAACACGCATACGTAGGTTCTGTCCCAGGAGAGATTAGAAAAGTTTAAGTAACAGCAGGAAGTAAGCAAATGAAGAAAAAGTGATGGAACTGTCTGGTGACATTTATTTGAAAAGTGTCTCCATAGCAGAGGGAAAGGCATGTTTATTCCGAATATTGTAAAGCATCTTTGAATATTTTAGGAAGGTTCCAATTTCTTAGACTGGAGTCGCTACTCCCGAAACTCAAAGAAAGGAAGAAGAAACTGGCCGCAGAAGACTGAAGAAAATTGATGTTATGTCAAAAGTTGTTGGTGAGAAATTTTTATGTTAGAAGGAAAGTGTGTTTATAAACCTGGAAAGAGTTTGATGCATGCGATGTATTTGAACATCTGATGTTTCATAATAGTTGCCTAGGGTTTCAGAAACGAACGAAAGCCATAAATTGTTTGATAAAATACGAACTGGGGAGCTTCTTGTTTACATCGTAATGCTCATTCTGTAGTAAAAAACTGATTTCGGAACCCATATTTACGGTAATAAGCCTTGAAATGTTTGACATATGATACAAGCTTCAAAATTTTCTAATTTTTTTTCTATGCAAGTTTTTCGCTTTTCATTAAACACTTTCGTCATTGGATTTTCGAAAGCAAAATCTATTCGGGAATTGGATTTGTAAAGAATATAGTTTAATATTTAGGATACGCTTGGATTATTTGTGTATTTACTAATGCCATCTTATTCTTATACGTAAAGATTTTTAGTGGGATTAATATGCTTTATGTCAACTGTATGTACACATACAATACATTCATATGATAGGAATTACAGGTACTTCTCTAACATGTTGTTGCGTTCGTAACAGATTGAATGCACATAAGTCCGATAATACATGTTGATAACAGGTTAATAAAAATGTATTTTTTATCAAAAGAAATATTTCAGAACTCTTGAATTTTCCACAGAAATATTCAAGCAAGTGTTCACAGCATCACACATTATAATCAGTAGTTACGCATCAAAGAATGTTAAACACAACGCAATGTAAAGCTCATCTAAAGAAAAAGCTAACTCGTATATCTCAGTTCACGCTGGACTAAAAACTCGCAACAATAATAAATGAGAGCAGATGTTTTCTCTGGCCATATATAGTTTTCACCTGGTAGCTGATGTATTTATAATACTTTCATCTTTTCGAAATTACTGGAAAGCAAGATGACAAAGAATTACAAGTGCAGCTGATATATTTCTTTCTTTATATTTATATTGATGATCAATTTCTTTCTTTCAATTACAATACCTATTACTATGATCGAGGGGCTGGGTCAAGATGTAGCCAAATGTTCGTCATGTGTTCTCGCCGAATTCGGTTACAACGAAAGTCACCGAAACCGTCGTCAACTCCGAGATACCGATTTACTCAATTTTAAATGGACTTGACCCTGTATCCTTACGTTTTCGACATGGCTTATCTCTCTAGATTGTTCATGTTCTAGATTGTTACGTTTTCTCTAGATTTTTACGTAGCAAAATACAAGAATTTCACATATAATTGCACCAATATCATCTATATATGTACAAAATTCCTCATGATATGATTCACTAAAATACCATCATGCTGTTAAATGTTTTATTTTATTATGGTTTCATTCTATTTATGGACATGTATTATATTGAATATATTATATTGAATATATTGAATTGTATATATTATATTGAATGCACAAGTCGTTAAAAAGTTAACAAAATTTATTCTTTTCACGAGAAGTAAAATAAAATTCTGAAATATTTCCTCAGAGATATTCGCACAATATCACAATACCTCAGACTTTAAACAGAACTCGATGCAAAACAGAGAAACTAATTCAATCTCACAGCGAATTCGTTACAATCAGTAACAGCATTAAGTAAACAACAGTTCGCTTAAAACAACCCACAACTGAGCTGAGGTGTTTTAATTCGGCTTTTATAAGCTTTTTAATTATTCACTAGAACATTCTCGTAAAACATATTTAAAATCTATTTTCTCGATTTTTCTGGATGGCAACAGCAATTAAGAGATATTTAGTTATTAGATATTTATATTAATGTATTATATTATTTATTTATATTATTTAATTTTATATTATTTAATTATATTATTTAATATATGCATGCGCTTTTTTTTACTTTTCTGACGTATCTTTCTCTTCAACAATTGTCTGCTTTCCAAGAAAAAAGAAACAATTGTAATTACCATTCTAAATGAATACGAAATCCGTAATAATGCCCCTTCCCAAGAACTGCACGTTCCGTACTGTCAGGCGATGAAGGCGCATCCGGAGGGCAACCAAACAAAAGATCAGATGGCAGACGAAGGTCACGACCGAAGAGCATCTAAGATAGGGAATAGCCGGTAGTCTCGTGGACAGCACTGCGGTAAGCAGTAAAAACAGTAGTAACTTCTTGTGTCAGTCCTGTTGGTTTCTGGAAACTACTAATGAGATGTTGTTAAGGATGGTTCGATTAAACCTCTCTACCATGCCGTCCGACTGGGATGTAAAGTCGTCGTTTGGGTTTTGTCAATGTCGAGCAGCTTGCAGAGTTCTTTGATTAGTGCCGAAGTAAAATTCCGTCCCTGATCTGAATGTAACTGAAAAGAAACTCCGAACCTTGAATTCCAGTGCTGTATCCTGATGTCTGCCACTGTGACAGCCTCTTAATCAGAAATAGAATATGCCTCAAGCCACCTGGTGAAGTAATCAATAACAACGAGAATGTATTTTGTTTCCATCAGCAGTTTGTGTCAAGGGTCCCAAGATATCAAAGGCGATACGCTCGAAAGGTGCTCCTACATTATAGCGTTGCTGCTTCCCTCGGCTGCTTTTCTTCGGTCCTTTCTGACCTGCACAAGCATTGCAAGATCGACACCACTTTTGCACGTCATCCTTTGCATTATTCCAATAGAAGCGCTCTCGAACTCTTTGCAAAGTCTTCATTATTCCGAATTGGAACGTCTGGAAACCAAGATCTTGGGAGTAGCAGCTACCATCGGAATGGTTTTCCATCATCCGATTCGATTTTTGGGTACAAGACGCCGTTTCGAATATGGAGTGAGTCCCAGAGAGCCCAATATTGTTTTGTCGTGGAACTTATAGCTCGAAATGTTCTACCAGGTAGATTTTCTGTATTTCAAGATCTCGGATGCCGTCGAGGACAGGATTTCCCTCATTTCTCTCGGACACTCCCTAAAGGCGAGGTGGGACAGCCTTTTAACATCCGTGGCGAGCTCCTGGACTGTTTCCGTTGGCTTCTGTTGACGGGATTTTAATTGAAGCCTGCTGTAGTCTTTTAAACACTTCTTCCCAAATGACAGCTCCGTCGCGCCGGATAGCGCTTCGAAATCTAGCATTTGATTTTCTGGGAGAGTTTGCTGGATATACGCTGCGTCTGCTCTCAGAGAAGCGGCGAGATGATAGGCCTTAGCTTGAAAATCCCATCGATTTGCTTCCGCCACTATTGAAAATTGTGCCTTATAAACTTGCCAAGAGGTCTCCCCATTATACGTATATAGCTTCAGGGAGGGACGAGCAAGAATAGCTAAAAATTTAAAGCCAGCTGTATTGTTTCCTTCTGTCGCTATGCACTTTATTAAGGTGTCAACTTCTTTGGCGACGGCAGCAAAAACCCTTTCTTCAATTTTTTGCTTTACCGCAAAAACTCTTTCCTTAATTTTTCCAACTTTGTCTTCAGTTGTATCTATTCTTCCTTCCATAGCCTCGAACCTGTCTTCTATCATGCAGGCAAATTCTCTTTTCATTTCCTCTTAACCTAACTTCATTTCTTGTTCGACAGTTTTCATCTCTTCTTTAACGGATTCTTGACCAGCTTCCATCTTGTCTTGAAATGCAGCAAAGGCAGACACGAGCTGTATCAATTGTTCTTCCATCGATGGGATATTTGAATGGCTTTCAAATATCCCACTTCTGACGCCACAAATTGTTGTGTGCGTATGGGTTCATACAAGCCGTTAAAAAGTTAATAAAATTTGTTCTTTTCTTCGAAAAGAATTAATAAACTTTTAACGACTTGTCTATTCAATCCATTACGAACCCTACGCACGCAACAATATTATTATAATCATGGAGGTAACGATACATATCATGTAAAGATAATAAAATACAGAGATTATATACGATTAAGATTTAGTTAACTCATATTCAATGAATGTATTAAAACATTAGTTTTTACTATCAAACTGATCAAATCAAAGAATCTTTTACGCTGCCATAAATGCTTGCAGAATGTTCATTCCACGAAGAATCAAAATATACCTTTAGAAAGGAACGAAACCGGTGAAATTTCTGTAAACATGTGTTATTTTAATAACAAACATGTCCTGAAGCTTGAAATACTTCAAAATTCGTTATGAGGGCTTTATTCACAATATACAAAATTTAAATAGCATGTCATGAAGATTTTAGAAAATTTTCGACGTGTAAAATTTCCACAAGGTAAAGTAATTGTTTTTAAATGTTTTCAAATATTAGTTAATATTATTTTTCAAATATTATTTCTTCTACAAAGTAATGTTTTTCACTTGATTTCCTGATTTTTTATGTCCAGTAATATTAAAGTCTGTTTCATTAGCGCTTTTTAAAAATCTTTTTTGAAATTTTTGCTACTTATTAGAGACTCTTAAGAAAAGGTACTAACTTTAATCACATATTAAAATACCATTGTCTTCCATCCAAAAGCAAGACATTCTGTATAAATGAGAATGTATATAATTAATTCCCCCGAACAGGTTTTCCGAAATTGGGAGTGCTTTTCTTTCATACTGTCTGGGATTAAGTCTGTAATTATGCAGTAAACAGTCATTTAAGAATTATAAATTAGAATTGAAATAGTATATTTTATCATGGTAGGCTAAATGAAAGAAATCAATGAACAATGCTAATAAAAATAGTCTAATCTATGATTGCAAGCACAGTTGACCCTTGAAATATGTAGGGTTTATACACCACGAAATAATTTTATAAATTTTTTGCATTCCAAAACACTTAGCTTGAGGCATTACATTTAAGCTTCACTAACAAAATTCATTTTAGTTTATACACTTCCTACTGCTTCATTTGGTCACGGGCTTGCTCATTCCAGAACTTACAAAGTTTCGAATGGAAAACAGTTTAATATAAAATAGAGGAATAAATCCTAACCGTATTTGAGAGCTTGGATTAACGCTGGCCTTGGAGCCTGTCAGTTGGCGATTAGCTGCTGTCTTGAGTAAGAGTAAAATCTCGAAGTGAGCTTGGTTGGGAAGTTCAGATTTTGAGTAGATTTTCAGCAGCGAATGTTGTAGTTTTATAAATTCTTGTATTTACGAGCAGTTTAAAGACAAACTTGGTGCTAACTGTCACGTCCAAGTGACGGATAGCTTTTGTTAAAATATTTTAGTTTAATCCCTGCAAGTGGTGAGGTAAAATAAATTTAAATTTAAAATAATATCTATGTCTGTTTGCTTTTGAAGCTTAATTTAAGTCGTGGTGAAAACTAACTCGACAGCTTTTAACATCTACATAATTTGTACTAGATCTAGTTAAGATTAGATTAAACTCCATGTGTCACATACTATGCAGAATTTGCTGTTGATCAGAAGTCATATATATAAGTAATATATATAAGTAAACTATTAACGCGCATAATATATGCTATATGTATTATATGAATTAATTATGCAGCTTGGTATTAAATTAACTAGAAATAGTGTTAAGATATTTTAAGAGACTAAGTGATGAGGTTGAGAAAATGCGTTTAAAGTAATATCCTGTGCTGATTGATATCGTGAATTTAGGCATCTTATTTATAAAACAGATTATCTATTTCTTAATGTCTACATCATCGTGTCTTATGTAGTACAAAATACTATGGATTTTTATGTATTAATAAGAAAATATAATTATAAAATATAAACAATGTATTTCTATATACCGTGAATCAATTACAAATTTCTCTGGTTATTTCATTCCCAAATATGAAATAAAATATTATATATATGAATTGGATAGAATAAGACAGAATATTGAAAGTTATGCTTAAAAATATATTTGTCACTGCTTAAGAACTCTCTATGTGTTCCAGGTACACTGCGGGAAAAAAGGGGGGGCAGTTCTATATCTCCCGTTCTACTGGGCCGATTGACGAAATTCGAATTCCGTTTTCCATGTCTTGAAAGCGCAATTTTAGCATATATGTTAGATTTATATATAGCATTGTTCTAACATAGGTATTGTGACACAAAATGGGTCTTTTTCTGAAGTAACATACCAATTTCATTTCCATATTTCGATTCTACAACTCAAATTATGCCTAAATATTAAATTTCGTAAAATTTGGGGCGAAATGTTCGGAGAAATTCAAAAGTTTAACTTGTCTTATTTTTTCAGGTTGCGCCAAGAATAATTCACTTGGCGAACTTCTTAATACATGGCAACCTATTTTACTATCCCTTCAATTAAACAAGAGAGGAAAAAATGTCACATCATTCCATCTTTCAAATAAATTTAACAAAGTGCGTAAACTACATTTTCATTATTATCGCTTTCAACAAATATGTCAAATTTCAAAATGCGCCAATGTATAAATTCACGAATATCTTTGGAAATTTTGATAAAAAAGGTCTAATGTTTTGCAGGTATGCTTAGGAATACAACTACGTTAAGATGATCGTAAAAGTTTTATCGGTAATAATTCAAAATTTTTTCGAAAATTTTATAAAATTATTTGGAAATACAAATTTTAAAAATAAATCATAAAAAATGGGGTGAATTTTATTTGGAATGAACCTAAATTTCTAATTCTAAAAAAAGGAATCAAGTAAGTTTAATAAAAAGAGATATTAATAAATATATGCTAAATTGAATTGCTATTCAGGAGCTAATATTTTAAAACCTACTCGTGAGATTTTTACAAAACTTGGCAGTCGGGCATAATTTCAGTCGTAGAATTGAAATATGTAAACAAATTGGTATGTTATTTAAAAAAAAGTCCGATTTTGTGTTCAGAATACCTATGTTAGAATAATACTATATATAAATCTAATATATATCCTAAGTCGAGCTTTGGAGGCATGAGAAACGCATGTTGAATTTCGTCAATCGGCTAAGTACAACGCAAGAAATAGAACTGACCCCTTTTTTTTTCCTTAGTGTACCTTTCTAAATATTTATTGAAATCACCACTTACGTTCGTTCTTAATTTCGGATATGCTTCATGTCAAAAGAATTTCATTTGAAAATATTGTACATTTCACTAGTTAAGCTTTCTAATATTAGTTAAGTTTTCAACGTAAACGCATTTTTAATTTTCTACGACTGGCAGATGATGGAAATTGTACTCATATGGCATCCTTAAGATTAGTACACATTTTTCAAGTGGATAATATGTTTTCAATATATTTTCATGCAATCAGCTTCTAAGTGATTCACTTTCCACATAGCACGCTATAATAAAGAATTAATTTAACCCCGTAGGCGTACTATATTTCCATTCATTGTTAAGCAGCTAATTATGCAGAGAAAAAATTTTAGATTTTCTCGGATAACATGAATGCATAATCTCCTGCGTTGAAACATCAAATTGGTTCATAGTCTTTAGATAACGTAATACACCAATACAGGAAATTGTCAGTCATCCTTTGAAACTATTTTCATGTCCAGTAAACAGAAGTAAAATCGATGAAATGAAATTTCTTTGAACACTACAGTCTAAGAATCTTGGTTTCCATAAGACGTTTTCCCTTTACAACCCCACTATTAGAAAGAAGTTTGATATCATTCTTCTGTAGCAAAGATATTTCGTATTGTCCTCATTCTTCATATATCTGGCGGCTTCTTGGAAAAAAGCCAAAGAAAATTTTTATTTTCATAGAAGACACCATTCGAAGTAAGGAATTTCTCTATAGACTTCGGTTTCCAGGGATCAAGAATTCAAAGCAATATAAACGACATTGTTCAAATGAATTATATTTTTATTTATCCGATATATTAGATTCTTGTCTTACATCTGCCATGTTTCTAGCACCAGATGGATTTCTTGTACTAACAGGATATCATTTATAAATTATTTATTTCGATTAATTAGAATACTTATATCAAATCAATTATTAAGATTAGTACGTATATCAAAGCTAATTTAAAGTGTAATTAAATTCAGCTGTTTATTTACATATTTACGTTTTTAATTTTGTGTCTTTAATTTTATTTAAATATTTAGGGCATTATTAATTCTTTACTTTCGCCTTTAGAACGAAATCTCCAAATTTAGCACATTTTGTAATGCATGATTTTTCAAATGAAATGACATCACTCAATCAAAGGTTTCTTTTCTCTAAGGGTTCCCAAAATGTGAGTCTGTACCACTCAGTGTATCGTTGCATCCCATTAGAAAGGGAATGAAGTGATGTGATATTTATTGTTTTCAGACACTATTGACTAGTTATGGTATATATTTGTTTTTATTGCACTCTTTCGAATTAAGAGATCGTATACAGGACTATTCGCAAGTGTCCAAAACATTTTAAATTTCCTATGAAATGAACTACTGGAAGAATAATAAATACCGGATACATTCATATCAAATAAACTACCGTATGTAAACTTATTGTGCAGACAGAAAAAACCTTATTTAAACTACCAAACCAAGACTTGAATGGGGCATCTTAAGAGTATGAAGATCCTTCCTGATGACACCAGGGTATACATGGAGCTTAGGCATTGCCCGAACACACAGTTGGAGCCAGGACATCTGGCTGACAATAATTTTACAATAATTCTAGTGTGCAGTATCTATTTTGAACACCATCACTAGGCGGACACGAAGTTCTGGAATAAAGGTTGACTATGCTTAGCTCATCAGTTAGAAAGAGTGACATTTTTATGTTGTCAAAATTACTGTTTGTGCCTTCATTCCCTGATAAACTATGAGATCTTCTTAATCCCGACGAAATGTTTCCAGCGCATTTCTGTGAGAGTATGTATGCAGGCTTCTAGCAAACGCTGTATAGGAGGCGAAAGAGGCGACTTTGAATCATTCATCTAAACGCCCGTAAACAGTAAATATAGTTTGCAGAGCTCCCGTCACATGCTACTGCTTGAATCATATTGAGTAAAAAGTAAATTTACGACAGGGGTTTTTAAAGTTACGTCGACGCTATTCAAGAGGTATAAGGTGAAGCTAAGTCGTTAGTAAAAGGTAAACATTTTAATACAGTAATTTTCTACAGTGTTTCCATATATATTTAAGAATAATTAAATTCACTCTTTGTCAATAATATCTCATAAAAGTATTTTAGAAAGTGTAATACCCTACTGAGTGTTTCATAAAGGGAAATAAATTAAACATACTCTTAAGTCATATTAACATTGTTATTATTATGTCAAATTTACAACTTCCCTGTTAAATACTTTATTTGATATAGTACTCTTACAAACGTATAGCCTTACGCCTAACAGTCACGTTTACTTACTCCTGTAGTTAAAACTCAGTGACTGAATCTGATACGCAGTTTTTAAAAGTTTCGTTACGAAGTACATATCAAAATATTTCTGTTAGAAAAATGGAAGCTTAACTAGGACACCGATGAATGACGTAATCAAACACTCAGTACAGTATTACACTTTTCTGAAATATTTATATATGATAGCACTGATAATAAGTGAATTTAAATATTATTTAAAAATTATTTAATACTTTTATATAAGTTTATTTGCTTAAAGGATAAAGAATAATGTGAATATGAATGAATCAACGATCATTCATTGTTTTGATTGTCTAGTTGCAACAGAATACATACTTTGCAAACAGTTGACACAGAACATCTACATACACCTGGGATAATTTAAAAGATAATAAGTACCAAAGAGTTCACGACTACAGTACTGTCGAAATTCAAATGACTGGTACAAACCTTCATAACCATATTTTTTTGCTGTTCTTAACCTGCCGGAGTCTTAAAGGAGCTGTCGTAATCTTCAGTTCATACTCAGCGCGTAAACTGCTTTTTGTAGAAGTATAGCCAAATGCATAGGTTTTTCTTAGGATTATGATATTATAACTATGTCCATTTGACTAATTATTTATCCAAGAAAATCTTTTATTGAGTACTTTTATATTTATTTCTATATGTACCTAATATACTGAGTTCCTTGCACAATATTCATTCTCGTTTTATAATATTTATAAGTTCAAACTAATCTTATTTTTATTAGCGCAAAGGCTGTTAGCTATTAATTTCGTTTTGGCATTTTGAGTCGACTCACTTTCTACGTTCATTCACTTTTCAAACTGTTGCCACCAAATATTACACCCTCTGTTACATTTTAAGAAATTAAATAATGAAGAATTTGCAGTACTGTATGTATGCTTCTCGCATTGTGATAAAACGACGGTACCCAGAGCCATCAAATGTTTGAATAACGTACGTTCCGTTAACTGAATTTTATGGTTTAATTGCATGATATTTAACAAATAAAGGTAACTCAGAGAACGTTAAAAAATACGCCAATTGGGCGTAATGTAATTATTCCAAAGGGGTATGTTTTCAAAGGGTAATGTTTTCAAAAGCCATCCAATTTTGAATATTGAACGTTTCCACCTGAATATGGGCATTTGCAAACACGAATTTGGAATTCGTTTTATTATCGATTTCATATTTTATAAAACGTTAGCGAATTTTTCATTAACAAACTCAAGGGTTTAGAAACGAGCAACGGCAACACTGTACGAAAAAAAAACATTTTTATCTTCAGCGCGCGAGACTGTGTATCGTAAATACACAGCCTCGCGCGTAAATACACAGTCTAAAGATATTTTCATTTTAAAATTATTTTACGATATTGCTGTTGAACTGATCGTTATGGTTTAAGTGCGTAGAACATGATATTTAGTAAATAAAGGTAACACACGAAATGTTAAACAAACGCCCCTTTGGACGTTATCTAAAATCTGAAACTTTTCAGACATATGTTTTATGTATCTAAGTGTTTTTCTAAACTTTCGTAAACTTTAATCTAGGCGTTTCATAAACTTCTGTGTATCGTTAGACTTTAAATTATGAGTATTGTTAGATTGCAATAATTATTTACGGACTTGAGTTTTTAGTATTGTTATTACTTTCTTAACATCTGCAATGTTTTGTACCTTACAATGCATTTTCGATACAAATACTGAACTGCACAGTATGCTGGCAACTATATTATAGCTGTATGTATCAATGACCATTGCAATTCAATTTTTCTTTTCTGCCTGAAAAAAACTCGTGAGCTGAGCCTTATTGGAGCCGGTCGAATAGTTGATACTAAATTCAATCACTGGAGATCATCTGTTTGCAAAATACAATGGAAAGAACCACAGAGCACTGTGGGAAATATGTCTGTAAGAAATATGGAAATAAAGTTGCTTGGGAGCAATCCAGATTTAAAATAATGTAAATGAAAGGATCAGAGTAGCGTCTTGTACCTTCTTTTACCAAGTGAAATTACAGTTGGTAGTATTTGTTTTGGTTTGGTTTATTAGGTTACAACAAAGCCCTCGAGGGCTATCTGCTTAAGATGAGAGAACTGGGAGATATACTGAGCATATTTGAAGAAATTCTGATCTAGTCACAATTTTAGCAGAACCGAAATTTGAGATGACTTATATTCAGTTGTTTATAAATTATTAACTTTCCCATCAATTGCCATAAAGATGATTATGGACTTTCGTTCGTAATTCTAGCTATTTTTGAATTCATCTTTGAAGATATTTTTAGAAGTACAGTAAGAATAGCCTGGATTTAAATGTAATAAAACGTTTGACATTACCCAAGTGGTTTTTTGCACAGCGGAACGACAGAGTTTATATGTTGTCTTTCGGAACTCTGATAAGAGCCGCTCAAATGATATCATTTTTGTTTGCTTACAACTCTGTAGCTCAAATGTTGATTTACTTTGCGATGTGCATGATATATCCAAGTTGCAGGCACTTAAAATTTCAGTATTATTAAAAGCGTCAAAAATTAAAAGTGTGTTTTAACTTTGATATAAAATTATCCAAAATATTGCATTTCTCGTATACACAATCAATTTCACTTTCAGATTTCTGCTCTTCTGTTACAATAATTCATTATATGAAAGCTATAATTTTTAAACATGAAAGTGGAAACAAAATTTTCAAAATTTAAATTAATAAAACTACATATGTAATTGTTGATTCAATTTCTTATTTGTTCGAGCCAAAAGTTTCTGGAAATACATTAGGCAACAGATTTAAACATTTGTAAGTAAGTTGTTTTAATTCACATAGATAGAGAAACTTAATTCGAATTTTTACATTCACTGTTAGAAAGAAATGAATAAAATAAAAAATTTCGAATCTGCAAAATTCGAAATTTTAAACCTTTGCAAGTGACTCATGATAATTCCGAGCTTCGCCTGCTCTCACACTTACTAGCCTCGTTTATACGTTTCAAAGCATTGCATGCTTTACTATAAAGTAATTATTTATATGAAATTTGAAACCTTAATTCTCAATGTATTTTTCTGGTTTCATTTGCGAAGCATTTAATCCTCTTATCAGACTTCGAAATCAAAAACTTCTCTGGTAATAATGTAAATTATACAAAATGCTTGAAAATCGTTGTTTTTTTAGCAGCACGTTTTTATACTGGTATTGTAATAAAATTCGGAAGGTATTTTACGTTAACAATATTTTATATTTATATTTTTGTTCACGTTTATTTCTTTCTCCAGTTGTTTCAAATATCGTATTTCATTTAATCCCGCGAACACTTTCCTATATATATATATATATATATGGGTAATGTGTATATATAGCTAAAACACGTTCTTATAATCAAAAGCTCTATAGAATTACAGATTTTTCCGAAATATTAATTATTCCATTTCAAAAATTGCTAATTTAAATAGGAAAATTATTGCTATTAATAAATTAAAATTCGATTGTTTAATTGATTTGCTGGATATATTTCAGTATTTAATTTAATTAGTTTTACTGTTCTGAATCTTTCACTTTGAGATATCGGTAATACACTAACAAACAAAAAAATGTCATGTATATAGACAGGGTGACTTAATTAAGGTTCCGATTTTAAAACACTGTAAAGTAAGAACCACTGGTCAGAATGCGATGATGCGAAATTTGATCTGAATATACTTTACTCAATGGAATTTCATTTAGCAAAGGAAACGATGCTTCTAAAATGCATTGATGACGGTGCTGCAGAAATTGTCCTTGCCAAAAGAGACAAAATGAACCATTAGTTTCACTCGAAACTAGTTACTTGGCAGTTTAAACTAGTTTAAATAAGCGGACTGCATATTTAAGCTCCCATTACACTATGTCCGAAAATCTCGCCAAAACTACAACTAAAATATCGGGCTTTGATCCTGAAGATATTTTATCAGAGCAATGACTACGTTAACTCCTCTTAAGGAGCCCTGGGTATTAAAAGGTCTCAGATATGGTCCCAAATTCGTATTGAAGGTTATCGCAGTTTTGAAGAGACTTTTTGAATACACTGGTTCTTTGCAGAAAGCAAATTGCTTCAAGATAGGTGGAAAATGATTCTAAGCAATGCAGGATAAGATGAGCAGTGCAATGGCGTGAGAAACTGCACTGCACGAGAAAATGCTCAGTCGTTAAATATTCTTGTCAAGAAATTAGTAAATTTTTCGAAACTTCCTGGAATAAAAATTGCTTACAAAATTACCTAAGTTGAAAAATTTCGTTCTACTGATTTTTCGAAATAAGAAGCTATGTTTTCCAATCCAATACGATGTTCTTTTCCATCTTCAAGGTGCTTTGAATTCCAAAATGCCAATAAATTCCAAAATGCCTGTGAAAGAGAGCTTTCATCCGCTCAAAGCATAACATTAAGAAAATGGAGGTTGGAATTGTTATTAAATGCATTCACTTCAGATCCAAGAAATGTTTACGTACGAAAACGAATAAAACGACTTCTCACGGGGAGAATGATCGAAAACTTAAGGAATTAAATAGCATGAACGGTGATGCTCAAGAGTTTGAAATCGAGTACAGTATCTTAGCTCATAGTTGGGGATTCAAAAAATATCTACACTGCGAAGTATTCGGCAAAGATACACAGCGTCAGTGGATCCCAGTATATTGTTTAAGAGCCAAAAAGGAACCGTCATCAATCAGCAAGCTTTATATCTACCCACAGCAAAAAGATCTGAGAAACTGAGGATAACTCAGACCAGATGTCTTAAAAAAAGTGACGTATTTTACAGTCCTCCTGAATATTTCACCTCATTAATATAACGGTCCCTGTTTAAAAAACAATGTCTAAAAGGTGTCCCCGTTTAGACAGTGTAAATAGCTCTGTTTAGATGTATATTTGCCTTATTTATTTTATCAGCATTTAATTTTATGTTATCATTTTATGCAATAATCTTGTTACTGGAAACATGTTTTATTTTACTATTGAATTTGTGTGAATGGCAACTGTTGCTTATGTTTAATTTTGGTAGAATAGCGTCGTTAGCCGCACTGTGCTGCAGGCATTTTTTTCTTAAAGAATATTTCATGTTTAGAATGAATAAAGATTGTCTACAAAGCTGATTCTTCTTAGTTCAAGGCAACTAAGCTCAAAGATTGGATGCGTTGTTAATGAAATTAAGTCATTTTTTTCAGGTAAGAGACATTTCGTTGTCACATGCGATTCTCGACGTCATCTAATATGGAAAAATTTGAGGACACGGCTTCATCCCAGTAACGGTTGGGAAAGAGAAAGTTGCGACGGTCCTGGTGTACTCTTCCGACAAGGAATTGCAGTAGACGCCGCTTAATGTGATCGTGTTTGTACATGGCTATTTTCATAACTTGAACCGAATTATTATATTAAATGATGACAAAGTATATCCTTTGAAAGAACAATGGAATTTAACTAATTAAATATAATTCCTGTTTTAAACATGTAAATACATATTTTCGCATTATTTGAATTAGGAAGAAAATCATTACCAGTGGATTGTTTTCAATTGCAGGTATTATGCCAAGTTTCGCTTAAGAACCGTTCATAATGTTTATGGAAATTTCCTGACTGATTCTATATCTCTTAATGATCGAACAGCATCCTTCTTTATAGTATTTGTAGGCAATTCGCCTATTTCATCATAATCAGCTTTACAAAGTTTGTTACCTGACGTAAAAAAAGGGCAGATTCCATCCCCGTTAACCTGATTATTTCAGTGGATCTTTGTAAAATGTAGAAGAGAGCTTCCTTTGTTCATGATTGACTTAATAAAATTAAAAGAGATAATGATAATATAATTCCTAATATTTAGAATTATGAAAAAAGCAACCTTTGTATAGCGCGGAATGTTTTTTTGGAATTTTTTAAAGGGAAATGAACCTTGTTGCATGAATAATGGCCGTCGCAGGAATATTCTGTGATATGCCAGGAGTTTTTAAAAATGTTCGGCAGTCAGTGCAACGGCGCTGTGAATCCTGTGTTCGCGTAAATGTTTGCAATTCTGTGTATCTACTGGGAACCTGTGCTACGAATGTGACCTTGTTAAAACAAAAGTCACATTCGTAGCCATTTAACTGTACTATTTCCTTGTGTTAACTTTACTTGTCCATTTTGTTCATGTAGATGGTGCTTGCGGCCATATTGCTGACATATTTTCAAATGTGAAATCGGTTTCCTAACATCTTCCCTACCTCCTCACGAAATTTGAAAGCTAAGTTTTGAATCACCCTGTAAATTATTTTTACTATTTCTTTAAAATTAATGTGATTTAAAAGTAACGATACCTCTTGGTAACAGCATTCTTTATTTGAAAAGTGATTTGGTACAAATGTGAAACGAACACATACAAGATTGAGGCTAGTATATTTAATTTGCTTCATAACGGGAATTCATTCTTCGTATTCATAATAAGCTTATTCTCTTTGCATTTAGCAAAATTCCAAGAATACACTTGAAACTAAAAAAAACGTAGTACGTTCTCAGTCACATACCTCTTTTAAATACCAAATCTGAAAAGTTTGGGATTATCTTCAAATGTATTTTTTTTCGAAAACCCGCTCGGAGCTCCAAGTAAAGTATCATTTCCGTTTCATCAGTTTTAGACGAAATTTAATATTTACTTGTAGAGTTCTGTCCATTTAGGGAACATAAAATGTAGACGCTACTGAAGACGAGGTAGCGAATTTTCGCTATGTTTTGAAAAACAGATGAATACTGACGAATTTTAAAGCGATCTTTTCATTTTAGATAAACTAAACAGAACATGTGCACACTCGGTGCTCACAAACAAATTACCACTTCTGGCTAAGTAACTTAAACGCAAAATAGTATGCACAAACAGAATTAATCGAATTTCAACTACACGACTGGCTTCTACTTAAATCAGATGTATCGGCTACACACAGCAAAGTCAAGTCTAAAACATCAAATAATCTAAAACGTAAGTAGCTAGCACAAATATTTACCTACAGACCTGCTTGCAAACGCACGGCATAAATCTCGCTCGCGGCATCAATACGTTTCGCGGCTTAACTCACTCGTAACTAACTCTTCTACTTCTAGTACTTCAGTTCTACTATACCTAATCTTCAATTTTTCTATACTATTTCCGAACTTAATGAAATTTTATATATACGTCATTTAAACTTGCATTCTGGCAGGATATTCAAATCGATCAAACGAAATATCAAACGAAAAATCAAATATCAAACGAAAGTAGGTTTTTACATGCACTCATTGATTAAAAGTCTTAAATTTTAAAACCTGAAGAGTTTTGAATTAAATATTAATATCCTTTTTCATAAAAAAAAGGTATGGCTTCAAGTAAAGTGCCACTTTCGGTGACAAATGAAAGACAGTTTTAAGCCTATATAGTATGATTTCAGATTGTCTAGTTTTAGTTAAAATTTAATCAACATTTTATATGATTACCGAAAACTTAAATATGGAAAATAGAAACTTTTTGAAGTTTGATATAAGAGCTTTTGTGGCCGAAAAATTCGCCACATACGTACAGACACACAGACAAACAAACACCATTACAAAAGCATTAAAAAACATGTTGCCACTGCTCTAGACCCTAATTCGTGCTTACTCATTGTTAAACTCACTATCAAATTTTTGCAGCGAAAACATTACCTCCCTTTCCTATGTACATAACTAGCGGGAAACAAAACTGAAAAAAGAAGAAAACGTTTCAATATAGGCATGAAAAATTAACGAGTTTCTTAAGCATAAATAACAGTTTATTGAAAACCACTTGCATGCTATCCATGAATAAAACATATTCCACATTTTCCTGCTGTAGTAGGCAATTGATTGAGCTGAGCAAGTACAAGAAGTCTATTAGCTTAAGAAAAGCTTAAGATAGTGGACTTAGGAGAACTTTTAATAGAAACTGACTGGTAGTTGTCTTATCCGCTGGAGCCAAACTGTCATAAAACTTATTTGAAGAAACTCGGAATGACACGACCAATGACCACACGGTTTAACAATATAGCAAGTAGTTAAAATGATTACGAATACTTAAGGTAAATCAGCTGTTCTTTGAATGAAATTAATCCAAACTGAATTTATGAAAACTACGAAAGGAACAATATTTTGGCTGCTTTTTATCTATTTCTCCATTACTTTAAATGACTATGTTTAACAATATAACATTGTTTCAATAAAAGATAGTAAATGCGACATAAATGCATCATAAATGTTTTCAAAATGAGAAAAAAACTTTAAAATTCCTTGTTTGAACTCCATTCACTATAAGGATGCTGCGCTCAGTGTGAATCAATAAATTACTTGTGAGTATTTTAAACGTTTCATCCTAATTTCCATATAGCGTGCTGTTCTGCCATAATCCTTACCATTCGCGATGAATCTTTCTAGCTGTGATGAGCAAAGATAATATCAATATTTTTCTGTAGTTTGCTTCAAACGAGAACAGTTACAGCAGAAATATTCTTCTAAACACAAAAACCATCTTACATCTACATGAAATTTTCATTTTTTTTAAATATCCAAACGTATGTACTTCGATTATTTTCTCCTTTGCAAGCGCAATTATTTATTATAAGGAAGTGGCGCTCATATTCTGCAAACTAATTGTAAAAGAAAATAACTCCGCGTTTTTAATGTGGTACATATATAAGTTTCACTCCGCTTCATACAAGACAATGGCTATTCTGTGTGGTAGCTGTATCGGGGTGTAATTATACAGTGTCTGGTCCATTAGCTAGTATTAAATCTGTTAAGTTAGTGTTTCTGTTGAGCACTTAGTGTATTAATTATTCTGTGGGGACTGACATGAACTTTTATGACTTTTTTCGATTTTTGAGGAAACGTTCGGTTAAGTTCTTGGTATATTAATTATTCTGTGGTGACTGGTATTAATGACTTTCTTCAATTTTTGAGGAAACGTCCGGTTTCAACCATTAACATGAGCCCATATAACTGAAAAATTAATTACATACCGCATATGCACTTACACACAAATTTCAGTGTCGAGCGATATTAAAAGTTTTCCAAGAGTTACTTCCTTTGAAGTAAATCATTAAAGTCTCAAAAAATAGGTTTTGCTCATGAAATACATTGAGGTAATGAGTTTTATCATAAATATAATAAAATTCCTTTAAATTAAAAAATAATTATTTTCATCACTGAAGAAGAAGCGCCACGTATTATCTTCTAGCTTTTAAAAACTCTTTTTTAGAGAAATAAATTTTGAGAAGATTGAAAATTTTTGCATAGATTTCAAGCTTTTATTGAACGTTGAAGTAATTTATTCAAAAACATTTGAGTGTAACTAGCTAAACGAAACATGACTATTCATTTTATGCTGATACAGAAGCTAAAGTTTTTTTTTTTACTTTTTACTAAAGCAAAGAGTACAAGAAAAAATAAATTATATAAGAAAAAAACTTAATAAACTCTTAAAGTCTGACTAAATCTTAAAATATTTCAATCTTGGGACAAAACAAATCGTGAAAAAAGTTTTACATTTCCACGTAAACTCGTAGTCTAAATTTTGAGGCAAATGTTATTAGTCTAATCAGTTATTCAAGAAATTTTAGCTATTAAATATTTAGAGATATTTTGTGCTTTTAACCTGAAAAACATAAAGGAACAGCCAATTTCAGAGTCACTTTTATATTTCGTTTCTCCCTTAGTTGAAAAAGACAATTTCAAAATCAAAACGAATAGTTGAGTGTTATAATTAAATGTATAATCTCAAAATATGTCTAACAGTAGAATTTTAGGTATAAAAACACGGGGGCTTACGTGAATAGGAATTAATTGCATAAAAACTAATATTTTTGCCTTTCTCCTCCTTTTTCATAATATGCGGTCAATATTATTTCATAATATGCTTGCGTAAAGCTGATGACATAGTAGTAGTAATTGGGAACCTAAACACTGAGAACTTTAACCAAAACCTTTTTCTTAACAGCCTGTCATATTGGATAATACGCACTTTAGCTTATGTCTGTGTTCTGCTTGTATGTAGTTTCGCTGAGTTCCCTTCCTATCGCGAAAGTATCAAACATGTAAATGTTCTGGAAATAAGCACAATTAGACTGTCAAGTGAATTGTGGCCACAAAGTAATTAAATAAAAATGGAATTTAAACCATCTTGACTACCGACTTCTTCTTCAGTAGTAATCTACGTTTCTACGTCTCAGTGTTCATACATCAATATTTCGCTGAAATTTCTTTTCATTACATACATACATATATATACACATATATATTA
>KL814164.1:0-17493 GCA_000611955.2 Stegodyphus mimosarum
ATCAGCTCGGTCTTCTGTGTTGCTAAAACTAGATCCTGTGCATCATCAAGCTCTGAAGATTTGCTCTGGAGATTTCAGGACATCTCCTGTCCAGAGTCTCTATGTTGATTGTTATGAACCATCACTTCGTTTGAGGCGTGAGCAGTTGTCTCTCTTGCATTATTTTAGCATCTTATCACAACCTGACAATCCTAATAGGCTAGCTTTGACTGATAACAGCTGTGACACTTTATTTCATGCACGGCCATCCCGTGTGCCTCCCTTTTCTTTGAGAGTTCGCCCTCTGATCGAGGAACTCTCCCTGTCTGATATATCCCCCCAAGCCATACAATACTTTGAAATTCCTCCTTGGGAACCGGCAGGAATCCAGATCATTGAAATTTTTTCCCATCACACGAAAAAAAACACTAACAAAATCATCTATACCCAACTTGCTGATCATAGGTATAAATATCAAGAATATGTTCCAATATACACAGATGGTTCGAAGTCAACTTGTCATGTCGGGACGGCATTTGTAATTGGTGAACATGTAGAAGGCAGAAGTTTGCACCACGCTTCCTCAGTCTTAACAGCTGAACTTACCGCAATATATCATTCACTTTTGTATGTATCAAAGCGACGGCATAAAAAGTTTATAGTTTATTCAGACTCCTACAGTGCGCTAAAAGTTTTAGAAGCTTTTTCGAACACCCATAATCCGAAACTGAATTTAAACTTAACAAGGCTCGGATTTGAAATCCTCTATTGCTGGGTTCCCGGGCATACCGGTATAAAAGGTAATGAGCGGGCAGATGTCGTCGCAAAATCAGCTGTAGAAATATCCAGACGCCTCATCCCTATCTCAGACATTAGTAGTTTTATAAAGCAAAAGATATTGGAAAAGTGGTAGCAGTTTTGGGATGTCCAGTCTTTTAATAAATTGAAGAGCGTGAAACATGGAATCGAACTTTGGCATTTTAATGGAAGACGTAAGGAGGAAGTTCTTTTGACTAGACTTAGAATCGGTCACACCAGAATGACACATAAATATCTTTTAAATGCTGACATTGAGCCCCTGTGCTCAAAATGTGGTGTATGTTTAACTGTCCGTCACCTTTTAATTGAATGTCCATCTTTTAATATTATTCGTCAGAAATATTTTAACGGCTGTGACTTACCTCTCGACCATTTAATTGGAAGAGAGGTTAATCGTAGTCTATTTTACTATTTAAAAGACATTGGTGTTTATCACCTCATCTGAACTGATTTTAATTTTGTATGTTAGTTTCAACACTTGTGATTTTAGCTGATTTTATATAACCCCATCCCTTGGATTTTGTAAATTTCTTTACCTACTTTTTTAATTCATAGGTACTTTAATTTCACTGTGTTATGTATAACATTATATCTCATTACCTTGTGTTTGGCGCGATATAACCATTCCTGGTTTTGCGCCAAAAAATTTCACTCATCACCATCACCACTAACTGCCAAAAACCAAAAGGGCGAGATGAAAATGGTGTCATCAACATCTCAACAACATGTCTTAGATGGCCGCAATGGAAATTCATGGAAAAATCCAACTTTACCGTGAAATCTGATAACAAGCATGTAAGGGTCTGAAGAGAATGAAGCATATTAAATCAGGCCCAGAACATCATCGAACATCACACACTGACAGGTGACAAAATTATGGTGTAGGCTGAAATCTCAATGGGATATTGCAGCCTTTAAAGATGGTTCTGTTACAGATGTGCGGTATCAAAATGAAGTTCTATACCCATTGTAAAACTCTATACTGCAACGTTTGGTTCTGCTTTCCTTCAGATGGATTGTAATGCATGTCCACATTGAGCCAACATTGATAATGATTAGCTGGAGATTGAGGGCATTTCTCGTATAGAATGGCCACTATATTCCCCCAACCTTATTCCATTTTAAATATTCAGGATGACCTCATGCATATTGTATTTGCATGTTTACTTCCTGCAACTAGTCTCAGGCAGTTTGCAATCTGGTATTAATCAAATCTTTACTTTTCTATTTTGGTTCATTTTACCATTATATGATTAACTTATTTATATCACGAGGTAAATTTAAAGAGTATCTAGAAAATAAATGTTAATTAATCGGTCTTGGAATTTATTTTGTTGTTGCTGATATAATGTCTACATTCAAATTTAAAATTGTAGAGAGAAAATTTTGATATCACTAATATGATAAATGCAGTAAATGCGTTCAAATCTCAAGTAGTAGTATTGAAAGCTCATTTAATGAAATTCGATTACCATACTGTCCAGTCCCCAGCTTATGAGAAAGTTGAGTCAGAAACTATGAGATTGAAACCTATCATTAATAAAAATTAGACATGTTATAAGAGAAGTTTTCTAGATTAGTCAATTTTGTGGCATTACAACCTATTGTAATTTTTTATAAATCCAATTCAATACTAATAAAATTAATATGTTTGCTATGAATTTTCAATATTTTCAGTAGCATAATAATATCGAAAGCCTAGCAATAGACACATCAATAAACTTGCAAAATGATGTTATTTTTGAAAGTTGGTTATGATGAAAATATGTTTAGGAATTTAATTGATAAAAATATAAGATTCATACATTCAAACAAGAAAAAGGTCAATTGAATATTTTACAAAGATTTTTGAAAAAAAAAGTCAGCGTAATTTATGCAAAATAAAAATATAGATTAATTTTACTATGACTTAGGGCATCAAATGAATTTTCAATATAATTTAATTTTTAAACAATGAAAATTTTAAAGGGAATGAAGATTTGTCTTGCTATTTATCATAACTGTTAGAAGAAAATTTTGTACTGATGTCTGAATTGAATTTTTGATTATTTTTCTTCTTTTTGTTTGTTTAAAGGATCTTTGCTGTACAATTTTTTTATTAGGTGGTATGTTTACAGTTAGGGGTTCAAATTGTGTTATGCTTGTATTTATTGCAGATTCAGCAGATTTATAAATTTCCTTCATCAGATGTTGTTATTGAGTTTATTAAGCTTGTAAATTTATTCAGCAGTGGTATTTTTCTTTCTGCTAATGTCAAAGTTTGTGATATACTCTACATTAACTCATTTATTATTATATCATTTGTGTTGTCTATTATCAATGAAGGATCATTACAGGAATCATGAACTGTATCTGCTTGACTGTTTTTCTGCGTCTGGCATAAATAATGAATGTGCTTACATATATTCCACGTAACAGAAGAATCTATACATGTGCATATATGTGTGGGTATGCGTACATTACATTCAGTACACTTTAATTCGCAGTTACATTCACTGCTCACTTTATGTATGGTGTACAAATCTAAATTGTTTTCTGATGAAATAATCCAGCCACTTTCATTTTGTACAATTTGTGATGACAGTGTTAAGTTAGTTTTATGTCTATTTCTGAATTCTCTAATTTTACTCAATTTTCCTATATTTGATTCAAACATTTTATACCTAATAAATCTCATAATTGCATGCAAGTCTTATAACATTTTAGTCTTTTAACATATATATACTTCAGCGTTCGATGCATTCTTTCAATTTGCATATTTGTATTTAATTCACGATGAACTCTGTGAGTGACAATAAACCCAAGTAGTTGCATCTTTTAAATAATGTGTCGAAAAATTATTTGCAAAATCAGTTGTATCAGGATCATTTTTCAAGTAATTTAACACAGCTTCTGCTTCAGTATTAAAGCTCTGTATATCACAATCTTGTAAAAGAGTGCGAAGAACTTGATACACTTGGACTTGTTTTTTTGTAATACTGATTTTTTTAAAATTTCTTCGCCATGCACGGTCAACATGCCATGCACAAAAGAGGCGTTTTTCAGGTATGCCCATCTCTGAAATCCATGTATTAAAAAAAGAATCAGCCATATCTGACATGAAAACTCTTGGTTGTAATGTGCCAACCTTTTGTTTGATTATTGAGAAGAATATAGACAAAACTGGTAGGTCGCTTCGATTCGAAATTAAAAAAGCACAAGAAAATCCTTCTCTTAAATTGTCGATAGTTAATAAAGTTATAAGCTCAAAGCGATATGCATTCATACCATGAGTGCCATCTATACATATGCAATCGGAACTAAAATTCAGCATTTCACTTTGTGCATCTGTCATTATAATGAGAATAAAATCTTCATCGTTAAGAAATGTATGTGTCCGTGATATTACACCCTGTGCCTTATAATATAACACACATGGATTCTGAGAACTAAGCATTTCATTCACCCACATGTCAACACTCACATAGTCATTACTATGCTTTACTGCACTGGAAGCTAAATCGAAACTTCGTTCAATGTTTTACGTAGCTTTTTTTGTTATTAGGTGCAATCGTTCAAGGCCAGAATCAGATATGGAGTCACAAATTTCATCCAAAATTGCATCAAATGGTACTTTAGCTGCTCATTTTGATGCAATAAAGATTCTATCCTTACTTGAAAGGAAAAGATGATCCATATCATTTTCATGGCCTACATGTGTTCCCTGGAAATATGCATAGTATTCCTTTTGTTTTGATTTAACCAATTTTATTTTTGCAGGAAAATAAGCATTAATTGTTTTACTCCCCCAATAGCTTTATGTATCACTTTCCAGAACTCTGTGAATGAAAATGCCCTGAACAGTGACACTAAAATATGCAACTGTACCAGTAGCATTTTGTTTTTCGGATACATGTATTATAAATTTTGACTTTGTTTTATTTTCGAAATCATCTTTCCATTGAAGAAAACTTTCATAGGATTCAAATTTTAATTCTGATGTTTCAAATTTTACATCATGAATTTGTAAAAAGTGTTCGTTTATCAAATCATTTTCAAAATCTCGTTTACACAAAGGACATTTATACTGTCTCTTAGCTGAAATGTGATCACCAGTACAACTAGAGTCACATATTTTGAGTTTGGATGTTTCACATAGAGAGAAATATAGAGATTGCAATATGTGTTCATTCGTTGGATGACATTTTATTACATGCCTCTTCAAATTAAATTTGGAAGAAAAGGATTTCCCACACCCGCATGGAAACTTATTTGATATGATCATATTCGTAGAAAGATCTGAATTAGTCTGATTTTTTTCATCAGATTGAACACTTGGCCCCGAAAAGGGCCCTTTATTAAAATGATCATTTGGTCCTGAGATGGACCGTTTTGTTTTAAAGTGATTAGACATGTTTAATAAAACTAGCTTATAAACACTCGGTTGCGAAAATTGCAACAGGAGGATTTCCGTTCACTAGCTATTCTATCATTTGAGATCCCTCTCCACAACCGGAAATGACATATTGCAAGCGAAAAGAGTGGGGAACTCTGGGATAGATGAGAACCCAATATCTAGGCGCTTGTGGATACGTGTACATTCCAAACAGTCAGTGGCAGGCACAATTCCAAAGGTGTAGTATGTAGAAGGCAGAGATGCCTAATAATGTATCTTCAGCTGTTTCAGTTTGTTACATAGTCTTGTAAATAAATTTTATTATGGTTTTTCGAAGGCCTCTTTGATGCACCTTTAGACACACGGAACCGTCAATGCAACACCGCCCAAGCAAGCAGAGGCATAGTTTGTTAGGGTCTAGTTGACGCATTGTACATTTCTAAAGAGTAATAAAGGTGTCATAAACTCCCTGATTCTATCAGCTTGGCCCCTCCCACAAATCATGGAATAACCTTTTTGGCAACATGCCGAGGGTACTTTTTTTTTGCGTCTTCGTTTTGACAGAGCTTGTTAGGCCTAGGAGAATGTAACTTCGAACTGATTTATGGCCCATGTAATAGGATTAGTTCTATATAATCTAAATTTATGTAATAATTATTGATGTTAGTGTAGTTACTTTGTTAATTCTAAAAGATGAATTATTAATCCGAACTGTTGTCTTTGAATATTTTTGAGTCGTCAACTTAGCAAAGAAGAAAATACGGATTTCAAGAGCTCAGCCCCGGATTCGAAGGTGAGTGAAATTTTCTTACCTATTTTTTATTGAATGTCTCGAAGAAGTGACACAAAATTTTTGGCATCCCTGCCGGGATACTGAGCTCTATGAATAGTTGTACTGATTAGATTTGTGTTTAATCGATTTGATTTGATTACATAGTGAATTTTGTTAAGAAATATTGATACATAATGGCTGACGACATTCTGAATAAATTAAAAAAGAAACGTGCTAATATTAGAACAACAGTTACTAAAACTGTCAAAGGTATTGAAACCGAAATTAACAATTCTGAAGTTTCTATTGACGTCCTAGAAGAACTTTTAGAACATTTGAAATTTAATTCTGATCAACTAAAAGCTATAAATGAAGAAATAGAATCTGCTGTAGATATTAAGGAATTAGGTAATGAACATAAAAGCGCCACAGAATACCAAGACAAAATAATAACATGGACATTTCGTGCTGGAAAGAAAATACGCGAGTTATCAAAAAGTAATTCAACGGAAATTTCAACAACATCGAAAGCAGTACCTGAAATAATAGCTAACAATTTTGTAGTAGAAAAGGCTAGCGTTAAATTACCGAAGCTTACAATTAATCATTTTTATGGAGATAATTCTCAGTGGCTCACTTTTTGGAACACATTTGAGACCGCGATACATAATAATGAAACGTTAGACAAAATTACTAAGTTTAATTATTTGAGAACATATCTGAGAGGATCCGCACTTAGTTCAATAGAAGGTTTAGCTATAACGCCTGAAAATTACGATATTGCTATTGAAATTTTGTTATCTCGTTTTGGAAAAAAGAATATTTTAATTAATACTCACATGAACGGTTTACTACGAATTCCTCCTTTAAAAAATGCTAGAGACCCAATATTATTCAGGAAATTTTTTGACCAAGTCCAAACCGAAATTAGAAGTTTAAAATCTCTTGGAATTAGTTCGGAAACTTACGGTAACCTTCTAACGCCTATGTTATTAAAATTATTACCTCCAAATTTAATTTTTGATTTTAATAGAGAGACTGGTGATTCTGATTATGATTTAGATCAACTTGTAGAATTTTTATCTCAAAGACTGAATGCTACGGAACGCTCACATATTATAAATCATGCCAACGAAAGCACTTTTAAGATAAACAAATGTTCGCAGCGAGATCCTGATTTATTGAAGACACAACTTTCGCAATCGAGCAATAAAAAAGAAAAGCGAAATACATTCAATGCCGCCGATCTGCTGACGATTGATAAAAAATATAAAACCTACGCATGCATATTTTGCGATTCCTCTGATCATGATTAATCGAAATGTAAGTTTGTTTTTTCGTTACCAATGCAAAAAAGAAAAGATATTTTAATGAAAAATGGTTGTTGTTTCAAATGCATTAAACGTGGTTCACATCTATCGAAAAATTGTACAGCACGGGTAACTTGTAAATTTTGTTCGAAATCATCTCACTTGGACACTTTATGTTATGCAAAGGAAAATAAAATTGCTGAAAATAAACCTTTAAGCAGTAATATGTTTAATGATGATATTAATAATAGCGTACTCGTTAATAAATCCTTTATGAAAAGAGTGTTTTTACAAACTCTGGTTGTATGTATTAATGTAAACGGTTTAGATTATTACGTTAGAGTATTAATTGACAGTGGATCTGTGAAATCTTATATCAGTAAATTCTTGGCAGTTACTTTAGGACTAGAGTGTTTGGGAGAGGATACTGTTATCCGTGGGTTATTTGGCGGCATTGAAAAAAAGGAAGACCACAAAAAATATCGCGTTAACATAAGTAATATTGATAAGAGTTTCACTTGCGAATTAGATGTTATGGATCAAGAAAAAATTTGTCTATCTATACCCAAGGTCAGTAATTCTAAGATTATCAATAAGATTAAACACTCTGGTATTTTAGTAAGTGATATCTGTATTAATGAAAATACTTACTTGTATGAAAATGATCCAGATGAAATACATATTTTAATTGGGGCTGATTTTGCTGGAAGATTATTTACGGGTAAAATCAAGCAGATATCTGATAATCTGGTTGCCATGCATACACGCTTAGGTTGGACGTTGATGGGAGAATCTGGAGAAAATACTAATAGAGGTGAGACGCTGCTCACTCTCCATATTATCGATCTGGATATATCAGAATTATGGCGACTGGACACGGTGGGTATAAGAGTTGAGGGGGAAGACTGGTCTAAAAAGTATTTAGAAGAGGCCGCAAAATTACATTTTCTTCAAAATGTTAAAAGAGATAAAGAAGGCCGTTATATGGTAAATTTACCATGGTTAAAGGAACACCCCCCTCTTAGTAGTTGCAGAAAGATAGCTGAAAAACGACTTGTGAACTGCATCAAGTCATTAGAAAAGATCGGAAAATTACACGATTACGAGGAAGTGTTTCATGATTGGGAGAGAGAAGATATCATCGAAAGGGTTGAATCTTATGAGGAAATAACCGAAGAACACTATTTGCCTCATAGGCCAGTGTTTAAAGAAAATTCAACCACTAAGGTACGTCCTGTTTTCGACGGTTCTGCTAAGAAAAAAAACTTTCCATCAATCAACGACTGTTTGGTAAAAGGTCCAAATCTTATCGAGCTCATACCTTCTTTGATAAACAGATTTCGATACGGTAAATTTGGAATAATTGCAGATATAAAAAGAGCTTTCTTACAAATTCGGTTACAAGAACGTGACAGACCTTTTTTGAGATTTCTTTGGAAAGAAGGGGGAAAAGGCGAAAACATAACTTATCAACACCAGAGAGTTGTATTCGGGATATCATCAAGCCCATTTCTTTTAGGGGCCACGTTAGAATTCCATCTAAAGAATGTTCCAGACCATTATAAAGAAACTGCAGATATTCTCTTAGAATCATTTTATGTAGATAATTTGGTATGCAGTGTCAACAGCAAAGAAAAATTGGAGAAACTGATGGTTGAATCCCAAACAATTTTGGAAGAGGGTAAATTCGAACTTAGAGGGTGGGAGCACAATGATTTTAGCTCACAAACCGAAAACTCAATGCCTATCGAAAGACGAAGCGTCACTGTTTTGGGCTTAAAATGGTACTTAAATGAAGATTTGCTCTCTGTAGACATAAAAGATGATGAACATAAGGGGGAAATCTTGACAAAACGAAAAGTATTATCATTGGTTCACAGGGTTTTCGATCCTATTGGATTTACTTGTCCTGTAACTTTAATACCAAAAATTATGCTACAGGAATGTTGGAAATTAAAGGACTCGTGGGATTCTGCACTACCTGCATCAACAGGGGAAAAATTCCAAAAGTGGAGAAAACAGCTTAATATTTTGAAAATTATTACTATACCCAAATGCATGATAGAAGATCCGGAAACTTCCAAGAATTTAAGTCTTCATGTGTTCTGTGATGCAAGTAAAGCAGCTTATGTTACATGTATTTTTCTAAGGAGTGAAAATGAAATTCTGTTTCATGCCAGCTTGTACAAGCCCGATCCAGAGTATCCCCCCTGAAACCCATTTCAATCCCCAGACTCGAACTCCTTGCTTGCACAATTGGGGCAAGGCTAGCTCGTACAGTAAAAGAAAATTTAAATCTTCCCTCTTTACCAACTTTTTATTGGTCAGACTCTATGAACGCTCTCTACTGGATAAAAAAATCAGAGAACTGGGCAGTCTTCGTGTCACATCGAGTCAAAGAAATACGAAACCTGTCAAATCCAGATGATTGGTATTATGTTCCAGGATCACAAAATCCTGCTGATATTCCCTCTCGAGGATGCAGTGCAGATGCTTTAGCGAAATCTAAATGGTGGAATGGTCCTAATTGGCTGAGAAATCCTCAAAAGGACTGGTCAAACATAGAAGTTAATCCAGACTTTGAAATTGTTAACGCTGAAAAAAGAAAGACTGTTACTTCTGCCACGAATTCACAGATAAACAAGTTTAAATTCTTCGAAGATATATCATCTTTTGGTAAAATAACGAGAATCATGGCATACGTACTGAGATTTTGTGGAAATTTGAAGAAAGGTCAAAAAGATCGAAAGAAAGGAAAATTGGAGGTTTTCGAAATTCAAGAAGCAGAAAAATTGATTTTGAAAGAAATACAATTAGAAAGTTTCAGTGACGGAAAACATCTGAATTTGAAGGTTATCAAAGGTAATGATGGATTGCTAAGAGTGAAAACAAGAGTTGCCACAAGAAAGGATTTGGAGACATTCAGGTTTCCGATATTATTGCCGAATAAACATGAACTGGTCAACAAATTAATTATGGAAAAACACCTAGATTTTGAACATGATGGTACGCAAATATTAATGTCAAATCTCAGAGAAAATTACTGGATCATCAAGAATAGAAAAACAGTTCGGCAAGTTATTAGAAGCTGCATAAAATGTAAAAGGTTTTCGATTCGCCCTCTAGAAACAATCAGTATACCTCTTCCTGAAGATCGTGTAAGAGACGCGGCTATATTTGAAGTCATTGGAGTTGACCTTTGTGGTCCACTGTACTTAAAAGAAAACAAGAAATGTTGGATTGTTCTTTTTACATGTGCAATCTATCGAGAAATCCACCTGGAATTAGTTACTTCTTTGTCAACCGACGGTTTCATCCTGGCCGTCCGCCGATTCATCGCAAGAATAGGTCGTTCTACTACCATTTATTCTGATAACGGGAAAAATTTTGTCGGCACGTCCAACGCTCTGAAAGCCATTGATTGGAATAAAATTGAAGACTTCGCGATTAAGAAAAAAATTCAGTGGAAGTTCAGCCCTCCATCAGCCCCTTGGTGGGGGGGGATTTTGGGAAAGACTAGTAGGAATGTTGAAGAACATTCTCAGAAAAGTACTCGGAAAAGCATGTTTAAATGAAGAGGAAGTAGTAACTATATTGTGTGACGCAGAAAGTATAATCAACTCCAGACCCCTCACTTACCTTTCAGAGGATCCTGAAGACTTAATAGCGCTCTCCCCATCAATGTTCCGCCAAGAAATCAGAGAAATTGGAGTACCAGACTTTGATATGAATGATTCTGAAAAGATAGAAAAGAGATTTGTTTATAGAAGGAAGATACGTCAAGATCTAAGAAACAGATTCCGAAATGAATATTTAGGCTTACTGAAAGATTATTCAAAAGTTCGTAAAGAATCATCGATCAAAGAAGGAGATATCGTACTCATTGGTGATAATGAGATAAAGAGAATTAATTGGCCTTTGGCTAAAGTGGTAAAAACTTATCCAGGCAAAGATGGAAGAATTCGTGTAGTAGAAGTCAAGACACACTTTGGTACCTTCATTAGACCAGCCCAGAGACTTTATCCACTAGAAGTCAACATACTTGACTCATGTGACATTCGAGAACGAATTCCTGCAAACCAAAAGAACCGTGTGATTTCCACTTCTCGTAGAGGACGAACTCTAAGACCTCCTCAGAGACTTAAACTTTAAGACTCATTCTTATTTATTTATATATTTATTTATTTATTTTTTTAGTTTTGTCATTAAAAACTCAAAGGTGGGAGGATGTCATAAACTCCCTGATTCTATCAGCTTGGCTCCTCCCACAAATCATGGAATAACCTTTTTGGCAACATGCCGAGGGTACTTTTTTTTAGAATTTTAAAAGATGAATTATTAATCCGAACTGTTGTCTTTGAATATTTTTGAGTCGTCAGCTTAGCAAAGAAGAAAATACGGATTTCAAGAGCTCAGCCCCGGATTCGAAGGTGAGTGAAATTTTCTTACCTATTGTTTATTGAATGTCTCGAAGAAGTGACTTGAAATAACCCCAAACTTATCAACACCGCCCAAGCAGAGGCATAGTTTGTTAGCGTCGAGTTGACGCATTGTACATTTCTAAAGAGTAATAAAGGCTACTTTTAACCCTTCTTCTGCGAGGTCCCTACTTTTCCAGTTTTCACACAGATAAGCAAGTGGATCCTACACAGTAGAGTCCCACAAACTCTACATTCCATATAGCTTGACAATCACACTTTTTTAATTGCTAAAATCTGCTGGTAAGCAGAATATTGTTTCGAATTGATGTGTTGGTTTATTAATAGCTAGATTGTAATAATTTCTAACATTGCCTATATGTTTCAAACAGTGTAAGCACATTTAAATTACTGCATGTATTTATATATGAATCTTTACATATTTTCTTGTGTTCGAAAATTCACCATGGTATGATAATTTTGCAGTTTTCACCTGTTTCCCTTTGTGACTTCTGGAATCTGTAATGAAATTGATGGCATAGTTTTTTTTTTAATTCCAGTCAACTCCATTCCACTTGTCATTAACAACATGATTGAAGAAAGTCAGATAACTGCTATTGATTGATTACTTCTCACATTCCTCCTTTCTGTGCTATTAGAAGGTTTATTGCTGCACCATATTGTAGGCAAAACTCAGTTTATTCTGTGTAGAGTGTCTTGGTTTATATCCAGACTTACAAGTACTGCATTGTGTTATCTGTGCAAGTGAAAATGTCGAACAGGAAGAAAGAAAAATAAATTAACATAAAAATGGAATTGAAATTGGATGCCTTAAAAGGCTGTACAAAGAGAAAACTATAAACAAAAGTGTAATATATTTTGGTGTTGGATGAAATATGAATAACCCACCTCTTCTTCATTTAAAACTCAGCATTCTCTCAGTCCACATTAGTTTGCAGAACTCTATTTTAAATACTTAGATTCTGACTTTTGATAAATTTCTCAAAGCAGAATATTCTAAAACATGCAACATATGTCTCAGAACATTAAAGGAAAGTTCCTCCCTTCCCATTAAAAAAACAATTATTGAGCCCAATCAGTGAAAGAACATAACCAAGGTACTAATTTTGCTAAACGTCACACTCATCTATTATGGAACTTAAATTGCACTGCTTGGCAGCAATTTTTATTTTACCAAACTAGTTAATAGGGTAATGTGTACGAGTATTTATTGATGTTGTAAGTTGCTACTATCACTTAGATATAGAAATATAGGTGTTGACTGTGTAATATAAAGTTTACAACAATATGATGTAAATGCAGTTTATAGAATTTTTTTTATTTCAGATCATTTCTTTGCATATGCACTTTTTTACCTTATTTTGTGTAACATATTATAATAGAAAAAAAATTTTTCTTCCAACATAAGCATTTCCACACTTTTAACAGCATTTTTAATCTTAATTTGTATATTTATTTATTCATTATGTACAATTATACACCACAGTAATAAAAAAAAGAAAAGAATCTGCTCCTTATGTTTAATTTAAGATTTGTAATGATAAGTTGCACTGTTGCATGTTTTAAAATCATTTTCAGAAGTTTGTAAACAAGTCACTAAAGCCACAAAATTGAGGTAAGTTAAGCTTTTGCAGCTTGGGCCCACCAGCAACTGAGCGGTAAAGTTGCTGAACGCTGGTAACTTGGTCTCAGGCTGGAATTTTGGTGAACAGGTTGCCTCCATGGACACTTTTCCGATTTTCTCCATGTGTAATGTGTGTTTGAGCTAGTTTCCCTTAAAACGTCCTCCACAAAGGCACTCCTTAAGCAAATAACCCTTGCTTTACTATAATCAAATAAACCAACCCTAACAGCTGAATAGAATTCTTGTGGATTTCCCTATGTCTACTATTAATGTGATACAATATCTGTTAGGAAGATAGCCACTATGTAGGGTTACCAGACATTGTAGATTTGCCCAAATGATTCAAAATTTGTAATTCTACCTGGACTGTGTCTGAAGACGGCAAAATCTCTGCTATTTTTAGATGAAAATGTCTGCCTGTCTAGTAATCAATTTTACCACTAATGCATCAGCTCCGATAGAAATGATTTTTCAATAATGAACAATAAATATAGTTGGCTGAAAAGACATTGATTATAGCTGTCAACAGTTAAGAAACTTTTAAACTTGAAAATGAATTCCTAATATATTCATCCGGGAACTTTTCTGCACATTAAAAAAAACGTTTTTGTTGATATTCTTACGAA
Organism: Stegodyphus mimosarum; assembly: GCA_000611955.2. Classification (NCBI taxonomy): domain Eukaryota; kingdom Metazoa; phylum Arthropoda; class Arachnida; order Araneae; family Eresidae; genus Stegodyphus; species Stegodyphus mimosarum. The sequence continues at coordinate 13,945 of KL814164.1, forward strand.
TTTCACATTTATTTGGCTATTTATTTAGAATTGCAATTAAAATTGCTTTATATTTCCCGTGCAACGCAGACGATTTTTGAAGAGAAAGCTACGTTAAAAATAAATAAATAAATATATAAAAATAAAAGAGTGCGTGTATTTAATGTTTAATAAATAAATATCTCTTAATTACTGTTGCCATCTAGAAAAATCGACATTGTTCTAGTGATAATTAAAAAGCTTATAAAAGCCGAATTGAAACACCTCATCTCAATTGTTGCTGTTGTACTTGTAGCTGTAAAAAGCGAACTCTTTACTTAATGCTGTTCTTGATTGTAGTGATTTCGCTGTGGGATAGAATTATTTTATCCGTTTTGAGCTGAGTTTTTGCTAAACGTTTGAGATATTGTGCGAATATCTCTGAAAAAATATTTCAGCATTTTGATTTATTTCTTGTGGAAAGAATACATTTTTGTTAACTTTTTAGGACTTGTGCATTCAATCCATAACGAACCCGTACGCACGCAACAATCTTTGGTATCAGGAGTGGGGTTGGAATTTTTGAATGCCATTAACTAGAGCAATGGAAGAACAATTAAGGCAATTTATGACAGCTTTTGCTGCATTTAAAGACGAGATAAAAGATTCTGTTAAAGAAGAGAGGAAATCCGTTAAAGAAAAGATGGAAGCTTGTCAAGAAGAGATGAAAGCTGGTCAAGAATCAGTAAAAGATGAAATGAAGGCTGTTCAAGAATCTGTAACAGATGAAATGAAGGCTGTTAAGAAAGAAATGAAAGTTGGTCAAGAGGAAATAAAAAGAGAAATCACCTGCATAATGGAAAGCAAATTTGAAGGTATGGAAAACAGAATTGACAAGATTGAAAACAGAGTTGGAGAAATTGAAGAAAGAGTTTCTGCCGTTCAACACCAAATCGGACAACAAATTGATGACAAGGTTTTCTGCAGTTGCGAAAGAACTTGATACCTTGAAGAAATTCGTAGCGACGGCAGGAAGCAATTCGGATACTTTTAAATTTCTAGCTATGCCTGCGCATCCCTCTCTGAAGCTATCGACATATGATGGGAAGACCTCCTGGCAAGTTTATAACACACAATTTTCTATAGTTGCGGAAACTAATGGATGGGATTCCCAAGCTAAGGCCTGTCATTTTGCCGCTTCTCTGAGAGCAGACGCAGTAGATATCCTTCAGATTCTTCCCGAAAACAAAAGGCTAGTAAAAGATTATACCAGGCTTCAGTTAAAATCTCATCAACAGAAGTATACGGAAACACTCCAGGAGCTCGTCACGGATGTTGAAAGGCTGTCCCACCTCGCCTTTTCGGAGTGCCCGACAGCAACAAGAGAAATCCTGTCCCTACAATACTTTATCGACGGCATCTGGCATCCTGAAATACAGAAAGCACTGCGAATGGCTGATGTGAAGGACTTAAAAAGTGCTCTGGTGTACGCCATGAAATTCGAGGCAGCACAGCAAGCCACTCGTAGAGACCGCCACCGAATCAGAGCTGCTCACCTACAAGAACCAGTGGATCCAATGACTGCTCGCCTTGACGATTTAACCAGAAAGGTGAATGCGTTGACACGGAATATTGGTAACAAGAAACCGTTCGTAAAGTGGTGGAACTGCGGTTCTGAAGGGCACATTCGAAGAAACTGCAGAACACCCTAGGGCATGGATGTTAAGACCGCGCCTCTCAAGAAGGAGAGAAACTTAATTCGTGGCCATCTCGCGGGTCGGAAGTTGCCAGATAATGAAAAGCCCCAGTTTAAAGCCCTTCAGATTTCTGCAGTGAGTGGCGGCAATAACGGACTTTTCATCATGGGACAAATCAGTTGAATTCCTTGTAACATGACGATCGACACGGGAGCCAATGTTACCATTATTCGAGAAGATTTAGCTTAACAACTCGATGGTAAACTTATCTAGACGCCGCCCTGCGTTACCCTCCAGACTGTGTCCGGCGAGAATATCGATATAGAGAGGAAATTAAACGTTAATATCACGTTTGGAAGTGCCGCTTACCATCACACTGCATATGTAGCAGAAATTGCAGACCCTTGCATACTGGGATTGGACTTTTTAAGGAAATACAATTTTTTCTTGGACTTTAAAAATAACGAACTGCATTCTGCCTCTGAGAACATAACTTTATTCAGGATTAATGATGAAGGAGTGAAATCTATCCAAACAAAATCATAGCTCAAGACGATATCACAATACCGGCAAGAACAGAAATTTTATTTCCTCGATACATAGCCAAAAATAGAAATTTCCGCTACGGCGTCATGCAATATCCCAAGAATTGCAATAGCCCTAAAGGAGTATTAATAGCGTCAGCACTCGTCGACCTATCGGGGACCGTTATCCCGGTGAGAGTTGCCAATGTAACTGATAAGGTTATTGAGAAAGATAAAGTGGTTGCAGAATGTACTCCAGTAACCAGCGTTGAAAGAAAAAGTAACATCTCAAAAACCGTGTCTTTAGAACATTATATCGGAGTTAATGCAGAATGCGCAATTAAACGATGAAGAAAAGAATGCTGCCGAGCGTGTCATTAAAGATCTTCAAGATGTTGTCTCCCGCTCGTCTTCTGACGTCGGTCGAACCAATTGGACTCAACATAGAATCGATACTGGTGATCATCCAGCAATCAAGCAACATCCAAGACGTCTGCCGATTTCGAAACAGGAAGAGGTGCGAACATTTTTAAAGGATATGCAAGAAAGCAATGTCATCGAGCCTTCAGCAAGTCCGTGGGCGTCTCCCATCGTCCTGGTGAAAAAGAAAGACGGGTCAACCAAATTTTGCGTTGACTATCGCCGGTTGGACGAGGTCACGAAGGAAGACAGATACCCTCTTCCTAGAATTGACGACATTCTGCATACTGTTTCTGGAAGCAAGTGGTTCTCGACACTTGATTTAAAGAGTGGATATTGGCAGGTAGAAATACATCCTGATGACCGAGAAAAGACGGCATTTACTACAGGACAATGACTTTGGCAGTTCAAGGTGATGCCGTTTGGACTATGTAATGCGTCGGCTACATTGGAACGTCTAATGGAAACTGTTTTAAAAGGTCTTTCATACAAAGCCTGTCTGATATACCTGGATGACATCATCATCGTCGGGAAGAGTTTCGAAGAACATTTGGAAAATCTTAGAATGGTGCTTCAGAAACTGAAAGAAGCCAATCTGAAGCTGAGTCCCGCTAAATGCAAATTATTCAGACAGAAAGTGACTTACCTCGGACATGTCATTTCTGCTGAAGGTGTGCGCACGGATTCTGAAAAAGTGTCAGCAGTTAAAGACTGGAGACGTCCCGAAAATGTCCACCAGTTGAGAAGCTTCCTAGGGCATTGCACCTACTATAGGAGATTCGTGAGCGATTTTTCATCCATTGCAAGACCCCTTCACAAGCTGACAGAGAGCAAGCAAAAGTTAGTGTGGGCAAAAGAATGTGAGGATGCATTTAAGAACCTGAAGGAAGTGATAAGTGACGGAGGGCGTGGGCACCATTCCTCTACCATGATGGTCAATTGGTATAGCG
>KK114665.1:6664-43305 GCA_000611955.2 Stegodyphus mimosarum
TACGAGATGCGCCTAGAATGAAGCAAAAGGGAATATGGTCACTTCTAAAGGTATACAAACCACATTATAAGTCTCTATCATGGAAGTAAGAAGGAGAGGCCTTTAACCGGTTTTCCTTATACACTGCTTTGAAGCACTGGTGATCTCTGCATGGTGATTAAAACATTCAGTTATTTACCATTAAGATCAATGGGTTTTGACACGATCGGATGTAAATATTTTGTAATGACGTCGTAAATATACAAATAAATGTATATATTTTCTTTTTCTACAATATTTCAGGGTCCTAAGTATCCGAAAAGAATACATTTTTAAACAACATTTCATTATGAACGGAATTAAATGCTATGCGTTTTACAGAACAGTTTGCTCAGAACAGTTTAATTTGAATGAAATGTTTTCACAAGTTTTCGTTAATTACATTAGAAAAAAATTTTAAGGTAATTCGATTTTATTCGGTTAAGGATTACAAAAATTAAGATCAAAGTTTATTGTACTATTAATATTAAAATTATGCATTATTTCTTTTCTATTTATAGAGCTTCTTCCTAAAATACTTTTTCAAATATGACATGATTTTTAGCTTCTGAGACATCTTTTAAATCGAAAAATCTAGGCCAATTTATAATTAATGCTCTATTCAGTCCATTTCAAATTACAGCACCTTTTATTTTAATAGTGAAATATGTTAAATAGTATTTAACTTTTTCTGAATATTTCTGAAAGGGAATAAAAAAAGGATTTTTTAAAAATATTATTTAAAACTTGTAATTGACTTATTATAAAACGTAAGGGAATAATTCTTTTAACTATACTTATAGTTTTTTTACTCTCAATTTCAACAATACATATTCTAAAACTCTTCCTTATTACTTCCTTAAGTACGCATCTCATAGAATTTACAGTACCTTTTAACAGATTGCTTTCCGGTACGAACAATTCTTGTTTAAATAGTTTTATAAATGTATAACAGGATTTCAGTTTATGTTTACAATTCAATGTTAAGGTTATTATATATTTAGATAATATTTATAATCATTATAAATTTAGATACATTTAATAATCAGATTTCTTCACGCTAACTTTCACAGGAGCTTATGAATAAATAAATACTTTATTTCAAATAGATTTATAAATAATTTAATAACTATTTAGGTAAATCAAAATCGCTCAAACAACCTTATATTTGGTGTACATTTATTCAAACGCTCAATCGATTTCGAGGGCAGCTACAGGTCCCTCCTCATCAGGAGAACAAAATATCTAGAAAATATACTTTTAAAAGGAAACAAAATATCCTTTAACAAAAGATTCATTATGAAATTCAAATCTTCTAGTAAATATATTTTGGCAGAGCACTCAATACCTCTTTTAGCGATTTTACCCAGTTTAATAATTCTCTGATAATATAATAAAAAATTACTATCCATTTCATATTTAAACATTAACCGCAATTCTAAAGGTCCCGTAAGGTATTTTTCATTCTTTAAGCATAACATTTTTGATAAAATCTATATTTTTGTAGTTCAACAACTTAGAATTTTATAAAACAAATTAATAATCAAAATCGCTGTTGTTAGTTATCGAAAAATAACCAAGATGTGATTTTTGCGTAAATATCACTAAATTATACAAATTGCTATTACCTGTCACACAATGAATGTTTCTTTTATGTGGAAGTGTCCCGTTTTTCGATTTTTATGGAACTGCCGTGTGTCGAAATACTATTAGAACGCTGTCAAGGGAGCTTCTGAATGTAAACAAAAAACACCCCATCTGGAGACCGAAGCCTTGGAGCAATGCTTCACTCTCAGTGCAAGCTTGGCCCCTCCTTCCTTTCTTACCCCATGGTCTGTATATTGTTAATGAGATAGTGTGTCCTTATAGCAGCCAACGCCCACTAGTGGCCCATGAGGTAAATTAGCTGAATGGTAGTTAGTTTGACTTGGTGAACGGGCTGGCTTTATTCGAGTTTAAGCATTGGTTTCTCCGTGTGTAACTGAGTACGAGCTTGTGTTCCTTAAAATGTACTGTAGGAAGGCGTCCTTAGGCAGACAGCCTTGCATGTTTTATTATAATCTAAATAATCTAATCCCCTTTGGCAGCCCACTTATTCCGATATGAATAATAATTAATTTATGCAAAGCAGTTTTCAGTAACTGTACAATTCATAAAACAGTTTTCCGTTCTTGGATGATTCTCGAATGATGTCGAATTGCTATTGCCCTCTCAAATGCATCCCAGACGTGTTCAGTCTGATTATTCTCGAGATTTAACTAACCAAATCATCCTCCGAATATCCTCACTTTGAAAATGTTTGCTCACTAGTTTAGCCCTAAACGAATGAGAGTTGTCATCCATAAAAAGGAACTGAGATCAAATGCGCTTTTGAGAAGTCACGCTTAGGGCAGTAAGACCTCATTTATACATATTCGAGCAGGGGAGCTCCTGACAGACACATGAAGTAGTGTAGGGGTATCTAGCATTAACTGACTAAATCAGAACACCTCTAGCTTCCCAAACATCCTTTTACCTGGTGTTATAAGACTAGTTCAAGTCCCATCTCCCGATGTAGGTATGTCGAGTGTCGGTATCTAAGCAGAATTTAGACTCATTACGGGCCCACCAGCGGGTGAGCGGTAAAGTCGCTGAACACTGGTAGTTCGGTCCAGGTTCGAATCACTTGAACGGGCTGCCTGCGTAGGCGTTTTCGTGGTTTTCCTTATGCCTAACGTGTATACGAGCCAGTCTTCCTTAGAAAGCCCTCCACAAAGGTCTATCTGCTCTTAGGCAGATAGCCGTCGAGGCCTTACTGTAATCACATGCACTAAACTATGTTCATCACGGAAGAACGTGGGCCTATTGAAGTTGGGTCAAACGGAAAAACAAATGACTGCTTTTTATAGCTATCTCTATCGCAGCATCACCCCCATATACGAGTACAGTTGTGTATTCGACACCACCGCTATTGCTTTATTGTTTGAAAGTAAACTTGACAGTTTTTCCACCGCTACTGATTTCAGAAATTGAAAGACTATATTCATTCTTTTAATTTTGAACACTACTGTATATTTGAAAACTATTAAAAATATTTTACTATAACGTTTGATGTTACTTTTAAAGCTGAGACATATTAATTCTGAGAAAGAATTCGGCGTGATTTACCAATACATAGTTTTAAAAGAACATTTTTCATATATTTTAATATAAATTTCGGCATAATGTGCCGGAATATATCAATTTTAATTATATTTTTTTTTTCCTTTTCCCTTTTGAGCCCACCGCAGCTGAGTGGTAAAATCACTGAACGCTGATGTAATACAATCCAATAAATCTTTCGATTTCAGGAACGACATAAAGAACTAAAGAAGCCGAGTTTAATTGTAGTTCTTGAAATGTTTGTTATTTTGCAATAACTTTGGAGTTGTTGATGAGGGAATTTTTTCCCCTCCATTTAAAAAAGAAAGTGAATACAGTGGCATTTCTCTCTTAAGTTTTTTACGTATGTTGAAGATAGAAAAACCGCTGAATGTGACAAAGTAACCGTGTTGATTATAGAAAATTAAATGAAATTCACAAAAATGTTACACTGTTCATAATTTTTCTTTACTTAAAATACCACCGCTTTCTAAGTTATCAAACTTCAGTAAGTAAATACTTTTAATAGGTAAGTGTTGTTACGTGAAAAACTCATTAGATCAAAATTTCTTTCGATATTAAATTTAAACATCATTTCTATGAAACAGCTTTTTAATTATACTATTTTTATTTTTGATTATACTACTACTATTTTTAATTGCTCTGTGTATTTTAATTGGCACTTTCTTGTTGGATTGGATTATTTAAACTATTGCAAAGCGCTTGAGGCCTATTTACTTAAGATGGTAATGCTTTCGTAGACAACATTCTTAAGAGAAACTAGCTGGTATATACAGCACGCATGTGGTAAACCATGAAAACTGGGCAACCAGCCGTTTGCCAGGATTTGACCTTAGATCGAATTAGCAGTATTTAGCAGTTTTAACGCTTCGCTGTTGATAGGCGGCACTTCCTTATTAAAGCGGCTACCGCTTTTGGTCAACGAAAATTAGCAAATTTAATTGCCAGCCTTTCAGTATGCAAATTTCAAATGCTACCAAAAATTTATGGAATGGTCAAGGTATGCATTTACTAACAAAGAACTACGCTTTAATGAAATAGCTTGTCTCTTAATGAGTTTTAATATTATATTGACCATCCTCCAAACTGCAACAGCACGATGTTTTGCAATTTAAATGATTTCCGAAAAATATATGTTTCTTAATTTTTTTCTTTTAGATTTTAAACAGGCATGGCTAATCAGTATAAAAAGAACAAGAGTGTAACTTGATAGTTTTTAAACATTGAGTACTTTTGGTTTAATTAATAAAATATATTTCTAATGCCATGTAGTTTTTAGTTCATCTTTAGAACATTCTTTTCCTTTTCAGATGTAGTACATGTGTTAGTTTTTTATCTGGTTTTATTCTTAAGATTCCTCCATTCAAAAAAGAAGTTTTTCGACTTTGAAGGATCATATTGTTGAAGCAAAAAATAAATATGTTTTTAACAATATATTGTCCGGTACAGAATTTTCAAAATGTGGGATGGAATTCGCATGAGTAATGTAAAGGAAAAAGAAGAACTAATCAAAAATGTCTATTCGCGGTTGAAAATTCTTCCTCTAGACCTCTCAGCTTCTCCTACGACATTTATAGAATTTCCTCATTCTTTCCCTGAAATTCCTCATTACGACAGTCATTCATGCTGAGGAAGTCCATTTCCACTGAGTCAGAGAGCATGTGGATTCAGGCTGGCGGAAGATTTTCAAGGTACAGAAACTCTGCAGAAGGATTTCGTTCGCGACAACATTTTCCTCTGATTAGAAATCGATTAATTGCTCTGACTTTTGAAAGAAAATTTCAATTAGAAAATATCGTAAAAGACTCTTAAAACGATCCGTCACATTTTTTGGTTCTTAAATAGGTCGTTCATTTAGATGTTTGTTTGTTTTGCTAATTAGTGTCTCAGATCTTGGCTCTAGTTTAAAAGAAGGCAACATTATGCATAAGAAATTACTGATAGGAGGAAAAAAAATATATTTTTGTATTCGCCGAATTTTTTGGACCATTATAACACGCTACCATACTAAGATTTATTCATGTGACCCTGCAAGTGTTGCCTTGCATGAAACATAAAATTTTTAATTTGTCTTTCACACAATATGTTAAATAACTGGTTTCTAGAATATCTGACGTGATTTAGATTTTTATCTTTTCAAATTATAACGGTTTAACAAGCATAGAAGTTTGAAAGTAGTAAACTCATTTCTTAGTAATTTACATTTTTATTTTAAAAAATATGTCAGATTGCCAAAAAAAGTAATTTTGTTTATTTTAAATAATGGAAGATAATAAAAGGCTAAAAAACAGTTAAACTAACAAAAGAATGACTTGATTTTAATGAAAAGATGCAACATATTTTGAAACTGAAATTTCTGACTTCATTGCCACCCCGAAATAAATTTAACTGGGATTAAATAATTCCTGAAATTTACAGTACAGATGCATGGGATAAACAATTTGGGAACTTTGATATTAACGGATACTTGCCGGACCTGGCACCGCCAATATACCGCCAACTATCTTTTGGCGCCTTTTGGCGATGATATAGAATTTCAACGTCAGCAGACCGATTAAAGAAGTTTTTGGTGTCCAGGGGTTACAGTTATTAGGTGACACTGATTGCCGCATCAACGGGCCCGGGCTCGAATCTCGATGAAGGCATAGATGTTTGTAAGCGTCTTGTGTCTTTGAAGCAAAGGGGCACTCAAAATATACTGTGAGTCTAAGCTTCTCTCCAAGGGTTGATGCTAGTGGAAGACACTCTGGGACAGCCTCCGGCATGTTTTCCTTCAGAATTTGGGCGCAGTTTAATAACAGTTAGCTACGTTCAGCAATACCTCGATCGCCTGTGGTACTACAGAGGTACTGGTCTAGTTTTTATCTCTACCTATTCGGCAGGTATTGTCTGGCAATCGCATTCAAAGGCGCATCAGATTGTTACTCTCCGCAGCTTATCTCTGCCTCCATATATATTCTTTCTCCTAAATACGATAGCAAGTCAATTTCCTCGATCCTATTTCCAATTTTTAGCATGGCTCCACCAGAGGCCGAACGGCTAAGATCTGTGAATACTGTTTGTTCGATCTAGTTTGGGTAAATGGGCTGATTGCAAGGTTGATGGTATTCTCAAAGCGTAACGTGACCCCCAGAAAGTCCTCCGCGAAGGCATCCTTTCTCATAAGCAGATAGCCCTCGAGGTTTTGCCATATTCAAACAATCTAACTGAAATTTATCCTAATGTTTTATCAGGTGTTAACATTATATATCCATCATACATCTTCCATCGTATGCAGTTAGTTCTATTGCATAAGAACCAGAGCACTTGCGAATGTTTTTCAATATATATGTATATATATATATATATGCACTTGCTCTACTGGTTTGAAATGTATATCGAAATAATAGAAAGAGAAACCATCCCACCTTTCCGTAGCCATTAAAAAAATAATAATAGCATAATAAAATAAAAAAACTCTTCTTTCTAGAAAGACATCTTCTAGAATTGCCAAACGTTAGTAACAGTCCGGAGTCAGGAGTGGTTGGTATTTTTGGAGTTTTATCGGTATATACTAGATGATACACAAGCCGTGAATTTTTATTTTGTCCTTCACTAGCCAAGTGACTAAAGCCTAATGCACTTATAATTACGATACGAGTTAGTTCTACTCCATCAGTGAACTAAGGAAATGGATTGGATTACTTTAACTCTAGCAAAGTACTCAGGGGCTATCTGTCTTTGGAAAAGGAGGCCCTCGGCAAAACATTTTAAAGCGAAATTGAATTAATATTCACACTGAACCTGGAAAAAAACCACCCACACTCTTATGCAGACAACGAGATTTTAAACTACCAGTATTTAGTAATTTCGCCGTGGTAAACTAGCAGTAAGAATGATTTTCTTAATTTTCTCTGTGAATAATGCGAATACGATTCTCTTTTCCTTATAAATTTCTCAAATTTCTTACATAAACAGATACTAGCTTTGAAATGCTTTTCTGTGCTCAGTAAACTGGATGTAAGCAGCATTATTTTAATCATCAGTTTGTAGAAGGAAACAAGCGCAAAAATTGGAAAACAGGTTTTTTTCGTTCATTAATATTATTTTGCTTTAATAGCCACGCCATCTAATAGAATAAAAAACAATCTGTATCGGCTTTTCTTAGAAAAAATATGAAAGCATCCTGTATGTTCTTTTCGGAATTGTTACGTTTTCGAAACCACTGCACTTCCGGAACTACTGCATAAGGGAGCCAATACCTTTATGCAGGCCAAGCATTGCTCATAAAGATAAGTTTTCCCAAGATGCTGTAACTTAAATGTACAGTACCTCTGTGAAGATGTCTCGAATTTGAAAAAAATAACTTCCTCAAGGATGTCGGCATTTTTATGCCGGTCAAGGGTTTTTTATAGGCAGATACTGATCTACTTTCATAAGGTACTGGCACCTTTACGAAGACGTCCTCTACTTGCTTACTAAGCTTCAGTTAGTACTTTGAGACCTTCCTATTATGACCACCGACGGTTAAGCCGAATGCGGTCTTCTGGTATGTGGTCGGCTTTGATGGTTGATAGTTATAGCTAATAGCTATTTATGTTCTAAGAAATATTGGTAAGTTTTAGTGGGAAGTTGTGGCTATGAGATGTTTTCTCTCGAAGTCCAAATAACAATTCTTTTGAAGTCTAAATGATCCAGGTACCCCAAAATCGATGAAATTATCGATTTTTCAATTTTTTACTAGAAAAATACCGTGATACCCTTACTACACTGAAGAGAAATTTTGAAATATTCTGGCGATAATAAACGGTATAAAAAGGCTTTAAAAATTTTGACAGTCCTTTAAACGCCGCAAGTGCAAATAACCATATATATTTGGTAACATAAGTAAATGTAAACAATTATACATATTTTAAACAGAATTTTTTTTATTTTACAGTTCTAAAACAGACTTTCTAATAAATTCTACTTAAACTGAACTGAGGCGATTAGGGAAACTTTTCGTGTCGTCTGAACTGTAATAGGAATTGATAACAATAAACGAGTAAAAACAGTTAATATGTTTATTGAAGCTTGAAGTTTGTATCTGAAGAGAAAAACAAAATTATTTCCCGCAGCTTGTGGTCTGATAACGTAATAATAGCTCGGTATCTGCAAATCAAAATATTAAAATTAATAATATTATTAATTTTAATATTTTGATTTGAGCTTACTAGCGCAGGAGCTAGGTTAAAGCTAATCGGCTAATATCACAGCTCCTGTGCCGATACCCCAGTTCACATAACTAGAAATGAAAAACTTAACTACCAGACAGTCAGCACTAGTTCAGTTCAGAATCTGCATATTCAGAGCCGAAGTTGCCAAAACTCTCATTATAAACTTAAATTCTCGCTTGTTATTTTAACTCAATTTGCATTTTTTTGGTAAAACAGAAATTCTTCATGAATACATCCTTCAAAAATGTATCTAACGTACACTAATAGTTGAGCCAAGTTGGTAATATCAGTTGATTCATCCAACTGAAATGAAAACTTGGACTCATTTTGAGCCTAGTTATAAGCTGCTAATGTCGGTCTTTATAGATTTCCGAAATTCACTTTGAAACAGTATCGTTGGATGATGGAATTTTACAAATTTCATCCGCATACGTTTTGCTATGAACTGTTTCGGACATCTTAACCAAAGAATACACATAGAGGTTCTTTGTCTTAACCCTCTGCACTGGAGAGGTGACTCTCAGTCACCTCTTGATTTGATGCGATAACTCGAGAGGTGACTCTCGATCACTACTCGGTTTGATGCGATAATTCAAGCGGTAATGATATTTATTTAGGTTTGGACAATATCGTTTCAGGACTGTGTTCAACAATGTCTTTAATCTTAACTAAGTTTTTTAGATTTATTGTTATACATGAGTCTTCGACGTTAGTTTGAACTCGACAGTCGTGGTAACAGGAATATTAATTTCAAATTTACGGAGCCCAATAAGCATGGACTAAGATAACGAAATCACTTTAAGTGAAAATAGAATTTGATTTTTCGTTGATGAAGAATGAAATTACGTATATGCATAGACTATTTGACAATAGAGAGAAGGTAAGCAATGATGAAAATAGTGATGAAGTAAAAAGTGTAAGAAGGCGAAAGGTTGATGTAATAGAATAATGAAAATGAAAGGGACAATGATTAATGATGACGTGCACAGAATCCGAAGATATACCGCAAAGAATAAATACCATTTGTATTTTGCGAAATAGGCACAAGATCTCAAGTATCTTCAGACATAAAAGAATCATTATATTTCTTTTAATTGTGTGTGAAATCATTTTAAATTAGCTATAAAAAATGCACTAAATGTGCGGAAAATCGTCTCGAATTACTGACTCACCCGAATGAAAAAGGCTTCGAATGCAAAGGGTTAATTAGTAGCCGGCAATATTATTATAGATTTTCTCCAATTGAATAGGCTATTTTTTTGCAGTTAAATAGGAGGCTTCATAAGACGCAAATAAATAATTTTCATTCACAGTAACAAAGTTCTCAACGCCAAATTGTTTCTGATTTCAAAAGTCGTTCAAAGTGTTCTTTGGGTTTCTTGGAATGTGCTGTATGCTTTGTATTGAGATGTCGCTTTAACTTTGGGGGGTTCATGTTTTTTGTAGCCCAAACATCTTTTCAAATTAAACATAATAGCTTTTCAATTCCAAAGAGGTAAAACGAAATTCCAAATATGATTCGTCATATTTTCGTTTTATTTTCATGTATTTTAACTGCGCTCGTGCTATGTACCAGACATGACTTTTCATTGTTTTTAGTTTTTTTTTTTATTTTGTTTACCTAAATTCAACCACTTATCTATGATTCGTAAAAACATTTGATAACAATTATTGTTGAGAAAACAAGGGGTCTGTTTAAAATAGATAATAAGTATAATTGATGAAAATAAGTTATGCCCCTGCTTATGAAACTCCGAAACAACGATGGCAAAACCGAGAGAACGCTTGTCTTATCAGGACAGTAGTACCGTATATATATATATATTCGGAGTTAAGGAGCGCTCAAACGGTGCGAAAACGTGTATAGAACCGCTGACCTGATACTGGCGAGACTGCTGAACGGAACGTTGAAGTCAAAGACGGCCCAGCGCGTTGCCAAAATACTCGGATCTTGCATAGGCAGGGCCTTTGACAAACTGACAGCGTCATGTGCAAAGCAAGTAAAATGAACGTTTGTGTTATAAAAAAAATACATCGAAACGTTTTTTCGTTTTTTCTTTGTCTGTATTGTCTTATCTTTATCTATTTTCAGATACATTGTGTAAAATATTTGGTAATTGTAAAATTATTTTAATAAGATATATCGAAAGTGCTAAAATCTTTGGCTATCCCCTGCTGCAGACCCGCGACACCAATTGGAGTCGCGATCCATAGATAACTATAATATATATTGCTTAAGGAAAGTTTACGCAATTAGAAAATTTCTTCCTTTGTCCCCAAACGTGAAGCATTCTATACATTGCTTAGCCATTTTTTAGAAGGTCTGTTTTCTTATACATTGCCGGTAACTTACACATTATTTCAATTTGGAAAAAAAAAATGTGAACTGAAGATAGCGATTCATATTATCCATAAAACTGTGAGTAGTGCATATTACAGTTTTATGCCGATGACACAGAAGGTATTTTATTTTCATTCCATATAAAATATTTGCATATTTGGAGCATAAAGTAAAAGCAGTGAATGTAATATCAGTATTATCGAAATAAGTATTAAAATTTCTCGATCATAAATTAGGTAGTTATTAAGGTATTGAGATTTAAAAGGTGTTGTATTAAAAAAAAACAGTAGAGATGAAATAAATAATATGTCTTCATTAGAAAACTGTCAATTAAGTAGTTGACAAGAGTTGACAATATTACTAGTTGTCAATTAAGTAAGTCTTTGTTCGAAAGTGTCAACTATAAGAGGTGTTTATGTAGCTTTTTGAAATCTTTAATGCTTCCGTTATTGATAGTTTATTCATTTTCGAGGAAACTTTTTTTTTCCAATTGCCGTGAGACGTCAAGGAGCACGGATAGCTGAATGTTATATCATGGACAGACCTTTCACAAGTCACTGCTATAACACACGCACATAGATCAATTGCTTACATAATAAAAATATGTATTTGTTTCTGAATGTCACTTGAAGAAGCTAACGTAAAGCAAAATGTTGGAGACACATGCCGATCAAATTTTGCCGCTGAACTCTTCGGTCTCCGATTCAGTTAAGGGGTTTACGGTTAATTGAAGTTTAGATTAATTCAGGTCTTATCGTGATGTGCAAAATATTAAAGGATACTTGCGCCAAAGAATTTTCTGTAGAAAAGTACACGTGCCAGTCTTGCCTGTTATCCAGTTTTAAATTAAATGTGTTCTTGTATTCAACGGTGTTCTTGTTTTTAAAGTACATACTGCCAGGAAAAAAAAGTTTTAAAGCGTGTTATCCTATTTCGTTTTTTCTTTATTGAAGTAACTAATCTAAGACATGCATTTCTTGCGTTTAGAAAAAATTATCTCAATCGAAATGAGCTGATGATGAAAAGCATGTTATTTTGCCAGAAATATCAAGTTAGCTCATACATCTTTCTTGAGAAATTTGTTTAATATGCGTGGTCTTATGACGGCAAAGATCCTAAAAATGCCAAGAACATTACTCTTAAAACATCGAACCGCTGATGATCAAAGTTTGGAAACAATTTGATTAAAGGAAATAATTTCGTTTCTGAAATAAAGGAAGTTATTTATAACTCCGTTTACAAACAACACTCGTTCATTTGGATCCTCAAGTAGTCATTTAATGACTGCGTATTTTTTCACGCGGTAAAAGTTTTCATAACAGGAAGTTGCATTGTTGTGTTTTGTTTTCATGTGGTTGATAAGAAAACGCCGGACGAATGTTTCTATATTAGGTTATCTGGATAATCGTCTTTATCTGCGACAGAAAACAAAAGTTATATGCGACGAATCTGCGGTAATGAACTCTCCGAATCGCTTCACATACTGACCACAGTTAAAAGCAGTTTTAATCTTTCCTTCCTGCACATAGGCGTTTAAGACAAAATAAAATACCCGTGTTTCTTTTCTAAGTTATTCTCCTCATCATTTTACTAGTTATAACTAACTATTCTTATACTGGAAGAAGGTCCAGAGAATGGGGCCTATTTCTTATAATTTTGTTTTGATACCTATAGTTACAACGCATTTGATCTTAAATTAAAGCCTTTGAATTGATTCCAAACACCTAAATGATTGCATTTCTGTTTGCCCAGAGAAATGTTGATTTAATGTTTGATAGTACAGGAAGTTATCGGAGAAAGCGTTTGTTTAATAGCCTATTGACTAAATTTACGAAGCGTTAGTATAGGAGTTCCGTTTCTTACCGCCACAGGGCTAGCCGTATCACTCTTTCTTCCCTTCTAAACTTCTCCGTAGAAACAACCTTACTTTTATATATCAAGAATGCTTTAAAACATTGAAGGCTTTTCTTTTCTTTTCCGAATTGCAGGTGCAATGATGTCTCATTCTGAACGTACTAGGCTGGAATTCTAGAATCTGTTACTTTACAGCTCCCCTCACTGTTTTCGATTGTAGAGTGCGTTATCATTCCCCAATAGGACCCCAATAGGGTCCAGTGCCCTAATGGATAAGACCATTGGACTGTGGTAGTTCGACCAGGGTTCAAATCCCCGCGAAATGACTGGCTCCATGGAAACTTTCTTTCTTTTTTCTTCCCTTGCCTGTGTTATACAAGCCAGTTTCCCTGTGAAATTTCTCTGCGAAAACATCGCTTCTGTTAGTCTAGTCTTAGTGTGTTTTGTCATAATCCAAAAATCCAAATCCAGTCCATTCTTCAAATGTAATAACCATAATCCTAAAAGAAGTAAGGAAAGTTAAATCTTACGTATGACTCTAATCGGAAAGAAAGTAGGAAAAGCGAATTTTGAGATTTGAATCTCTTTAGTGACAGTTGTTACTAAGGTTCTAAGAGAAACCAGTGGGGGAAGGAACCTTTACTGAGATGCCTGTTTTAAAGTGACAAAGTACATTTAAAACCTATGATTTTTGCTACAGTTAGGAATGCACGTCTTTTCTAAGCCATAAATCATTTCGATAAAATGTAGAGATTTATATTATTAATAATAAAATAGCAGGTTATTGAGTACGACGTGAAATATTCCAATTAAAAAACGAAAATACAAGTAAACATATAAGCTTCTAGAGAACGATTAAACAAGTAGCATTTCTGTTGGATACTGCCGAATAACTACAGCAATTTAAATAACTAAACAGCTTGAATCTAAATCCATTTTAGCACATCATGCAGATTTTGTTGCTTACAGTTATGGCGACTATGGTTTGCATCATACGTTGATTGTTTACAGCTACGGCGTGTGAGTTATTTCGTGATTTTTTCGCTCAGAATACCACTCAAAAATCCAGAAAGTAGACTTTGTTGCATTCTGAATATCTAAAAAGTATTATTTGCAAATTCTCATTAGCTATTGCAGATCATTCTCCAAAAGCCACAATGTCGCATGGAAATCCATTTAATTTAATATCCGCTTGATTATATTAGTCAGTTTTATACTAAATAGCTAAACGGTTGAATATCGGTCATTTTGACCCAAATTTTGTGTCTAGAGAGGAAAGAATTGGTTGCATAAGAGGTCCGCGGTTTTTTGTTAAATTGTGGTTTCAGTTTAGCTGCGTTATTCATTTAAAAATGTTGCTATTTTTTGTCATTTTGCGCTGATCATGAACAATAGTTAATCAAAGAAGGTATTGGTCTATGACGTCTGACGCATCCTGTTTGCTGAATCATTCATCTGAAATTTAAATTCGACCACTAGCTATACGTGAAAGATTTTTTCAACAACGTGTATAGATTACAGCATGCACGTGAAACATTTACCCCTCAGCGGTTACTTGAAAACTACGATTGATTGCCAGTGCTGTTTTCAATGTAATACTACTAGAATTTTTTATGCATGATCGCATATTTTAGATAAGTTCTAATAAGAACCACAATTATGTGCATCAATGAGATTTAAGGACTTAAGTCATGTAATTCAACTGGGAAAGATTTTATAAATTATTTTTTCTATTTTTGTTCCTTTAAAGCGAGTACAAACATAATTTTAGATATTTATAACACAAAATATGTATCATTTATTTCCTTTCGAGGTACAAAAACTCTATAGATTTTAACTTTTTATAGTATTATAAATTGTTTCTAACACAGTTGCAAATTTTTTATTTATTTTTTTTTTACGAATGGCGGCCCTTCAGCTTGGCCGGTACTAAAGCCAGAAGAGGTGGTCACTTTATTATGGAGGCACCAAATATGAGCCAACCCTTTACTTCCTATGAAGAGACGGACAGATTCAACCAGGGCCCTTTGGTATTGCAGTTTGCTCCCTGAACCACTATACCGTCTGAGCGGTGCAAATGATAATATGTATTTTAAGATATTACGCAGTTTTTGAATTGAAAATGTCTACCAGCGGTATGACGATTAGCGGAGGAGAAACGTTAACACTTGGTGAATTTGAGTTCGATTCCCGGTTATTGTTTTTATCTGTTCTGCCTACTCATAAAGACAGCACATAAAATCTGTGCATTAGATCGGTGCAGTGAAACTGATGACTCCTCAAATAATTTGATGTGGCCCGCGAATATATTTTAATATATAGTTACAAAAACAATGTTGCAAATATTTCAAGTTTTAATTATTTAAAGTTCGAGCTTACATTACTTTCATTGCTATTAGAAACTAATAAATCAAGCGCCAGAAAATCTATAACTGGAACTAATTAATTGACAGTGTGTCATAAATCTTATTCAAGTATTTGAAGATATAGATTTGATTAATATGTTCGTATATCTGTCACAAAATAAGTTCAGTTACGAATTTTTGCAATAAGAACGATCCTTTATTTGAGAGTACATTTATATGTGAACAGTGTTTTCCGCAGCTGAAAATAAATAAGCCTGAGAGAAGAACCCAATTGATGCTGTGATAAAGATAATTTATCTTCAAAGCTATAAATTTCATCAGAATCGAAATGGCATCAGGTGTCAAGCTGTAGTAAGAAATAAAGTAATACGCGGGAGACTGTGTATCAGAAATTCTAAAGATACGCTCAACAGTCTCACGCGCTGGAGATAAAAAATGTGTGTGTGTTCCCCCCCGTACAGTATTACCATTGCTCGCTTTGAAATTGTTAAGTCTGTTAATCAAAAATTCGTTAGTGTTACAAAATATGAAATCGCTAATAAAACAAATTTCAAATTCCAGATTTGGGCTTCCAGATGCCCATATTCAGTGGAAGATTTCATTATTCAGAATTTGATGGCTGTATGTACCGTTGTTTTATTATAATGCGACAATCATACATACATTTATATGCATTCTTCATTATTTAATTTCTTTAACTATAACACATGGCTGTAATATTTGGTGGCAACAATTTGAAAAGTGAACTGACATTTATAGTGAACCAATGCAAAGTGCCAAAATGAAATTAATAACCCTTTGGGCTAAAAAAGATATTAGGTTGTCATTTAGTCTCAAGATTTGTCCCATCTGATTTTTTTTTTCTGAAAACTTAGAAAGTTTTCATTGTGTGTAATCAACAGAAAATGTCTTCCAGGTACCGGTCTTTATATTTCAGGTAGAAAGCAAACATGAATTTGAATTTTTTTCCTTTGCTTCATTATTGCTACTGTTTATGTATGTTTTGGTATACATTAAGTAAGCGATATTTAAAATATTTTTTGCCTTGTTAATAAATATTTTCATTAAAAAAATCTGGCTTATCAGTTGTTTTTAAACTGGGCATTCGGGCCGCATATAATATGTGTTTGAGACCACTTTATCAGGTAATTCATTCTTGTCGTTTAACTACAGAGAAAGAAAACTCGATGCCTTCATTGGCATAATTTTGAATACTCTCCGTCAAAACTGAAACGCTGATTGAGGCGATTGGTAGAGACGGTGCAAATGCTCATAGATCTATGATTAATCATCGATACGTATACATTTTCTTATTTCGGATAGCAAAACCTAGTGTCAGTTTCAGAAATTACTGAAATGTAATGTTCCTTCAAGAACATTTTTATCAGAACACTAAAACTTTGCATGAAAAGGGGTTTCCTGCTTAGCCTCCTCTTTAAATACTGTGAGTAAAGCTGTTTTATCAAATTTAAGGACAGCGATTTTACATATTGTATTTATTTAAACGTAATATATATATGACATACATATAAGCTAGTAAATTATTTTAAAAATATGGTATTATATTGAATCGGAAGCGAAACATGCAGATGCCAAATTTGTAATTAGGCAAAAAAAGTCAACCTTAGATTAGTAGAAATTTTGAGTAAAGCTATCGATTTTAAGGGAAGCCAAGCACAAGTTCTTTAGCAACAAAAAAGAAAAAAAAAATTAAATATTTAAAACTACGTCAATCTGCTTTTTGCCTAAATTTGAAAAGCTGTTATCATAGGTACCTGAGAAAACAGTAGACTTCCCCTGGTTAGTATGCAGATAAAGAAATGATTATAAGTAAATGCGCATTAAAATGGGGGAAAAAGGTCCTGCAAGTTTTAAAAAACGAAACTTTCTGTTAACACGGTAACGCATTTCACCTATTATTTTAAAATTAATGAGTAAATATTATTAACTTTTTAAACGTTCAAAGTAAAATGCACACAGCAATAACATCATCTTTTCCGACTTATAGCTATCTTTCACACGCAGTTAATTTTAAACGCTGATTCTTCAAATTAAAAACGCTAATTTCTATGCTGTGAATTGCGCCTCCGTGGTCAATATCAACGTGACTATGTCATCACTTCCTACTTCGTACGGGCGGAAAAGCTGTATGAGCTAGCCCTTCTCTTCTAGATCCTGATGCCAGATCTTTGTCCAGGATGCGCCGCAGGGTACAACCAGTATTGCATCCACGAAGAAAGAGGAAAAAGAAGACAACACAATGCGCTTGCAACAGAAGTCAAACCACAGTCTTGGTTTCGGGTCTTAAATCAGCCTTAAATGATCACTGTACTGTGCAGAGCGGCTAACAAAATCTTATATACACAGGTTTCCAAACGCTTAGCACGCGATTGTAAAATCAGCAAAAATGGAGAAATAAAGCTTTGGCTAACATCAAATTGCACATGAAGTATTTGACGCGCATGAAGCAACATTACACAGTTGCACATAAAGGAAGAAAACAAGGATTATATGCAAACATGAGAACGATATTTAATTTTCTTAAATTGTATGATAACATCACAGTTATGTCATTAACAAATTGATGTTTAAAGCTAAAAACAAACCAGCAAAACGTAACGTTAATAAAGTATGTGACCTCCACACAAACGTTACAGAAATTGCCCATGTTTTTAATCAAGTGATCAACCATCGCAGATGATAGCATTGCTCATTCCCCGATTAGGACAGTTTCCATTTATCTGAGATTGGCTGGAAAAGTTAAACGTGCAGAGTAGGAAGCTCGAGGGCATGCCAAAGGTTTGCAATAAGATTAATGTCGCAGGACGACGGTAGTCATTCTACATGAAAATTACTCTTACTCTCCAGGTACTCGTTAACAATAAATAGAATAGGTAAATCGATAACCTTGTATTCGGCGTGAATTTTGTAAAATCTCAATCGATTTCAAGGTGAAAGCGGGTTCCCTTTCATCAGGAGCAAAATTTTGACAAAATTTTTGCTCCTGATGAAGGGGGACCCGTTTTGCCCTCGAAATCGATCAAAATTTTGCTCCTGATGAAGAGGGACTCGTTTTGCCCTCGAAATGGATTGAGATTTTACAAAATTTACGTCGAATACAAGGTTGTTGATTTGCCTGTTCTATTTTTCACGTGGGCGTGATTCTCTTGCGTCTTGACTCGTTAACAATGCTGACTCGATGAAGATGAGCATTATCATCCATAAGTAGGGAATTAAGGTGCTGCAGCAGTCTCACAGTAAGGTGTAGGACTTAAACCCGATGCCGCGCAAACCATCACAGAATGGTCTTTAAAAAAGCGTTCAGCTGAATGCGATATCTCATTGAATATCGAGCCCACACCTTCCTGCCACCTTTGAACGCATGATATTCAATAATGTTCTCGGCGCGATTTCCTGTACCTTATTCTCTCGAGATCCTTACATGCTAATCCTCTGATATCAGTGCAAATCTGGGGACAACATGCGTAAACAGGACGTTGCATCGATATTAGACAGTCCATTTGATATTCTGAGGACGACATTTTAATCTTGTTCCTCTGCATTAGGCGGTTAATTAATCACTAAGTACTTGAATGTATGGTAGTTCTTTTCGACGCATAATTGGCAGATATTGCTTTACTAAAAGATGCTGCGGCCGATCGTTAACTCTGGTAGTTCGATCTGAGATCGAATCCTGGTGAACGGGCTGGCTGCGTGGTTGATTTACGTGGTTTTGTCATATGTAATGTGAATATGAGCCAGTTTCCCTTCCACGAAGGCATCCCTCTGTATAGGCAGTTAGCCCTCGAATTACTTTGCCTTGATCAGTTAACCTAATATAGCGTAACAAAAAGACGCTAGAACCATGGATGTAACAATTACGGAGGTACCTCATCGATTCCACTAGGCTCCTATAGCAATATTCCAATCTTCAGATGGGGTGGTAACCCGTGGTCGACCTGGCACAGATCTCCGGAGAGTTGTTTTGGCTTCTTTGAAATTGTTTTCGCATTCGAGAAATCACCGAATGATCAATGCAAAGTAAGGAGTGACATCTTTGACTGATAGTCCTGCTCCAGTGCTTCGGACAGCAAACCGGGGCCATTCGATTTCTTTCAGCCATAGGAATGTAAATGCAATTAAAAATTATTCTACGAAACTTGTAAACATTTCGCACCTCTTCAAAGCCTCTAGAATGCTGTCGTTCTCAGGCATTGCCTAATTTGCATATGTTAATACAGCCAATCATAATTTTTTGTAATGAACGATAGTGTCATCTGCATCCCAAGTGATTTTCAAACAGTTGAATTCAACTACGCTTCCGCAAACTCCTAATTTGTATTGCGTACTTAGCTTTTGGAAATCAGTGTGCAATTCTACATACATATTTTCCCATTTTGATGCCTCAGCATCGCTTATTTACTTAGTCTGAAAGAAATTACAACCAATACCAGAAACACGCATGCTTTCTTCGGACTGCTCTATTTACCAATAGGATTGGTGGATACGAATCCGTTAAGCATGTTTTGCTCTTTATTTAATCCTCTTTCTGTTTTAATTGTCAACAGAATAAAGGAATGAATAAATTATCAAGTTTCTGAATGGTAGGAAAATTATAAACTCTATATCCTCAGTGAACAAAAATGTAAGGAATGTTAAGATTCCTTGAGACTGCGTACAGCACCCTGGTCTTTTTTATTTATTTATTTATTTATTTTACATTTGTAATGTACTACTCCTGTGGACTCTGCTTGTAGCTTATAAGATATTTCTTCCACTTTCTTAGGATGTCTGCGTGATGTAGTGGTCAGCACACTCGGCCCGTATTCGAGAGGTCCGTGGTTCGAGTCCCGACAAGGGCACTCATTGCTCATTTCTTCGACTTCCTGACATCGAAAAAACTTAATGACTGTACACTGGCGCACGTACTGAAAAACGTGGTGGGTGATGATTCTCCACCACCAGGATTTGGCCATTGGGTCCTCTAATCCCCAGTCGCCCTTTAAGGTATTTCTCCCGCCTTCTTACAATGCCTTCGTGGTGTAGTGGTCAGCACACATGGCGCGTATTCGAGAGGTCCGTGGTTCGAGTTCTGGCAAGGACATTGGTCATTTTTCATCTCTCCTGCTTCCAAATAAATCCTAATGACTCTACAAGCCGTTGAGCTGTACTCCATCATTTTAAGGCAATATGAAGGGAAAAAAGACGGAGCGTAGTTTTTTTTTTAATTTACAGCGATTTAATATGCGTTATTGCTGTTTGAAATCGATCTACATCTGGAGTAACAACAAAATTTTATGCTCTTCTTCTGCCGTTTCTTTTGTCTATTTAAGCAGTTAATCACTTAAATAATTTGAGGCAAGATTATTTCCTAGCAGTTGGTTTGCATGAATAAACATTTGAGTATGCATTTATTGATGCTTAATTTGGTTGTCAGAAGGGTTGATCGCAGATTGTTGCAACGATCACATTTAATGCGACGAATCAATTACATTAGGAGAGTTACATTCATGGAACTTCCAGTTATGTTACCCAACAATGCAGAAATTGATTCTGAATTATATCAGCCAGCGGAGACGAGGATTATTGTGCACCACTGACTATTTGATTAATTGTTTCCAATTACTTCCGATTCTGTCGATATGACGCATGACATTCTTCACATCTATCAAATACAGTCATGAAGATTCTCATGTATTCTTGCAGAAATAAACGGCTGGACTAGTGTTAGTTATTTAAAGGCTAAGTTAAAAAGCTTTGTGCATTTTAAAATTTTTAAAGTACCTATTTTTTTGAGCGCAGAAAATTTCATTTTTTTATGTCATCATTCGTATTAAGTACATAAGCAAATTTTTTTAACATTAGAAACAGGCAAAAATGAATTTTAAAAGAATTGCTTCTTTTTAGCCCAAAGGGCGTTAGCCCAGAAGTGCTATTAATTTTGTTTTGGCATTTTTTGTTGATTCACTTTCTGCGTTGATTCACTTAACTGTTGCCACCAAATATTACAGCTCTGTATTATATTTAAAGAAATTAAATAACGAAGAATCTGCATAAATGTATGTTTCTCGCATTGTGATACAATGGTAGCTAGAGCCATCAGATTTTGAATATTGAACATTTCCACCCGAATATGGACATCTGGAAGCCCAAATTTGGAATTTGTTTTAATTATCGGATTTCATATTTTGTAAAACTTTAACGTTGTTTTGATTAACAAACTCAAGGATTTCAAAGGCAGCAATGGCAACGTTGTACAGAAAAAACATTTTTATCTCCAGCGCGTGAGACTGTGTATCGGAAACTCTAAAGACATCCTCATTTTAAAATTGAATGCTCTAGAACCGAATTTTATGGTTTAAGTGCGAAGAACGTGATATTTTATAAATAAAGGTAGCACACAAAATGTTAAAAAAAAAGCCTCTTTGGACGTAATTTAAAATCTGAAACCTTTCAGATTTTTTTTTAAAATTTAGTTTTATAAATTTGTCTTTATATAATCTTTAACTCAGAGATCTTGTGCTACTAAAAATGAAATTTTATGTGATTAAAACACAGGTACTTTTGTTCCCTACCTGTGTTCATTTTTTATACTGAATTTTCCTGCACTTGTAATTAGTGAAATACATAGTGTTTTCTTTTAGTCCTTGATGAGTGCATTCCTTTTTCATAAGTTTAGTTTGTTTGATTTTTTTTTAATAATGTAGCATGAAAATCAGATGAGCGAAGCTTTGTCGGAAAAGTAAGAATACAGGGGTATGTCTATTTAACATTGAGTAAATGGCTATCTCGGTAAACTGACAAGATATTGACAAATTGGCGACGGTTTTAGAGACTAATTTTTATCGTCAAATTGGCGTCATCTTGACCGGTCTATGTATAACTGCAATCAGTATTATAATTGAATAAATGTAATTAATCTAGATGTGTAACTGTAACCTTTTCCGCCCCTAGTATGGCTGAATTTTGAGTATTAAATATTTTTTAAGAAGTAGCTTTGAGAAGTGGAAGGTACTAGAGATTTCTTGCTGACAGGGGGAAAATCTATATAAGAGTGGAGAGAGCACCAGTTTCAGAGTTGTTTAGTTCAGCGTGAGTTCAGAACACTGAGATGTCTGCGTAAGAACTTCGCCTTTTTAAGTGCGCTTTGCATTGCTTTGTGTTTAATGTTCTTTGTAGTTAAAGTGTAGCTACTAATTGTGTTCTGTGATACTGAGAAGAGCTGTAAGAGTATTTTTGTGGAAAGTTCCAGAACTGTATTTTGTAAATTAAATTTCATCAGGCTATAATCGGTTCTGCGTGCATTCAAGCTATTACGAACCTATAACGCACACAACAGTACTATAATTTTTTTAGTAATCCTTTACAATACAAAGCGTCATTCATACTCGGATTTTCGAAGTTAACACTACAAAGTTGAACTGAATAAAAAACACGCCGTTGAAAGTTTACAATAAAGTAAAAGAGCAATCTTAAATTGACATAGATTTTGAATAAAACGCTATTGATTTTGATGACAACCAGATATAGGTCCCTTTTCTTAGTACTATTTTCTTCAAAACGTTCCCAAAAATTAATGCATTGAAACTTGCAGTAGTAGAATTCTAATGTTTAAAAGGCGTTGACATAGTCTTTGTAGAAAAGTTGCATGAAGAAACATCATCCAGGAGAGTGTTATTTACATTCTAATAGAAATCGCGTTAAATATCTGACCATTAGACGAAATAATAGCATTTTAAGCAGAGAGCACTAGAGCAAAGAAACTGATGTTTCTAATCATAGAAACAGATTCTCGCGACGCAACAATTATATTTACCAGATTTCTCTCTTTCTGGAGTTTTATGTCTTATCAAGATGATTCTATGAGATTAATGTTTTCAGACATATCAAGCCATAAAGCGGAACATCACAATCAGTCGATTTGAGATATAAGAGGCATTACATCAGATATATATCAATGTTTCTAGGAATATTGGGAGCACTAGAGCAAATGCAGTATTCTAGTGACTGTTGCTTCAATGGTTAATAATTTTTTAGATTTCATATAAAAGTGCTTTACGAATATTTTCCGCTACCATTTTAATATAGGGTATATTTTTATCCCTTGTATAGGCTTCTTGAACTTTGACCTTTACATGCGTCTTATATACAGTATTACAGATTAGTACTTAGAAATGTTATAAATATAAAGATTCATCAATGTGTACTTACTTATACACTAAAGCCTTTCGTAACCATTTTAATAATATACCCATTCGTTATAATTTATAATGTTTCTAATTTTTATAAATGTTTACACCATTAGCGATATCAGTAATATAAATGTTTGGAGCATCATTAGTTAACCGCCAGGTACAGAATAAGTGCTCCACCTAGTCGCCTTGAGAAACGTTTTGTGCACTGATGTTCAAAATTCAATCAGTTTCCACATTTGAATGATTATCTCCAGAATTGATGGCCAGATTTTAATGAAATTTGGTATGGATATAGCTTGATATAATGCAATCAACAGTCACGGTCCATGTGCATCAGGGTGCGTATGGCTCACCAGTGCAGGGAGGACTAAAATAGATTGAACAAAAGAGGAGGCTGATAAGGCGTATAGTTTCCTCTGACAGTCAAGATGTGATGTCATACTGAAAGCGAGGCAGATTATGAGTCCCTCTGGCAGTCGGCCACGCTAATGCAGAAGTGCTGTTTTTCTGAAGGTTTCTGTAGCGTCCTGTAGGGTTCTAGGAAGTACAGGTGCCTTCTCAAGAACATTCCAGATATGTTCTACAGGCTTTGGATCTGGATATCTGACTGGACAATCTATTTGATTAATAGCCTCAGAAAATCATTCACCAGATTAGCCATGTGGACGAGGATTGTCGTCCATAAAAATGAACTGAGGTCCAAGTGAATCTCTAAAAAGGCGAACACACAGCCATGAGATCTCTCCTGTATAACTTGTAGCAGTCACAGAACCTCTGTAAAAGACTTGTGAAGGACAGTGAGCTAATCTAGCATGACGCCAACCCGGACCATTAAACCTTTGCTGCCATACTGGCTCCTTTCTCGCATGCTGGATGACAAGTAGCGCGCTCATATTTATTTGATAAAGATACGTCAAATACGTATAAGATAAAGATACGCCGAGAGTCAACCGTTAATCTGAACCGAAATTTGTCTGGACATGCACTATCCTCCACTGATATTTGATCCAAAGTCGATGTGCTGTACTCCATGCTGTTGGGCTCTTTTGTGCACAGAATTGAGCAGGACGCAACGAGAACGTCTTCTTACAAACAGGTAAGAATATGAGGGAAATACTGTCAAAGAGCCAAAAACGGAATAAAAAAATTATAATTTGTTAAGTGACAAAATACTTTTGAAAGAAGGTGGTATGATCGAATGAATAGATCCTTCATAAAAGTGAGAAAACAAGACATTTAGCTTACAAAACATCGAATTTTTTTAAAAAAATTTATTAACTGTCCATGATAACTTAATGTAAAATAACTTAAAAATTTTAAAGCCTTATTAGTATTCATGAACTATTTCTTTAAAAGCTAAGTTTTTTGCATAATTGTACAGTTCCTTTGTAATCGTGCGCTTATAGTGGCAATAATTTTTCTGCTTTCATGAATGATCCTTTGTTAGCGAGATTGTTTCATAAAAAAAGTCTGAAAAGAATAAAAATCGATCTACGTTTAGATATTTTGAAACGCATATAAGGGTTTAAAAAAATGGTGAATTAAAAATATCAAGTTTCTTTTCAAAACCACTGATGTTTAAAATAAAGTAATTAAAATGTCGCTTTGAATCATATGAGCAAACTGCTATTGCATTCAAGAATAATAAATTTTCTCTCTTTAATTTTGCCTGGAGAGGCGACCTATTTAAAATGAAGATTATTGTTTTGTATTCTATACGGCTTTTTATAATGCCACTTAATATTCATAACGAAATAAAGATTATAAAAAGTAGCAAAAATGTGTCGTCTTTGTTTGAAATAGCTTATACTTTGAGCGCTTTAGGGCAATGGAATGCGGAATGAACATAAATAACGATGAATGAAATAATATTTGAGTAATGTTTTTAGATGGGGGAAAGCTATTTTTCTTGTAACAGAATAAAATATTTCTGCTAGTACCGGATTTGATTAATTTATCGTTATTAATGTGCCATAATAGAAAGCAAAGTAATGCGTACGAACTAGTTTTGTGCATTTTGTGATATTAGACAGAAATTACTTTCACATGGCCGATTAAATCATTAAAATACATTTTGTGCGTGTGTGTATGCATGCATGTATGCTTCTCTTGATGGCTTTTTTTCTGGCAGAACTTTCAAAGCTGTTAAACGTTCGAAGTTCGTTCCAGATTTGAGTCCACTAACAGTCGAGTGTTATGATTGCTAAACGTTGTTAGTTCGGTTTTGGTTTGGTTCAGGATTATCTCTCTAGGAGGAAGGATATCTTCGGGAAGAGTTTTGAGCGAAAATTGCTCGCATATACGTTACAGGTGGGGAAAAACCAACCATGCTGTTTCAGTGATCTTGACCCCTGGCCATTGGTGGAGCCATAATGGTAGTTCGACTGGACTCAAATCCCTGAAGGAAGAAAGGAACTGTCTTTTTCAAGGAATTTTCATTCTTTTCCCTGTATGTAACATGAACACGAGCCAATATATCTTAAAAAATTTCTCCTAGGCAGATAACCCTCGCATGTTTTGACCTGATTCAAATAGCCTCAAGTAACCTAGCCTAATCATCCCCGATTCGTCCCGACCGAACTGATGAAGAGTCGCGTGGAGCTTTTACATTGATGTTGAAAATGCGAGCCAGTTTCCTTTAGAAAGTCCTCTAGGAAGGCCTCTCTCTCCTTAAACAGGTAAATCTACAAGTAGTTTACAGCAACGTAATTAACCAATAGCTGAGTGACTATTCTTTTCAATAAATATTGAAAAAAGAATTTTTTTCCTTCGACCTAATCGAAAACTATTTAAGAATGCAACTCATTTGAGAAAAAGGGTCTTTTGTGATTGTATGCATACTTGAGTTATTTTCAAAAAATTCAATCATGCTGATATAGTGTTACTGAAAACCTGATACTTTTTTTTATTCAATGCACTAAAAATTCCTGTTTAGCAGTTCGTCTGGAATGGTCGAATTCATTGCCCTTTAGCCATCTTATGACAGAGAATTTTGCCCAGGGCTGATCGATATTACACTCGGAAGAAAAGGAAGACATACAAAAATAACCAAGCTTTACATTAGAATCTAACTCTCGCCTTGGAGTTCGAACTAGCCTCCGCTAATTACTATACGGTGATGGAAAAATTTATACTATTAAAATGTGAAAAATCGGTTTAATGAGATTCATCTTGTGAACAGAATGAGGTCTATCCTTGAAAGTATCTCTTCCCTTGACTTGATAGGCTTCTCATGCTTTGTCGTAACTTATTAAACCATATTTTTTTTCATTTAAAATTTGTGCTCTCTTCGTAAATGACGAAATCGAGTCTATATTTTCAATAACTGTATCTCAAATTAACCTTCAAAAGTATTGAGAAATCTTTAAGATGGTTCACTTAAACAGATTTTTATCAAAATATTGTAATTTCATTCATTCACTAATCTAATTAATTATAAATGAGGGCATTAAAACTTTTAAAAGATAAATTTAAATTTAAAATGAGTGGTGAATAGATTAATGGCTTAATCAGAACTTGATTTATGGGGTAGCATAAGCTGTGAGAGTCCTTCCTTCCAAAGGGCAGCCAATGGATTTTAAAAAAACGATAAACGTATCGTGTATCTCAGAACCTCAGATAGAGTGGATTCGCCACTTCATAATGCTTGCAGTGGAGCTTAATGAGCAAAGACTTACTTGCAACTCGTGAAATGCCGCATACATTGATAGCCGAATGAAATCTGAAAATCTTTATTGGGACTTTAAATTGAATTCGAATCCATATGAGAGTGGGCCGATTCTTTCGTCTAAGCTGCATAAGGACGGGATTGTACCGTCCTGAGTTAGAAGGGAGAGGTTAAAACATTCGGTCCTTCAGGCTAGGCAGAAAATTAAAAGAAAATGGAGAAGCAACAATGAATAAAATAATAAGTACAATTAAAAATTAAGAACCGCTGGGAAATTTAAAAAGCATGTTTGATAGTTGATGTAATTCAAGAATAACCTAACAGAATTAAAATGCCTAAAATATTAAAATTTTAAATTCGGAAATCTTTCCGAAATGGGCAAATACGTATTATTTAGATTTTGCAATTTATTATTTTGAATAAATAATTTATGCCATGTATATGTTGTGTATACACAACTTTTCCCCTTAAATTTACGTACTTAGTAAATTATTATGCATTATTCTGCTTAACAAATTATTATACTATATTATTACGCATATTTGTCATAAGTACGCATTGTAACTATTCAATTTCGTTTCCCATTACACTTGACCATTGACTTATGAAGAAACTATTAACAGAACTAACAAATCTATGTTCAGGAATAACTTTCGGGAGGACTTACTTGCGAACACTTAACCTACATTTATGCTATGTAAGAGAAAAAAATATAAAACTTCACGTAAGCACCCAGAAACAGACCTTGGGAGCCAATCAGCATTTCGTGACGTATAATCACTCGGCCATGGGTGAGTCCTCCATTCAAAGTAACGAGGGAAGCTTTGTTTCGTTTTTATAAAGCAAAATTTCCGTAGCATTTTAAAGAATTTCGAAACTTAATAATTAACGGCAGTTTTATGTTCTAAATTTCGCAGTTTATAAACATATTTGTTATTATTACAGATGCTGTGTGCATATTTTTAGAACGATTTCCATGAAAAATAAAAATAAATAAATTTTAAAAAATGTGCTAGAATAAAAATTTCTGGCAAGTCTGCTACTTTAACATTTATTCTTCTTTCAAAATGTGGCATGTAAACAAGCGGATTGAAGAATAGGTTTTTTTGCGTTTTTCGAAGAGAAATGTTCTTATTCTATCATTCAGAAACGTGAAGAAATGCATGGTATTAAAAGTTCTAAGTACAAAATAAGCAATATCATTAATCGGAGAGGGAAAGCCCATTCAGTCAATACTTCGTCATAGAAAGAAGACTCGAAACGAACACCTGATAATGGTACTTATTATTTCTAACGTTTCTAAACTTAAATTTTTAGTGATAAGAGAAAAATCCGCCGACGCAGATATAGTTGCAAAGTCTTCAAACATATCTCTAGCAACAATAAATAAAATAATAAATCATGGTTTACAGCTTTAAAAAGTTAAAAAACAAAGTTCTCCAGCTTTTACCGAGGTATGTGGCTCAACGAAGAAAATTTGTAGAACCCTGTATGAAACGTTTTTAACAGGAGACAAATTGAAATACATAGTGACCTTTGATGAAGCATGAGTTTACCTAAACGTCTGCAACAAAAAAAGGGTCTGTTTAATTATCGTAAACGAAGAGAAGAAAATGGACGAAACCAGTCCCATCAATACAAAGTTTCAGTAAGGGGTTTATGATTGCCACAAGAATTCTCTTACAGTGGGAAATTCAAAACGAGAAGAGGGGAAAAAAATGTTAAAAATCAACTCAACGGATTGTCAAGAGAATATTTTACGTACGATATTTACAGAAGAAATTCTATTTCATTATCCCAATGACTTTCAAAGGGTGAAACTTCATCAAAACAAAGCACCGAGTCATACCTCGAAAAGTACCACTGCATTCCATGAAAAAATGAGGAGTGATACAGTTATTCCATATACCCTTCAATATATTCTTGCAAAGGCCTCTGAAGTTACACATGTGGACTATTGCGCATGTGGTCCTTTGTGAAGAGCTTTTTCTCAGCACAAACCAACCACGATTGATGGACTCTAGAGAGTACTGGAAGAGGAATGGAAATACATAGCCCTGAAAATTTAACTCCTTTTTGTTACTGAAATCATGACGTAGACTTATAAAGAAAAAGGGTTCAGAAAAAGTGCTAGCAGATAGAACATTTAAGAAACTACTCTTTACGTTTTAAACTTTAATTAAACATCTCCGAAATGATTCTAAAAATGTGCAAATCCCTCTGTATTTTTAGATATATCTTCCACTTAAATTCGCTGTTATGGGTATATTCTTTATCTCATTGGCATACTAATGCTTGGAAACTTTTAAAGTTATTTTTGAAGGTAAATAAATCGTCATTATTTCTCGCGCATTATCGTGCGAACTAACACACAAATTGTTATTAGCAGTTTTTGTTCTATAGTCTAATATAGTTTTGTTTAATAACAGAAAAATACGGTTTAATATGAATTCCATAAGTGCAGTTGAGTGAAATAATATAATGCTAACCACCGTAAATGCAACACCCTGAAGGAAGCGTGCAAATAACATGAAATTTACAACGTGCATTAGCGGAGGTGAGATATGCAAATGATTACAATTTCAGCGCAGACGCACATCACGCGCGCCTCTGGCGCCACTTCAAAGCGCTATTTAAGGCTTGGAGTTTTCGACGATTTCAAGTTCGGCAATTTGTGTTTTTCTTGTGGTGTCTTTTTAAAAAAACGATCAATTATGCCTCGTAGATCATCGTTTGATCAAGTATCCGAGTTCGACAGAGGAAGGATAGTGGCCTACCGAGAGTGTGGATTATCTTTCAGGGAAATCGGTAGTCGTGTTGGACGAAACCAAACAACTGTAATGACGTATATGTGACCGTTGGATGCAGAAGGGTACGATGGGCCGACGTGCTCGATCGCATCCACTTCAGTTCCCTTCCACTTCACGTGATGACAGGAGCATTGTGCGCATGGCAGTGACGGATCGCTCAGTCACATCACGAGCCATAGCACAGCACATTCAGTCTGTAACGCATCATTCAATGTCTGCGCGTATCATTCGACGCCGTTTAGAGTAGAGTAGTCTGTCCGCAAGACGTCCGTTGCTTCGTCTACCCTTGACGCAGAACCACAGACTTCTCCATAATACATCATCATATCGCCGCCAATGGTGCGATGAAAGAAGGATGTGGACGGCAGAATGGAATGAAATTGTTCCTACTGACGAGTCACGCTTCTGTCTGCAACATCACGATGGTCGGATTCGAGTCTGGAGATACCGTGGAGAGAGGATGCTGAACAGCTGCGTTGTGCACCGCCGTACTGGTCCTTAATTAACGCCGTACTGGTTTTGTACTTAGAACTTTTAATACCATGCATTTTTTACGTTTCTGAATGATAGAATAAGGGACCAGTACGGCGGTATTATGGTATGAGGCGTTATTGGATATCACTGTCGCACTCCTGTAGTACGCATTGCCGGTACTTTCAACAGCCAACGCTACATCTCCGAGATGTTGGAGCCAGTTGTCCCTCCTTACCTTCAGGGCTTGCCCACAGCCATATTTCAACAGGATAATACGCGACGACACGTAGCACGCATTATCCAAGGGTTCTTGGTCAATCGCCAGATTGAATTGCTTCCCTGGCCGGCTCGCTTTTGGGATCTTTCGCCGATAGAAAACATGTGGTCCATGTTTGCTGAACGATTGACCCAGGTTACATCCCAAGCTGCCACACCACCAGATCAACTTTGGCAACGTGTGGAAGCTGCTCGGTCTGCTGTACTTCAAGAACACATCCAAAGTTTTCTTTGGAACAATGCCGAGGCGTGTGGCAGCGGTGATCTCCAACAATGGCGGCTACTGTGGCTACTGATTCTAGAAGGATACATACTTCAGAGAAGTCTATAAATTTAATCATTTGATACTTGGTCAACATGTTATCTGCTGAATAAATTTTGTTGTGATATCTCTTGTCTTTCTTGGTGTTGCAATTTGGGTGGCTAGCAGTGTATTATTGATCCTGATTTGATATCCTGCTTTACAAAATGTTTAATCAGGTACCCTTTTTCTAGCCCAAAGGGCTATTAGTTTCGAAACAGAATTTTGCGTTGTTTTACTAAATGTCTTTTTCACTAGTCAAATGGTTACCCTAAAATATCATCGCCCTGTAATAATATTTTAAGAAATTAAATAACGAAGAATCTGCGTAAAGGTGTGTTTGTTTCTCACATTGTGGAAAAGTAACGGTACCTAGAGCCATCACATTTTTAATAATGTAATCCTCCACTCGAACATAGGCACCTGGATGCCAGAATTTCGGATTTATTTTATTATCTATTTCATATTTTGTAAAATTTTAACGAATTTTAATTAACAAGCTCAGCGATTTCAAAGCGAGCGATGCAAAACTGTGTGGAAAATAACACTTTTATCGTCATCGCGCGAGAGTGTTTATCGGAAATGTTAAAGATATGCTGTTTTTAAGTATTTTGTGATATTGCTATTGAATTGAATTTTACGTGGTTTAAGCGCCAAGAACATGATATTTAATAAATAAAGGTAACAAAAAAAAAGTGGAAAAAACGCCTCTTTCGGGCGTAGAACGGGATTTGACGACATGCCACTTTAAATGTCTGAATCACTTTTCATATTGTTGCCACGAAATATTATCGCCCTGTATTACTTTTGAAGAAATTAAGTGATGAAGAATCTGCTTGAGGTCATGTGTGTTTCTTGTACCATGAGAAAACGACGGTACCTAGGGCCATCATATTTTGAATAACGTAGTCCTCCACTTGAACATGGGCACCTGGAACTCCGAATTTTAAATTTCGAATTATGTATTTCGTATTTTGTAAAACTTTAATGAATTTTTAACAAACTCGACGATTTGAAAGCGAGCAGTGGTAATGATGTACGGATTAAAACATTGTTATCTCCAGCGAGCGAGACTGCATATCGAAAATTCTAAAGGTATACTATTTTGAAATATATTGTGATTTTGCTATTCAATTGAATTTTATGTGGCATAAGGGCGAAGAACATGATATTTAATTTATAAATTTAACACACAAAACATCCATAATTAAAAGACAAAAAAAATTTTTTTAGCAAGCATCTTACTAAGAAAATTGTACAGTGATATGGTAAGCTGAGAGAACACCGAAAAAAATATATAAATATATGCCAACACTTAACACTTCATCGGGAATTCTAAACACATGCTGCTTTTAAAATTTTGTAATTTTGCTGCTGAAGTGTATATGGCGTAAGTGCGAAGACAATGATGCTTAATAAATAAAGCTAAAAAGTCAAAAAGGAATGAGTTAGCAGGAGTCAGTTCAAGAGCAGACTGATAGACTGCGAGCTCAGCAAGAGGGTAGAGAAACGTGAGTGTAGAAAAACCTTTTTGGGTGACTGTTAAAATATGAAACCTTTCAGATTTTTATTTATTTGATAATGTACAAAATTTTTTATCAAAAGCCTGCAGCAATAAATTTATTTTAAATCTGGCAATAAAGTAATTATAAAATGAAAACGTTGCATTGAAAAAACACTGTGCATACATCATCGATAAATGGAATTTTTCAATAAAATATTAAACAGCTGCTCATCTTTAACATCATCGGGAAAATAAACTGTCGTTCAAGGCACTTTATTTTCCCGATTTCTTACATTTTACTGATAAAATTTATTAAATGTCCCATTAAATTTTATTGAAGTCCTGTTTTTACACCTCGAAGAAATTGTACTTTCACTTCCTGATCTGGCAAAACTGACGGATGAGAAGGAAGGAAATAATCTAGAAGCAACCTTTGTCAACTGTTGGCATTGTGCAAAACGCAAAACTCTTACATGCACTCTTGTTCATAGCCAGTTCTCACAGTGTTGGATTTCGGCAAAGTTTCCTAACTTTACTGTTTAATCCATTTGTTATTGATTAATAAACTGAAGAATTTAGAAAGTAATAAACAAAATTCTTCACACCTTTTTTTTTACTCTTTTTAATAATGTAGGTAGTTGATA
This sequence comes from Stegodyphus mimosarum, assembly GCA_000611955.2. Taxonomy (NCBI): domain Eukaryota; kingdom Metazoa; phylum Arthropoda; class Arachnida; order Araneae; family Eresidae; genus Stegodyphus; species Stegodyphus mimosarum. Next base: position 39,451 of record KK114665.1, read on the forward strand.
CAAATCAAGTACAATTAATTTATAATATATCCGGCTAATTATTTTTACGAGTATTTTCAGTTTTTTCGGAACTAATTCATAAAAGATGTTTCTAACGCCATATGCTACGTAACTATCATACTACAGAATCAGCTGGTTTTTATTAATTTTTATATGAGGTTTTACATTTTTAATTACTTAATATCTATTAACTTTTGAAATTTTAGAGCAAATCCCCCTCTCCAGTATTCAATAAAAATAAGAGTTAAAACATTAAGAATATTAATTTTCAATATATTCTACTACAGGTCATAAAGCATTTTTTAAAAAATTTAAAATAAGTAACGAATGAACCACTTGAGTGAATGAATTGTAATTATTCCTGTTGTTTACTACATTCTCTTAACGCGATTTCACTTAACACGCATTACTTGATTATTGATTTGGTTTAGTTGATTACGGGAAAGCATATGAGGGTTATCTGGCTATGGGAAGGGATGCCTTCATGGAGGACTTCCTAAGGGAAACTGGCTCAAATACACATTACATCTAGAGAAAACCTTGAAAACGCCTATGCAGCCAGCCCTTTCGTTGGAATTCGAATACCGAATGACTAGGGTTCAGCGACTTTACCGCTCGGCCGTTGGTGGACCCATTACTTGAATTAATTGTGTAAACAGGAATTTCTAGTGTATTTGCCCCCTTGAGAAAATGGCTTTCGTGTATTTTGCATTAATAAATTAACCTTAGCGTTTAACTTAAAATTAACTTACGGTATTTGATTCAAATCCCAGTTAAAGTATGAATGTTTGCGTGATTATTTTTTCCATTGTTATATTTCTGGAAAACATTTTTCGAAATAAAAGGCCTATTTCACAGTGAATGCTTAATCGCCAAATGTTTGCCCGTTTGGTAGGAACAATAAATAAAAATTTCTTGTTTAGGGTTAATATTGTTATAAACGCTATAGAATACTTCTACTTTCAGCATTCTTTCATTTAATTATCCCATATAAAACGCAATTTGCTTCATAATTGATTAGACTCATAGCTTATCGTAACATATTTCGCTACTGTTCCTTTGTTTCACTTCTTTCGCTCATAAGTAAGTAATCAGAAAATATCAACCTTATGGAGACTCTATTTTCTTATAACATGAACTGTATTCTTAGCATAACTTTCCCACTCATTTCGAATTCTCGAATATACGGTCACTAAGGGAACAAGATTGTTAGATTGATTGATATCTTTCACGTAAAATTCGCCAATCATAGTAGGAAAATTCGCACCCGTGGGTTGCTGGTTCTGTTAATAATTGAATGCTTTCTCAAATCTGGTTCTCGAAATTTGCATATAAGTTTCATTAATGTCTCTGTTGCTAGATCACATGAATCAACGCCTTTTTCTGTAGAATAATTAGCAGGTATTAAATATAATTCATTTTTTTCAATTCGTTTAAGCGAGATGTGTCGCATACGATGAAAAAATAAAGTGCTGAAATTCAAATAAATTAGTTCAAGGTAAAAAGAAAAAGATAATGTTGATTAACAAAGCATTTTGCTTTGTTTTTATCTAGACTTATTCCGTGTAAAACGGTATTAGCGAGATACTATTTGTCAAAATTTAAAAAAAAGGGGAGGGGGAAGACTTGCAAACTGAAAACTTTAGATTATATTCTAGCAGCTTTATGAATTTAAATTTCAAAAAAGGTTAAAAAAATAAAGTAAAACATAAAAAAGGATTTAAAAAACGTTAATATTAAAAAGAAATTGCAATCTACGCAGATTTCAGTTTAACTCTTAAAACAATCTTTAACTAAACATTTACGATACGGCTTTGAATGTAAAAACTAATCCACCAGAAATTATGGAATACAAAATCTTATTTAGCAAGAGTTGGTCAAAATGATAGGGAAAATATTGCTGTGATATTATATCATTGTAAATTAACGCCACGGGGAGGTTGGTGCACGTATTTAAAAAAAGGAAGCTTTAATTATTCAAGACATAGTTGTGTATTTATTTCATTAGATTGTTTTTGCCCCAGTCTTAAAACAAGTATTTTTCTACAATAGGTATATTTGCTAATTTGCTTGAACGAGAAATAGGCCAAACGGGAACAATAAACATGCCAAAGAGGTTTCCTTCAAGATGTTAAAAAGGAAAAAAAATAAAGAAAATTACAATCCGAAGAATGCAAAACATTTAAAAAATTAAAATAACAAATTATTCTATATCGGTGACATAACTTATGGCGTTATGTTAATAAATCCTGTTATCCTCTTCATTGAACGTCAACTGTAAACGATTCCTGTGAAATTAAATGAAGCAGATCTGTCTAGTAATTACTAATTTCTTACAGTAAGTGATACTTATAAAAAGTATGCAAGAGTCAGGGTTTTTTCCCCAAGTCTAAGGGGGTAATTTGCCCAGAAAGACTATTAATTTCGTTTTGGCATTTTGCGTTGATTCACTAAAAGCGTTGTTTCACTTTTCAAAATGTTGCCAAATATTATCGCCCTGCATTGTATTTAAAGAAATTAAATTAGGAAGAATCTGCATAAATGTATATATGTTTCTCGCATTGTGATAAAACAACGGTATTTAGATCCATCAACTTTTGAATACTGAACATTTCCACCCGACATCCGGAAGCCCAAATTTGGAATTTGTTATATTATCGATTTCATATTTTGTAAAACTTTAACGAATTTTGATTAACAAACTAAAGGATTTCAAAGCGAGCAATGGCATCGTTGTACAGAAAAAAATTTTTTATCTCCAGCGCCTGAAACTGTGTGTCGGAAATTCTAAACATATGCTCATTTTAAAATTATTTTGCAATATTGCTCTTGAACGGAATTTTATGGATTAAGTGCAAAACACGTGATATTTAATAAACAAGGGTAACACACAAAATGTTAAAAATACGTTCCTTATGACGCAATTTAAAATCTGAAACCTTTCAGATTTTCTTTTTTTTTTTTTCCGATATTGCTGTTGAATTGAATTTTGTTGTTGCAATATAAATAAGTGCAAACAATATATAATAAATAAATGTAACTCACAAAACATTAAAAAAAGTCTCTTTAGGCGTAATGTAAAATCTGAGAGCTTTCAGATTTATTTATTTTTACTGTGTTTTGTACGTCTGTGCCCAGTAAAATGCTTTATGAAACAAAGCATTTATCTATTGTATCAGTTTAAGTAGATGATGAACTTAAAAAAATTAACCTCTTTCAGGTTTTAATAAATAAAATGAGAATTAATGATGTTTAGAACAATCATGATAATACATTTTGAAAAAGCTGTGAAAATGTAGAATAAAAATGATGAAATGTTTCCATCAGTCAGTTATTCTTTTAGATGCGTGAGGGTATGGTCAATGAAAAAATATATTTTGAATCTGTTAAAAATAGCGCAGTGCATAAACAATCTTAACTAAGTCTGAAAATATGTTTAAATAATATCTTCCATTGAATGTAGTCTTTTTGCTTTCAAATAACGCTACAAATATTTCGAAATGAATTAAACGTATGCATGCAAAATTGTTTCGAAAAAGAAAATGTTTTGATGTGCAGATAAATCGAGTTCAGTTTACACGGATCAATTATTAACTGCGATGGGAATTTCGAATGTATATTCTTTTGTTTTTGTTTCAAGTTTATTTATGTTATTTCAATAATACAAGGGTAGATGCAAAAAAAAAAAAAGTTACAAGGGTAATAAAAAATTATTCATAAATAATAGACAGAAAATTCAAAAAGGAATGAAGAAGCATACGTACCTATCATTTTCCCACATAATCATCAAATCTACTTGAGAACACATATTTCTGAACGTAAGACCAAGGTGTTTAACCCGGCTTGGTACAAATC
>KK114665.1:43366-64008 GCA_000611955.2 Stegodyphus mimosarum
TCATTGAGCCAATTCTCGGTAGCTGTTTTCACATTACTGTCTGAAAAGACCCTCCTTACACATAAATGGTCTTTCAATTTTGGAAAAAGGAAATTGTCACTGGGTACTAAATCGGGGCTATATGGGGGTGACTCCAGACTTCTCGCATAAATTTTTGCAGCAATTCTTGAGTTTGGCGAGCAGTATGGGGCTGGGAGTTGTCATGCAGGAGTGCGACAACAACACTCAACATGCCAGGCGCTTGCGTCGGATGATTTCACGTAACCGTATCAAAGTATCACAATAACGATCGACACTCTCCAGGTACTCGATCAGGGTAACGAGTCAGAGCTCTTACCTCCAAGAGAGACCCTTTTTTTATAACCTTCTTGCAATTTCAATCGCTCTGACGTTTCTGTGAACTTAATTTTCTGACATCTGTCTATACATTCTGGTGAAAAATTATTCCCTCCACAATAATTTTGGATCCGCATATGTAAAACGCGGAAGAATGGGTTTAAAGAAACTTCTTCTATTTTACTTTATCGACATATTTATAATTTTACATTGCTTATAAAAAGCGGAAGTACAATAATTCTTAAATGAATCAATTCAAGTTTTCTGTTAGTATTAACTTTTATTAAGGTCTCCTCTTTATGAAGTAGTATTTTTTTTTATAACAACCAGTCCCATATTTATTAACAAACTCAGAAATAAGCTGTTGATACAGTCTGTCATTTCTCAGTTTTACTTTTAAAATTAAACACCATTCGAATTTTAATTGCAAGAACTAGTAATATCTTCACTAATGAGAAGTCAGATAAGCCTCTAATTAATGTTGACTAAAGTTAAGCCAAAATGAAAAATAAAATGTAATGTTGTTGGAATAAAATGCTCCATGTTGGGGAGAAATTACTAACGCTTATAAAGTTAATAAAATTACCAACGCAATTTTAATTTTGAATTAATTATTAATTAAAAGTCGTACTTACTTTATTTGAAGGGAGTAACATTTTACAGATGATCTTTTGAAGCTCTGTTGTGCAAGAATTTAATAGTAGTGATGTTTTACGATTTTACTAATAAAATAAATATTAATTTTTTAAAAATTAAATTGTGTAAATATCTTTTTAATTTCTAAAATGGCTCTTCTGTTCACGAAGAAAGGTAAAAGTTCTCCAGTAGTTGAACAAATAAACTTGCTGCGTTATTTGCATAACCCGATCTGTTCTTAAATACTAGTTTTACTTATTTGAGTAGAATTCAAAGTTTTCTTCCTTAATTTATCCCTTTTCTTTAAGTAGCAGAAGCTTTTAAAATCACTTTACGTTCAACTATTATGTTAAAAAAGATAGTGAGTAAAATAAATTGCGGTAATTAAATTCAAACTCTTAGAAATTGTGACAGCATTCTTGCATTATGGGGCGAAGGTAGATAATTTAGGCTACATTTACGGTATCTTAAGAATATTGCCTTAATATATTAAAACAAAAATATAAAAAACAATTTATTTTCAGCTTTTCTCTTCTTGAGCTAAAGTCCTGACTGCGTGCTTTCTTGTAGTCTTTTTCAAAGAAGCACGTTAATGTTTTTTGATATCTTATCCATCACTAATGCTTTATTTCAAGAAAAAGTACGACTTCAAAATATCAGATAACGTTAAGTCTCGCATGATGATATCTAAAAATATTATACTTTTAACGTTATTTTTTGTTGTATTTTTTAATATGTATAATTCTTATCTAAACTACTGTTTCGAGATAGCAGCACTTAGGTAAATCTGCTGTTATGAAGGAAATGAAGTTATTTTGGGATGAAGTTCCTTTAACTTCTCATGCTCGGATAGTAGATATACGAATAAGAATTCTTAATTATTTAAGTTAAAGTAATTTGGAAACTGACAAAATTTGAAATCCATCTTATAACATAAACATTAGCGAATGAAATATAAATCTTCAAAAAGATGGCTTCCTTTTACTTCACACTGATCCGTCGGGAAATACACTCATGCCCATAAATTAAGGATAATGCAAAATCAGGCAAAGGAAGAATTAGAAGCAAAACAAATTTGACTTATTTGTAAAGCTTATTTATTAAACAAAAGGTAAAGAGCAAAAAAAGATGCTATATGTTTGATATTATTAAAAAAATTAGCGATTTTTTCTCCCTGGAGCAAATTACAAAAAAAACCTATTTACAAAAATTACATTGTTGGTATGATGGTTGTACAGATTGTATATGAGTGCGGGTACAAGCTAAGCTATCGTTAGAAGGCGGTTGCGATAGGCCTAAGTAAACGTACAGCATACAAATATCTTAATTTAGCATAGTTTCGATTCTAAACTATTAGTTTGATCATGAGTCAATCTGCCATCTTCATTTCATGAGTTTCAATGTAAGTTTTCATTCGTAAGTGTGATCTTATTTTGCAAAGATCTTTGCAAAATCAGTATAGTATTTTTAGCTCAAGGTCTGAAGACCAGATTTTGTACCGAGCATAGGATATAGTTTTAAAACTTAAAAAGTTTGGGTGTTTTATCTTTTGCTGGCATATTTTAGTTTTGAAACATTCGTTTAAAAAATAGTGCCAAATCATCAGCTGAAATTTTAGTCTAAGAAAACCTTGGAGGAAAATTTTGTTCCGGTATACTAAAAGGACAGTAGATTAAATGTATAAAAGTAAATGCAAGCTGAATTACGAAAAAAATTACAAAAATAAATTTTTACCATGTCTCTGAAGAAACTAGATTTAATTCGTTTACGTTTAAGTTAACGGGCTTAAAATAAATTTTGCCAGAAATAACGAAGTTTTTGGGTTAAAAAGAAAAGTCTTCAATCTTAACAAAGAATTTTCAAGTTCTTGCTCTTTCTATAATGTCATTTTTAGAAGAAGGATAAACTAAATGAAGCCGAGCCGAAATGAATTATATGTGCCATATTTTACACTCACTTGCGTTATGAAATTATTGGAGTAAAAGTAGGTTACTCATTTATTCCCCCTTTTCATGTTTGATGTCGAGGTCCATTCCGCTTCCTACGTTCTTTTATTCGAAATCACTTTTTTTTCTCTCCATCTTTCCTCGTTCTTTGAGGCTGTAGCATCTTGAGCTTGTTATGAGGTTATCTCACCTATGAAAGCGTCATTAAAAGGAATATTTGGGTAGCCATCGGGGTGAGGGCAGACTTAAACAGCTGCACACCACAAGTGTCAAAAAACCGGAAATTACTTTCGGAGGGTGTAAAGGGTAAATATTCTAGAAATATTCTTTCTCATTACTTATCTGGCAAAGGAATATACGTCCGGAAATTGTCAGAACATGGAAGACATGGTGGATGATATTCTGAAATTGAGTGCTAAATGATCTCTGGTGGGTCGTTTTGATTCAGTGATTTTTTTCTCGTAGCAGTTATGTTTTTGGTTGTCATTCAGACCCGTAGGAACAAATTTAGTAGTTATCTACAAGCCGTTTTGAGCTGTCGATACATGTGCATTTTTCGATTTCAATGTAACGTATTTTTCATGTCTTCTTTTGTATTCGAATTAAGCGAACAGTTTCCTAACCTAAGTCATTATCGTATTTTTAATGAGAATATAACTTTCATATACAAAAAAACTTTAAATAATGCCATATATTTTGCAACAATATAATATTAGGGAGAAAGGCGTTTATCGGAGGAAACGCGCTTTGGAATTATGTAGGTTTCGACAAATTTTGAGTCGTAACGAATAAAGAAATGGTGCATCAGTATATTATATGAAAACTCGTCTAGAGCAGCATGGTCGGACATCCTTTCATTTTTAAACTATGAATAAGAAATTCGAAACAACCATTTTCATAAGAAACATTTCGACACAACGTTTATCAAATAAACTATATTGCAGTACGACTACACCTCCTTTTGAGGAACATAAAGTCATCTCGATGCCACATAGTGACTTTGTATGAATTTTTTTACTATCCACAGATCGTGGATTTAGTTTCTAAAGTACACTGGGAATATCTGCCTAGGTAGTGGAAAGCCTTCATGTAGAACTTTTTGAGAGAAACTGATTCGCATTTAGATTATACATGAGGAAAACTATTATAAATAATTTTCATGCAGCCAGCCTATTTTTCCGCCAGGAACAGAACCTGGTTTCCAACTCATTAAAAGAAGGTTTGTTGTATTTTCTGTATATGTCTGGTATGTAATTAAACAGAAATCTATGCTGGGATACTTACGCGTAACTTGTTGGTTGATTCTGACAAAATACACCAGTGCTAAAAAGACTAAGGATGACTGCTTTCTTCTAAGGGAAAATGGCTCATACACGTGGAAGAAACGGAGATTTCTCGAATCATCCTTTCCTGTTTCAACCGCTGTTATCCCCCATCCTCTTCATAAGTAACCCTTACCGACAGAATCCTTCTCGATTCATCCGCTTCTACCCAGTACCTAATGTATTGTTCTAGCTCTCATCCTCCTCATAAACCGTATTGAAAGAGGGCTGAAGTTTTCCCTATTCTTTTGTAGAGTCATTAGGACTTTTTTTGGGGGAGGGGAGCAGAAGACTTAACAACGCCTTCGCCGGGAATCGAACCCTGGACCTCTCGGTTACGCGTCGAACATGTCGACCACTACACCACGAAGGCATGCGAAGAAGGTGGGAGAAATACCTCATGTACTTCCCCTTTTAAAGGGCGACTGGGGTTTTGGGGACCCAATCGCCAAATACCGGTGGTGGAGAATCATCATCCTCCAATTTTTTTTTAGTTCGGGTGCCAGTGTAGAGACATTAGGTTATTTCGAAGCAGGAGTCATGAAAAATGAGCAACGCCTTCTCCGGGAATCGAACCACGCACCTCTCGGTTACGCGTCGAACATGCAGACCACTACACCACGAAGGTATGCGAAGAAGGCGGGAGAAATACCTTATACGTTCCCTTTTTAAAAAGTTGTTGAGAGAATGAGGTAACATTGGATGATAAATGCCTTTGGCTTATTTAACTTAACAATACGTCAATTATTGTAAAATAATTTTAGAAGGTTGCACAGGTGTAAAATACAATTCTGTTTTCTATCACATGTGATTATTCTGAATTTGGCTTTGGTATTTTCACGCATGTTTAATTAAAACGTGATCAGGAATTTCACGAAACCTGTATTTATTGAAAACAAACTCAGATCATTCAGATCTAATTAAAAGGAAATTTAAAAAATGAAAATAATCGCTGGATTTACCGAAAAGTTTATCGCAATGGAACTTGACTGACAAATTCTGGAGTTGATGTAGTGAGCAAATAAAACCATACCAGCATTCCTCACTTAGCTAAAATGAAGATAAAGAAATGTATTATAAAAGTGGGTGAAGGAGAGTTTCGGGACGGCCTTACTCCAATTTGGCAAATTTTTAACGATAGTTTATCACCAATACGAGATTTAGAATCAGATTGCATTAGAAAAAATCCATAAATTTTAGGTTTTAAATTGCATTCTTTTGGAAACTGAAGTATATGCAGTAAGAAATACGAAAAGAAAACCTATCGTATATATTTCTAATCATGTAAAACATACCTTTGTTCATAATAGAATCGTAAAGTATATTTTGTTTTACGTTTTGGAACTTTACTGTAACTTCTTTTTTTCATTAGCTCTCACCAGGATATAAATCGAATACGAGTATTTATGTCAGAGTTTTTGACAGTAACGCTCGCCATCGCAATTTTCCCGCACAGCTTTGTGAATTAATAGACATATTACTAGCCTAAGTAAATCGCACTCTGAGTTGAGCCAACGCTTGTTAAGCTATTGGCTTTACAGTCTCCAGCACTGAATTAATTTAAATTTTAACTCCACATTTCCGTTATTAACAGCTCCCAAGCTACGAAGATTTAAATTGTAAGCACAAGTTGTATAAGTGTTTAGTTTAAAATTTTTAATAAAAAAAGTTTGTTTAAACTTTGTCTCATAGATGAATTTCATAGACGGGACGGAGTGAAAATTCGGTTGACTGTCTTATAGTCCGTTACTTTAAGATAAGAACTTTAGAGTTATTTTCCGCCGCTCGATTGAACTCACAACCATGAGAACAACAACTGCGGAAAAAAGATAGATTAGCTTAATTTTTCTTCTCCACTTTATTTTCGTGCTCTTCTTGAAAGCACGCAAATGAATGACGACACGAATTACGATCGCAAAGAGGGGAAGCTGGCAATGGCCTTGAAGTGTCTGTTTCAAAGTAACAGGCCATAGTAAGGTTTAAAGAACTTAAGTTAATTTCATAGTGTTAATACTACAGAACATGATGTTAAATATGCATCATGTTATCATTCTTCTTAATGTTACAAATGATTGACAAATGATAACCACACATATTATTCATGTATAATACATTTTTTAATAAAATGAATATATATATCTATAATTATGTGGATCGTAAAAGTCAGAGTTCGGCGAGTTTAGATTCTGGGTGCATTTAATATTACTTAATTTTGACATTCATAAGTAGTATTATGTATAATAACAGAAAAAACTACTATTAATATTTTTAAATTTTTAATAATTTCTTATGCATGCATTATATATCAGTCGCATACAGTGAAAAATATGAAGAAAACAATTGTATAACAGCTGATTGTGTAAGATTACTCTTAAATGTTACTTAGAACGAAGAATCATTTTTAATTGAAATTAAATTAATAATTCCATTATAAATTAGAAATTAATTGTAGTGAAATCTCTAATGGCGACCTAAGGAGATATTTCTGAAAGAGACCGGTGTTTTTGAGAACAAAAACCTCTCACAGACCGCAATATCCACAGAGCTCCAATATTCTCTGGAACTGTGGATGCTTACGTTTAAAGAAAACTCCCTGAACTTTTAATAAAATACATATATGAGTCTTAATTATACACCTGTTTCATTTTTAGTTATTTATTTTGTCAGAGCAATAAATCAGTAGTTCTACTGCTTTAAAGAAAGTAAAACTGAAAATTGGGCATTGTGTAAAATAACTAGATTCAGATATACGTATTTTGAATATGCTTGCAGTTCATTCTTCTGCTTATAATAGTCTAAAAGAAATATTTAATAAATATTAGAAATCGAAACCTAAGTCAACTCAAAGCAGTAATGGCTACCTAGTCTAAACCTTTTAATTGACGAAAGCAGTTATTCGTTATATCAGAAAGTGGTTTTTTGTAGAGTGGATGAAACATAAAAGAGGGAATCGGAAGGCAAAGGAAGGAAGAATCGGCACTAATTTTAAGGATGAATCGAGAAAGGATGAAATAGCACTAAACCGGGAAAACTGCGAAGTCTCCTTGCAGCCAAGCCGCTCGCCAGGAAATGAATTTGGAATGAATTTTTAACGTTCAGATATGAAATTTTTCCATCACATTCCATGTTCAAATATGGAATTTGTTTATTAATCAGAATAACAGGCATTTTACTCACCAAGTCTTTGTTCTATATGATCAAATAAAAAATAAAACTGTCATTTGCAAAACCGTTCTTCCGGAATTTTGAGTATGTTGTCGTACATTTTCTTACTTATTTTTGGAAATTTTGCAATTGGAATGTTCGCGTTGAATCAGCATTTAAACAAATAAAGCATGTGATCACTTTTTTTCGAACACTTGATGACTAGAACGTTAAAACTAGGCATTAAAGCACTGAAAAAAAGATGGTATATAAAATGTCGAAATTTCTTATAGCTGTTACTTTTAGTACAAAATGATTGCTAGCACCTGTTACATTAAAGTTTTCAGTTAACAACCTTAGCTTCGATTCACATTAACTCGGATAATATGAGTTCTACTGCGTCTGAATCACTGAAAGAACAGCATTGCAGATTTAAAGATTTTCAGTGCGCAAAAATAAATTGCTAATTAAACATTAAAAAAACTAAAAAAAAACTCAGATTTTTAAATTACTTTAAAAGAGGCGTTTTTTTTAACATTTTGTGTGTTACCTTTATTTATTAAATATCATCTTCTCACTTAAACCATATAATTCCGTTCAAGAGCAATATTGCAGACTAATTTTAAAATGACCATATCTTTAGAATTTCCGATACACAGACTCACGCGCTGGAGATTAAAATGTTTTTTTCTGTACAACGTTGCTATTGCTCGTTTTGAAATTCTTGAGTTTGTTAATCAAAAATTCGTTAAAGTTTTACAAAATATGATATCGATAATAAAACAAATTCCAAATTTGGCCTTCCAGATGCCCATATTTCAGTGGAAACGCTCAATATTCAAAATTTGATGGCTCTAGGTACCGTTGTTTTATCACAATGCGAGAAACATATATACATTTATGCAGATTCTTCATTATTTAATTTCTTTAAATACAATACAGGGCGATAATATTTGATGGCAACAATTTGAAAACGAAATTAATAGTCCTTCTGGGTAAATTGCCCCTTTGGACTAATAGTTTTACCCTTTAGTTTAATAACCTTTGGACATTAATAGTTACAAAAAAATTACGTTTTCCAGATTAATTACATGAGCTCATAATAGCGAATTTACTGTATCGTCAAATGTAGAAATTCAGGTACTTTAGCTGCTATCCTTCAAATTAGTAACCTGGCTAATTCTAGGTAAATTGCTAAAACACTTTTCGCCGTTGACTGAAGTCGATTTTCGACACTAATTGCTTTCAGTCCTTTTCGGGTTTATTTAACATTTTATAAATATTCTCTTATTTTATCAGTACAATAGCTGAACGAAATTGCTTACGAAATAATCCAGTGAACTGTAATTCAGTAACACAACACATTCTAGGCAATTAATTTGCAGTAGGATGAAGTGGAAACGCTTATTAGCTAGATTAAGTTAAAATATGTATTCGCAGAATTACTTTAATAAAAGTCTTGTAATTTTGTATTTTGTATTCCTTGAAAATTTTTTTTTCAATTCTTGGAAACATTACCATTACTAGTCTAATAGATGCTTGATTTTCTAATATTTCTATTGTTAGAGATCTCTGTAGCCTAGTCTATGAATTTTTCGCGTCACTTTGTTATGCAATCACTTTGCGGTCTACATATCTTCATCTTATTTTGTAATCTATACGTATTTCGTAAGCGCTATTTCATTTGTAGGATCATTAGGTTTCTTTGAAGCAGCAGGGATGAAAAATTTGCAGTGCCCTCACTGCGACTCTGTACCTCTCGAATACGCTTCGAGTATGCTTCCAGTTACATCACGAAACGGGTAGAAAATACGTTATATACTCCTCTTTTTAAAGTGCGGCTGGGGATTAGGGGATCGCCAAATTCTTGTGGTGACGAATTAAAGGAGGCGTGAAAATTGTGCAGTGCCCTCGCTGGGACTCGAACCCTGGACCTCTGGAATACGCGTCGAGTGTGCTTCCAATTACACCACGAAGGCATGCGGAAAGGAGGCAGAAAATACCTTATAAAGGGATCTACAATCAACTCTTCATAAGACTGAGTAATATCTGGGATGTCTTTCATTCAAAATCATGGTGTATTCCAGGTTGATTAAAAAAAACACAGGCAAGAGGGAAAACCCATTTTATGTGACAGAAAAATACTATTCATAGTTTACCTCTATTTTCAAGTAATTTCATTCAGAGGATAAGTTCTTTCCATTACTTAAATAAAATCAGTATTCAGAAGGCCCTCACAACAGCAGAAATAACAATGCAAACGAAAGAATTAAATTTATAATGACATTAAAGAAAAATATATGTTTGAGAACTCGAATAATTTCATTGAATTCAGACTCGCATAGAAACGTTGGTTGGAACTTTTTAAATGTACAGTGTTTACACGTTATACCTTATACAATTATTTATACAATTAAATTACATAGTGCTGTGGATAAAAACAAATATCAAATATTAAGGTATCATCTTTTAACACTGCTGTTATACCAGGATTTTTTTTTTCATTTTTATGCTTTTCGTACAGAGTTTTGTTTTACGATGAAGAATTTTTGAATTGTTTCAGCAATGAACAAAGAACAGTGCTTTCTTCTAAATATATTTTAATGCTTTTCGGTTACAACAAGCGTTTTTTAGCTTCTAAAATGATAGAATAATGAATAAAATACGAGTATTTTAATGCAATATTATTATGTACGTAGTTTAATTTTCATTGCTCTGATTTTAAATGTGTTTCGAAACATACCCTCCAGTATTCTAAGAGATGCTTTTTTTATTGTCTGTAGAATACTTTCATTAGCAATAGTTCCGTATCTGATTAATTTTCGTGGCTAAAAAAATGACCTTGAAATAAAAACCAACCAAGCTATTTTTTTCTCACGCCAGTTAACACACTGCGTGTTTCAACATTTTCAAAGCTCATGAGGTAAAAATCAATAGAATAAACCGCAGTGTAACTAGAGGGGGAAGAAAAATTGTTAACTACCAATTTCTGTTAACTGTTTTTAAATTCTAAATCCTTAATCTCGAGCAATGTTTTTTATTTCACGAGTAGTGAAGATTAAAGGGAAAAAAACTAACGTGGTACCCAAAAGTAGAAGAATTCATTTTCAACGTTAATAGCAGTGTTTTTAATCAGCTTGAAACTTTATTATTATATGTTACTTTTCTTTTTTTAACTTCTGTTTTAAGAAAGAGATACTGTATCTTTAGAATCGACGAAAAATTCTTTTGAATAATTCAGCATGAAAAGATTAATTAGAATAATTTTAATACTTCTTTTCCATTAACAAAATTAAGTAGCAGAATGAATGCAAAAAATTAAAAGATTTAATTTTCATGCTTGTGATAATTTAAATTCCGTAAATGTTTAATGCTTTTTTTTAATAAAACTTGCTATTTACCGAAAATCTCTCAAAAACTTTTTATCTGGAGGATGTTTTTTAAAATAGAGAATTATATGAGTAAAGTGCAGTTTGTTGACAAAATAGATAAGTAAATAAATAAAAATTAAAAAAAATTAATTTAAAAAAGATGCGTTCAAGAGGTGCATCCAGAGCGGTATATAATGCATAATTAAGTAAATTAAAGAGAATAGGTAAAACGAAAAAGCAAATTCTTTTCACGGGGCGCTTAAAACTGCAGTTTAAAATTAAAGATAACGCACAGAATAGTAAATTAAATTTTTTGTTCTTATATGAGATAGATCAGTAAAAATTTAAATGCCACATAAAAGACAAGTTTTAAAATATATGTTGTGGACACTATGGAACTTCCTTGAATGGTTTATTAAATTATACGCATTTTTGCTGCACTTCATTTAAACTTGTATCCTCGAATTTTATTAGAGATATTTTTCTTATTCAGTCAATTCAGTTCTCACTTCGCGGTAAGACAAAAATACAGAAAAACTCAAAACATCTTCATTGGAAATAGTAAAATACAAAAGAACCTAAAACACCAAGTACAGTTAAAAATAGTTTTTTTTTAACAATTAAAAGTTTTTATGTCAAAACAAGCAACTCGGCCAACGGGTAAAAAGACAAAATTTTTGGTGCACAAAATTGAAAGTTAAAAGCCATTGAAGTTGGTGCACCAAGTGACTTAATTCACTGATCTCCTACTAAGAGTTTCAAATCAAAACAAATGACGGCCTGGTTACAGTACCACTTAAACAACTTTTAAATTGTTGATAATTCTACTACTATTGCACGCAGATTAACTAAAGACATAAAATCTTAACCGGAACATAAAAAAAAATAATTCAATCACAGTTATATAGGTTTGATGCAGCCGATTGAAAAAAAAAAAAAAGATGCACATCTAGATGTTATAGCAGTACAAAATTTCAACTTTCTACGTCTACTCGTTTTTGACTTGTGCGAGATACAGAGGTACGTACGTACTCTTCTGAATCAATTTCTAATCTATTTCTCTCTTCTATCTATTTTAAAATTTCTAATCTATTTTACAATCCGTTTTGGGAAAAAAAAAAAAGAGTCCTTCATTCTGTCGGTAGGTACAGATGTCTCGCAAAACATCGTTCAGATGGATTCGAGAGTGGTCAAAATGGATATTTTCGTTGAAATAGGTACCTGAAGTCTTTCGCGATTACAATATTTCGTTTACTTCGTACAGGGAAATAAAAATTGGGGGGGGGGGGGTTTAAAAAATAAGAAGTCTGGAAAAAGGCATTAAATAAGAAGTCTGGAAAGTTTCAGATTTTAAATTACGTCCGAAGGGGCGTTTTTTTTTTACATTTTGTGTGTTACCTTTATTTATTAAATATCGTGTTCTTCGCCCTTAAACCATAAAATTCAGTTCAACAGCAATATCTCAAAATAATTTTAAAATGACCATATCTTTAGAATTTCCGATACACAGTCTCACGCGCTGGTGATAAAAATGTTTTCCTATACAACGTTGCCATAGCTCGCTTTGAAATCCTTGAGTTTGTTAATAAAAAATTCGTTAAAGTTTTACAAAATATGAAATTGATAATAAAACAAATTCCAAATTTCAAATTTGGGCTTCCAGATGCCCATATTCGGGTAGAAACATTCAATGTTCAAAATTTGGCCGCTCTAGGTACCATTGTTTTATCACAATGCGAGAAACATACATTTATGCAGATTCTTCATTATTTAATGTCTTCAAATATAATACAAGGCAATAATATTTGGTGGCAACAATTTGAAAAGTGAATCGAACATTCAGAGTGATTTGACGCAATATTGCAAAACGAAAACAATAGTCCCTCAGACACAAAGCCCCTTTGGACTAAAAAGTTATTAATAACAAACAAAAAGCAAATCTCCTCAGGAAAATTAGAAAAAGCAAGTTGTTTAATTATCAGTTTTATTAAAAAGAAGCGGACGAGAGCAAATTTTTCGGACATTCCTGTGGCCTTTAAACCATTTTTGTAGGAACTTTTGCATTTATATAGTGGTCCGAATTTTTGCGGCGAACGGGAATGAGAGAAGGGATCATTCGATTACACAAAGCACACTAAGGCTAAGAGAAGGGATGCCTTCGTGGAAGACATTTTTAGGAAAACTGGTTTGTATTAACTTTACGTACAAGAAAACCATAAAAACTCGTTGTTCGTAGAGACATGAATACGAACTGAATTACCTAGGGAGCTGTAGCTTTCGCATTGTAGTGCGGAAGGAATCACTTTACATCTTGCATTGTAGTGGACTTCTCCAGCTGCGTTGTCGTAAAGAGAGGGGAAACGTGTTAACATCATATGTAGGAAATGGTTATTATAAAGTTGAAAACGAAACTAAAATTTTAGGAATTTCATCTAAATTTTAAAATTTTTGGACTGACCTCATTGCGTTTCGCCACATAGGAAGTGTAAAAACGTTGTTGTAATAGTCATTATACCGGTTGTTCTAATAAGAGTTATCCGCTCTTTCAGGAATGTTTCTTTTCTGTCTCATGTAGCATCCGTATGGGAAGAGAAATGGGGCACTTATCCTTCCCCGAGAATCGAGTAAAAATGCGTTTTTGTTCTGAAACAGCATTATGTTTTATTGTCTACTTGTAAACCGTCCAAATTAAAAGATTAAATAAAAATTTATTGTTGCAATTATGTGTCTTCAATCTTTGCTTCCTCCCCCTTCCGCCTTAAAATACTTTTGTATTCGTGGACTTTAGATGAAGTCCTGAGAAAGAAGCTACGAAAGTAATACTTTAGGAAAGTAATACTCCAGGAAGGAAAATATCTAGCGTAAGAAATGCTTATAACGAATCTGAAAAGATAAGAATCTTAAAAATTTACTAAATGAATTTTTAATGTGAAATAATTGTAAAAGGTATGTCTTATTTTTAGGCGGGTATGACACATTGGCCAAAGTAGATTACTGCCATATGCTTCTCTGTAATATTACGACATTATCTAATATTATGTTTGATGCAATTCTATAATAAATTGTTGATGACCATGAAGAATTCTTGTTATTATAACTGAACAATCGCATAATGTTGTATGCATTAAAAACAGGCATGGAATTTTTTCTTTTAATTTCTGGTAAAGAGTATAATCAACAGCTGAAGAAATTAACCCTTCACAGTCAGTGGTGCAGCTAGAGAGGGGGGCATATTTTTGGGGGCGGCATTTTTCATGTGAAACATAAGAGAGATCTTAGACGCCGAAAGACTAATTGAAATTTATTGGCCAATAGCAAAGTTCACTACGATTTAGCTAAGTCTTAAGGGCGGATGTTTAAATTTCTCTAGAAAGAGCTTAAAAAGGTGGAAACTTGTTCATATTCACTTTACAAAAGTGATATTATTTCGTTTTCATGTTATGCATGCATAAGTACGTCGTTATATACTCTAGGCTACACATGAAGTAAATCACATAAGGCAACTTATCCTCTTGTTTAGGATTTGACCTTATGTCGAATAACCATTATTCACCAATCTTATCCACTCGATCTTAGGTGAGGTAAAGAATGATAAGATGCCGAATTGTGATACGAAACTGAATTAAACAGAGAATTTTCTTTTTACATTGGGCGGAGTATTCAAAGAAATTACAGACAGATTTCAGTAGCTGTACTTTCTTGCTATACCTTTCATACGCGGTCGAAACTTTTGAATGGAAAATACGAATGACGATTAAGTTATGATCTTAGTGACATAAATAAGGGAGAGCTCCTCATTTAGAGAGGAATACTTTTATTTCTGTTACGGCTTGGGAAGACGAAACTACGATCCAAATTATATATTAGACTAAGTTTAGAGTTTAGCAACCTGAACCTCTTATCCCGACTGCTAACGTAATTTTCAATCAATGACATACTTACTAGCTCATAACGACAGCGCTAAAATGTGTAGAGAGTAGTAACAAGAGTTTCATCCCGACGGGTTGAGATTACCAATCCTCTCTCCTAAACGTAGATATCTGTTCTTATGTAAAATTTACTTTAATTTATATATTCTGGTTTAGTAGACGAAACAATAGAAATGTATGAAAGATGCAACATACGAAATAACTTGCTAATAAAAAAGAAGCTTACGTATGCGCAAACGAAAGGTTTTGACCACAGAAACATAACCTGTAGGACTCATTTCGTAATTAATGGAGTAGAATCTGTTTTTAATAGTATCTGACACAAGTGAAATTTCGAAGTTTGGAATATGTAAGTTAAATGCAGGAAAAATCATTAAATCATAACAAAAATTTCATGTCAGCTTGTCTTGACTAATGCTTACGAAATAGTACTTATGCAAGAGTGGTCTTGTAAAACTGCAGCTTATGAAACAGTGCTCTGAAAAATTAGTCTGTTTTATACAAATATGGCTATACTACGTCGTCGATTTCTTTTTCATTTTAAAAAATCAGATATAATTCTCACATCTTCTAGGAGCAATTCCAAGTCAGTGCTACTACAGTTTAGAAACTGAAATTTGAAACTTAAAATAAAAAATATTGCTGATGATTCAGTGTACCGTATAAATATTTTAATTTTACCAAAATAAATCAGCAAATTTTTTAATGTAAATTTATATTAATCATTTTGGATAAAACATAAGTGATATTAATATTAGTGAAATTAATAATGACTGATATTATAACTGATATTAATAATCATTTTGGATAAAATAGTCTAATGCTATTTGCGATTTTTTGCAAATTAGAAATCCATGATTATTTCATATTTATTGTGAGCTATCTGAATTATCATCATTATTATTAGCTACAATCAATCGTTATTATTGTGAGCTATCTGTATTTGTAAGAGTTAATTTCATCCGTGAAACGAAACAAAAATATCAAAATTTCGCTTTAATGCACCGAATATCCTTTCTTCTCTTCTACATGTCTCTTCTACCTCATTCAGTCCTTGTTAAAGCTATACCCACTCGATTAAGATTCTTTCTAGAAAAAATTATGACATAGCAATATTAAATATCCGCGTAGGATGCAACAACACTTTCACCCTTGGCATTGAACGTCTGGAGAGTATCCCTCGCTTTCGAGTTGTTTATTTTCCTAATAGTTTCTTCCTTCGTATCGAAAATCAGAAGGACATTTAACTCGCTATATAGCTGAAACTGCGCACGTCTTTGACACCATCCTTATTTAAGCAAAGTAAAAAAAAAAAAAAAAGCTTTCTTTTCAGGTGTTTTTTAACTTTCTGCATTACGTATTTCCGATACCCATAATAACTGAACTGTTTAGATAAATATTTTGAGGGGGTACATTCAAGTCAATAATTGCTTTAAAGGCATATAAACATTATTGCCATGGCTTGTTTTAAACTATGTTTCGCAACAGTCGCTGATATACGTGTATAACCCTGATTTTTCGCACGGTGCACGTTAGTATTCGGACTCTCGTCGTTGACCTTTCGTATTGTCAGAACAGATGGCTAACTTCTTGTTTTGACTTCTATGGTTTCGTCGTGGTACACAATATTTCGTTTAATCTTTTTTTTTCTTCCCTTCTGTGACGTTTATGACTTGCCCCGTGATGTCCACCGTTCACCATGGAAGTTGCCTCCAATTAATTGCTCAGTCAGTTTTCAATTTAATTAGAGCATCCAGTACTTGCAAAAATCTGTCACCTCAGAATCTCTCTCTCAGAAATACACAAAAAGTTACTTTTGTATTGAGCTAGAAAATTTGTCTTGTTATGCGTATGGGTTTCGTAATCTTCCATCTCCGCTATATTACGTCGACCTAAAACTGCTTCCACTTCTCTGACTGAAATAGCAACCTAGTTAGTTATTCTATATAGATGTGCTTTGGTGATTCGTCTGATGGTTAATTATTCTGATGTAGTGGTTTTTTTTTTGTTTGTTTTGTTTTGTTTTTTAACAGTGCTTTAGAGTAATTCATCGGTAAAAAAGAGAACAAAAGTAAATTTGCTCACCGCATGTTGTGGGAACAATTTTTTGATGAAGACAAACTCCTGTCTTCATGTGTGCCATCCATCCGCGCAATATCCTGACTTGGAAGATTACTTCCTAGTGTTTCGTTATAGTGCATCTGTCTCACTGTCATTGATATACTTGATGTATCTCATAACCATAAATGTTTTTTCGAGGTACTACAACGTCATTAGCACTAGCAGAAAAACTATTGTAGTCAACATCATTAGTACTACCATTGGAGTTGCAAAAAATTATTCATATAAAATTCTTTTCCCATTGCTTTCAATGGTGATATGACACTTGCGCACGTGGCAGTTCCGCACAAGTGGCATCTTCAT
This sequence comes from Stegodyphus mimosarum, assembly GCA_000611955.2. NCBI lineage: Eukaryota > Metazoa > Arthropoda > Arachnida > Araneae > Eresidae > Stegodyphus > Stegodyphus mimosarum. The sequence goes on from KK114665.1 coordinate 60,475, forward strand.
ACACCATCCTTGAGGGAACAGGAAATTTTCTAACAGGTGTGACCAGTTATGAACAACAAGAAACACTTCTGCACAGCCTGTCAGAAACAATCAATCAGCTTTACGATCTATTGACATGATTTTTCGTAAGTAGTGTCGATACCTGCTCTGGTGGTTGTTTCTGAGTGTGTCTTGTGCATTATATTAGTTTTCCCCCGAAGTTCGTTTGGAACATTTATGTAAAATGAAGTTCACCGTTATTGAAACATGTAAAGCCAAATCATGCGTTTTATTGTCGGCAGTTTCATGTTAAAGCAGATTCTAAAGTGACAACGTGGAGATGCATTACAAGCAAGTCAGTTTAAAATAAGCAAGTACTATACTTTTCAGCTAAAAATTTTAGAAATTATGATTAATTATAGTACGAAATAATCGATTTTGGAGTTACGAAGATGAAAAGAAAATTTTTTTTTAAATTGTATAATTCTATTATTTTTAATGTAGGTTATTTTAATTGTACAATATTTTTCTGTTTTTTTGGGGAGGGGAGGGGAGCTAAATACTCTGATTTGTTTGTATAATGCTGCGAGCAGTACTTATTACAATATTATGTGAATGGTAAAGAAAGTACTTTAATATTTCGAAAATAAAGTATTTTAATATTTCGAATAAAAAATAAAAATAACAAATATATTATTAAGAATATCTAAATAAGTCTACAAACTTTCACTCTCGGAAACCAGTTATAAATATATTGAGCTTTAAAATGTTTTGTATTTGGGGGATATCTCACATGTTTTAAAGCAGGAAGGATTTGAAATCTGACATGCTTTTTCACCTCTGACGTACACATAGCTAAACTGCCTGTTACGCTTCATGATGTAAATCTTAAATACTGTATATTTTCCTTTGTCGTATGTTGCCTGAATTGGATACCGTCACCTGGAAGCTGGCGCTATGCTCAAAGTTGGGAACACTTTTATGTTCTCCGCCGTTTACTTGAATTTTCTCCTGGTGCTATAGCTGGCACCAGGAGAAATTTTATAGCTTAGGATTTGCAGTAAAAATTTCCTATAAATTATGGAGTCAAAGATTTTATTTCCATTTAAAAAACAAAGAAAAGGCCGACCAGGTATGAAGTATAATTTTAAATCATTGATGCATAACTAAATAGGTACTGTATTTTCAATTTTAAAACTGGTATTTACGTTTATTACCCAAAAAAAATTCTAATAGGGATACGAATACTGTTACATAATTTAAAGATTTCATTTAAGTATGAAGTATTTTGATACAATGTATACATTAACTATAATACGTACGAGTACCATGTTTAACGATGTGCTTATTGTCCAGTGAGGCATCTTTAGGTTTAGGAAAGTATTATTAAATTTCAATACTATTTATAGGATTATAGGTGCTTTCAGATAAGGGACGGAGAGTTTATATAGTTTAGATTAGTTATTTGATTATGACAAAGTAAATTAGGTTTATCTCTCAGAAAAGAAGGAATCTCTATAAAAACCACTTTATATTTATGCACACGAAGCGAAAGCACGGCAACATCCATGCTGTCAGTGTCTTCGTCGAGATTCGAACCTAGGTCGAACATTTGTCTTCCAGCTGTCTAATCTACTCGGCAACTGGTGGACTATTTTGCGTAGTGCATTTTCCTTTGTATTTCAGCAGTCTACCAAAGTATTCGCTGGATTTAATCCTGATCTGAAATTTTCAAGGTTCAAAGATGTGTTTTGATTTTGGAATGGGCTGGATTTGGATTATTTAGATTACAGCAAAACACTCAAGGGTATCTGACTAGAGAAATGCATTCCTAGAGTGTTTTTCAAAGGAAGGTGGCTCGTATTCACGTCACAGTTGGAAAAAAACAATGAAAACTTCCATTCAGCCAACCCTTTCTTCAGGATTTGAAACCAGTGTTCAGCCGTTTTATCTTTCTCCGTTAATGGCCGGTTTTGATTTTTAGAGTAGGATTACTTCGCATTATAATTTCTTTCTGTATACTGTAATGAATACAACATTAAAATCTTTTACATACAAAAAGCAATCTAGCATTGCAGTAGAAATTTGAACAATAATGGGAAAATATTTGAAATTCGAGTGAAAACTTAATATTCTCGAAAATTGTTGCGGCTATAAAATTGCTGTTTGTATAACCAACGATAATCGCAAATGCACCTGTTCGTAAGACCTGTCTATGTAACCAGTGTCTGAGCCGGGTCAAGAAACAACCCATTTCCATGAAGTTATGCAAATGTTAGTTGCGTATTTGCTTATTATTATTTTTTAAAATATTAAAGCAAAGAAATGCGTTTCCCCTTTTCATTTTCTTCCTTTTTTCCCCCCGCGCAAAACAAAAATACAATGGTTGTCATAGATTAAATATATGAGCATTACGATAAATGTATTGCATTTTTCAAAGGAAAATTTCATATGAAGTTTCCTATGTAAATTACGATGTGTGTGAACTCTTCTAGTCTTCTTTAAAATTTAAATTTTCCCTGACGCTAGTCTATAATTTACTTCAGTGATTTCTTGATATATGAAACCTTTGTTTTTATGTATGAAAAGTTGGGACTTTTACTTGTGGATTTTACTTATGATTGATGAGGTATAAAGACTGCAGAGTTTAATACTTTTGACATCTGATACTCAAACTAAGCAACTCGTAAATTTGCTACCTGAACACTTAATGCTTGCGATTTTTATTCCAGCTTAACACTGTCATTCGACAAAGAATAGATTTCATATTCATGAAACCTATACTGATTTTCGGCAATCAGGCAATCGATATTATTATACAGGCAATCGATATTATTGAAAACTTATAATACAATCCTTAAAAATGAGCCTTATTAAAAATAATAATAAGTCTTAAAAACGTTAATTAATAGCTATATCATTAGCATGTTTAACAACAAAAAACATTTTGTAACGCCGAGTATTATATTATACTTGTGTTGCAAAATTTTTCAACTCATTCATTCATAAAAACTAATCATAACATTCTGAAGCAGCAATGTTATATAGAGACTGCACTCTTCTTATATGCTCCCTTTTTCTTAATTACTTTTTAATCAAATTTAGATACATTTTTACTTCCTTGTACGAAGTAAAGGAAGTATTGTAATCGTATTATTAATCGTATGTATTGTAATCGAAGTAAAGGAAGTATTGAATAAAAATTTCGGGTACCATATTTCAACGAAAATATCCATTTTGACCGCCATCGAATGCAATTTAACGATGTTTTTTCTGTGACGTCTGTACTTAAGGATAGAATAAAGGACTCTTTTTCCCAAAACGAATTATAAAACTGATTTAAAATGGATTCAGAAGAGATTTTTTCCGTAGCGTCTGTACGTACTAAGTATGTATCTCGCATAACTCAAAAACAAGTAATCTCAGAACGTTGAAATTTTATATATAGGACTACTATAACATTCAGATGTGCACCTCCTAATTTGGTTGCAATCGGCCGCACCAAAAATATGTAAATATATGTATATCACTCTTATTATGTGATATACATATATA
>KK114665.1:76115-90730 GCA_000611955.2 Stegodyphus mimosarum
ATTCGTAGAAAATTTTATAAGGAGAAATTTATTTATGATTCGTTTCTTTATTATTATTTATTTATACGCAGAAAATATTTATGCAATAAATCCGTTTATGTGTACAATATAGATTTCCAGCTTAGAAAACTACCGGAATCCACCTGTCTAATACCCTCTGCCCGCTCATGAATTACATGTTTCAGTAGAATACGACGCTAAACTGTCATTTATTAGCCGTTCAAGCTACTTTTCTAAATCAAAATACTCTAAAATGAGCACATAGTAACTTTAGATATCGTTATTTTCTATAAAAAAAAATTTGTTTAATAATTAAAAATAAAAAAATTTGTCTAATAAAACTTATCTGTTACTAAAGATAATTAATCCTTCCTCTGTCTCCTTTTTGGTTATTCTTTCAGTAGGACATCAAATGTGTTCAGCACCGTGTTATTAAATACCAAATCGAAACCTTAAAACTCAGTAGAAAGACTTGTGAACTAAGGAAACATAACGCCAAATAAGGAAGATAAAATTTTTAGGCAGTTTATGAGGATTAAAATAAATAAAGTTAAATTTTGCGATTAACGCATATAGGGCACTTTTTAACAGAAGAAATTAAAAAAATAAGAGGAAAGGTTGGTGTTGTTATTAGAGGAAAGAAGAGAAGATGGAAGAGGATTATTTTTAAAGACTCGATCAAATTTCTTTTGAAGACGGTAATAAAAGTGAAATTTAATAAGAATTCTCCTTCTGCTGTTTTCCTTTTCTCTAGAATCTTGCGCAAAGTACACTTTATTGGGTTATAGTAATTGTGCAACAGAATTCACCTGGAAAACACATTCGTTTTGATATTTCGAGAATGGCGCAAATGAAACTGGGATATTGAGAATCTGGGAAAACAATATTTTCTGGTAAAGATTATGTACATAATGAAAAAGCATTTTGCTTTGTTTATCAAATAAGAAACACAGGCACATGAAGCAAAATATCGCTAGAACTTCTATATGCAGGTAATTTGATTTCCAAAGCTCTCAGTCAACTGTAGTGGCAGTTTATGTTTTTACGACAGTTTATGTCGTGGCTGAGCATCCTTATTAAATTTTACTGTATTGCCAGTTTTATTGTTGCCAGTATCTCTGGAGAAGATCTCTAATTTAATTTTTTAAATTATAACAGTACATTGCATTATCAATAACAAATTTAAATGATAATGGGAAAACAAAATACGCATTTTTTATCATTTTATCTTATTTATTGTTTTTAATAGTAAAACCAGTTTAACGTAAGTTATAATCTATCTGCTAATAATTTTTAAAACATTTAATTCATTGTGTAGTCATGAAAGGCCTTTTAGTGCCATATATTACGCCATCGGTTATAGAAAAATCCTTTTGCCTTTAAGAGAAAGTAAATGAAGAAAAAATAACATTACTAAATTTTTTTTTACATTTGCTAATTTTTTTTATACTAACTGTGCACAAGAAGAATTACAAAAGAATATCAAAGTATTTTTCGAAAATTTACAAAATTGATGGTTTGAGAGTTGAAAGACATATGCTCGAATTGGTCAGGCATCAAAATTTCCACTTCGGTGAGGGTGGGGAAGAACGAAAAGCATTTCTAGTGTAGAGCTGAAATGAGGATATTTCTCTACAATGGTTGGGGAAAAGCGGCTACTCTTGGTGATATGGATGACGCTGCCCACGGCCAAACGTCAAGGTGATTTTTCAACACTTCCCTCCTTCTCATTTTGCTTCTTAACCTCGTCCACGAACTATTCTTTTCAATGAAGTTTTCTAGGGGAGCTATTCATTCCCGTCTCGTTTCCATGACGACGGGAAAACGCCGCTGCAGGTGGCTACTCAAAGCGAGACTTATTACGTGTACAGAAAATACGCCGACCCCACGTTCAAAGAGGCAAGAAAAGATGGAGAAATCGAGTGGATTTTTAGGTCCTTATGGAGTAATGGAATTATTCATAACCTTCGCCTGATAGATGATCGTTATCAGCTCATACAAAACGGATTTCCTTGCTTTCTTGATAACTGATAAGGCACACATTCTTGGTTTTTTAGTCTATTAACCTTCCGGATGCTTTGTATAAAAGAGATAAATATCTTCTTGACCATATTCTCAAGACCGAAAGCATTTTCACTGCGAAATGCTAGGAATTTCTACATGAAAAGTGGGTTTTCAAGATAAAGTAAGAAAGCTGCTAAGTAAAAATTAATTTCCTCTGTAAGGCATTTTCACCACACTTGATTATGTCTGTGACAAAATCTTTCAGTGATCACAAGACTAATTGGGTTACTAAATCTACGTTGTCCAGTTTTATCAGTCTTATCTTGAAGATAAGGTACACTCACGATGATGATGGGGTGTGGTCGTCAGACTTAGCAGAGGTAATTAGTTCTAGGGTGTTTTAACATATTTTTTCTTATCTTGATATCAACATTTTGCCAAATGATTTTTTTTTATTTAATTTGCTTACTGTGTGGAAATTTTACACCAAGTGAGGTATGCTACAACTCGCATGTTTTTTTTAGCTTTCATGATCGGTAATACGTTTAATATTATCTAAAATTGGCGATTTTATTTCGCTGCCATCTAAAATAATTGGTTTGTCACCGATACCTGCTAGGGAATATTTGAATCAAATGTCCCCCACCCCAACTGAATAGAATTATATGCTCATAATATACTTTTAAACTAAAAATTTTCCTTATCCTAAGTTACAGAATTGCTTTGCGACACTGTAGAAGCGACTTCATCCTCTAGCGCTGGAATTCATAGAGTAATTGGTATAGATCACGGATTGACGAGGCACTGTTTATCAAATCATTGGATTTTAATATTTTATCTCATGTGTAACGGAAATATGAGCCAATTTCCTCCACGATAATTTTGCTTGGTGTAGTCATGGAAGTCACAAGATGAAGAGTAATTTTTTTAATAACTATGTCGCAATAAAGTACAAAAGTGCAAAGGAAAATGTGACTATTCCATTATTGATTAAAATTGTTTGATACAAAATTTATTTAATTTCTGGATGTGTACTTTTAATAACATGCTTGAAGACAGAGCTATTGAAAGACGACTTCAAATTCAGTTAGAATGGTGATTGTACCTTAACACCCACGAAGTCGTGTTACTCGGAACAAAATGAAGCAGCGAGTCGAAACGTTATGTGATAAAAGTGAATAAAGAATAATTGCAAAGAAAATTTAAAACTTGGATATCATTTATTTGTCGAATCAATTAGTCTGTTCTGACATGCGCAAGTCTTTAGATAGCTACTCAAAAATCTTTCGAGAAAGCTTACTGAGATCGATATGTAACTGGAATTTGCTTCAAATATCGCTTAATTGGAATTTTGTTGATGTTTGATAATTATCAAAGCTTTGCACTAATAAGCCGTCGTTTTATGAAGTTGCCTAGAGCAGTCATTAAGATTAGTAGAAACTTTGAGAATGAAAGCTTAGTAGGGAAGGAAAATAAAATATGAATATTTTAGTAGGCTTCATATTTGTAGTTTCTCAGTTAAATAGCTGATAAAGTTAACTAACAGAATGATATATTAAAGCGGAATAATATGTTAAATCATCATGAATAATTTTAATGCCATTATTTAGGCTTAAAGCAGAAAACTTTGTGTACTCAGCTATATTGTCCAGAGTAACAGACTAGTTTCTAATACTAAATGCCAGGAATCCGATTTTTTGCTCTTCACTTTGGTGAGAAATCCGAGAATTTATAGCTTTTTAAACATATTAATTATTTACTGAAAATAACATGCAGAGTCTTTTATAATTTTGGTCTGTTGCAATTTAAATTATTTCCAAAACGAGGCACTTCTGACTTCTTAAACCTCCAAAATAGCAAAATAAAAATCCAGTTTCTCTTGCCTTCCAAAAGGGATTTGAATACGTGTATTTTATATATATATATATATATGTGTGTGTGTGTGTGTGTGTGTAAGATAAAAATATGTAATTATAGCCGCTTAATTATATAGAATATATAATTACCTGAATATACACAGTCCAGTCACATTAATGTGACCATCTGTCAAAAGCCAGAATAACCACCTTTCGCAGAGCGGACTGCTGCGAGACGTGCAGGAAGAGAGTCACATAGGCCCCTGAAGGTGTTCTCTGGGATGTTGAGCCATGCCGACTCTAATGCCGTGGCCAGCTGCGCTAGATTACGCGGTTGAGGATCCATGGCGCGAACAACTCGATCGAGATGGTCCCACAGATGCTCGATTGGGTTTAAGTCAGGTGAGTTTGCTGGCCAGGGGAGGACGGTAAACTCATCCTGGTGCTCTTCGAACCACGCACGTACACTGGCAGCTGTATGGCACCTCGCATTGTCCTGCTGGAAGATGCCATCATCCTGAGGAAAAACAATGCGCATGTAGGGGTGAACATGGTCCGCAAGGACAGATGCGTACTTGTATTGATCCATTGTGCCTTCCACAATGATCAGTGAACCTAGAGAATGCCAGGAAAACATTCCCCAGACCATAATGCTCCCGCCTCCAGCTTGGACCGTTCCGGCAATGGTTGCAGGGTGGTTCCTTTCAGAGGTTTCACGCCTTATACGCCAACGTCCATCTGTCCGATGGAGCATAAAACGCGATTCATCCGAAAACGCAACCTGTCGCCACTCAGTGGACGTCCAGCTGCTGTACTGGCGTGCAAATTCTAGCCTTCGCCGTCGATGAACAGCAGTCAGCATAGGTGCACGAACCAGGCGTCTGCTTCGGAGGCCCAGACGCAGCAATGTTCGCTGAATAGTACTTTGGGAGACACTTTTGGTAGCCCCTTGGTTCATTTTGGTGGTCAGTTGCTCAACGGTAGCCCGTCTATCTGCCCGAACGCATCGCCGCAACCGTCGTTCGCCTCTGTCATCTATGGCCCGTGGTGCACCACATTTGCCACGTCGCTGATTTTGGACAGTCCCATTTTGCCATGCACGGTACACTTTTACCACGGCGGCACGCGAACAGTTCACAAACTCAGCCGTTTCGGAAATGCTTCCACCCTTGGCCCGAAAGCCAATGATCATGCCCTTTTGGAAGTCGGATAAATCGCTTCGTTTCTGCATTACGCCAACGATTGAAATGTTTTCCGAAGCACTCACACACCCTTTATATACGCTCAACTGCACTGTGCTGCCACCTGCCTTCTGTGATTGGTTATTTAACTCTGACATGGAAAGTACGTGGTGGTCACATTAATGTGACTGGACTGTGTATATTAAATTAGCAATAGTCGCTTAATTCCTCTTTTTACTTGAGCACTTTCTCTTCTCTGTTCAAAAAATAGTATTAGCTTTTTCGAAATTGCGTCATAGCAGAATCCTAATTCCGCATTATCTCATATTAACTTTCTGTACTGCTTATAGTTCTTAGCCAATCAGTTAAAGAAAAATTTTATTATAAATACCACTGTAATCCAACTACGCACTTTCTTTTACTCGTTTTCCTTTGCTCTAGCCTGCACGCGGCTAGGTTCGTTGTATCATCCATTGTCTGAAGATGGGCTAATTTTTCAGAATTGTGGGGTGCATACTGCATTCATAATTCTGTATGAAGCAAATATACTGTCTCCAAAAAGTGTTTTATTCAATAATAAAATTATGTTGGATTTCGGCCACATCTGTTTGCAAGTCCACCATTCTATTTACGCAATAAACTATTGGCATTCTATTACAGCTATCATCTGCAAAGTTATTTCTGCCATGACTAAAAAATGAATTGGTTCTCCTGCCAGGACTTTAACATCACACACACGTATATATATATATATATATATATATATTATTGTAGCACAGAAAGAACACACCGTTTATTATTGTAGCACAGAAAGAACTTTTCAGATATGTAAATTTTGATTTAGAAATTGTTGCCCTTAATTTGATACTACGTGCATGCAAATTCTTATCAAAACCGGCGTGATAAAATGCTAAGATGCGTTTGGAGAATTAGGCAGTAATTTGCATATTAAAAATAATCGAATAATTGATTTATTAACAACTTCGAGGGAGAAAATCAAATTCTGTTTTCCCTTTTTTTTCTCCTCCTTTCTTTTTTACAAATAGTTTAATAAATTAATTCTTTTTTAATGCACATACAGGAAAAGTATTAAATTAAATGACTAGCTGTCATAACAAGAAATTTTGTAATTAATTAATTACGATTAAGTTCGTGACTATATTGATATCATAAATAACAGCTTCCTAAAGGGAATTAAATAATCCAATGCGGTAAGTACATTTAAATATTAAAATTCTACACATTCTACACATTAGGTACAGTTATAGGACTTGAATCTAGGATAACAGAATATTCTGCTTAACCATTTTCACTGTCAAATCTATTCTATTCAGCAGGCTTAGCTGCATATATCCATAGCTATTGTTATTTTGGATTACAATGCCTAATTATCACCTCAAAAGAGAATGATAGGTTTCACTAGTTGAATAAAATCATGTCGGCCGCTTTACGATTGTCATTCATTAGATTGGCATTGCATAGAATCTACATTACACAGGATTGCTATGTGTAGGATCGACACTGCGTAGCGTCGACACCGACACAGGATCGACGCTGGCATGCAATCGACTATCGCTATCAGCATCTGATCAACATGATAGAAAACTAAATTTTAATATTGGTGTAATATTGAGTAACAAGGTTTAATGCACATTTATTTCTTCCACATATACGACACAGGCATACAGTTGACATACAATCAATATTATCATAGCATAGAGAGACTTTTAATGAAAAAATTTGTGTAAAAGAAATGAATTTGATTAAATTAGCAATTTTCAGGGTTCCTGCATAGTATTAGCTTCGATATAGAATCGAAACCGATTTTTGAGTTACTGTTTCAAATTTCAGAAAAAAAACCTAAAATAATAAAGTTACTGATATGTCGTTTATTTTTCTTTTTTTTAATTTTAAATTACCTGTCGTTAATTTAGTAAAGTAATTAATAATTTCTGATAAACTAAAACATATTCAAAGCATCACGATTCTAAATAAAAGTAGACTTAAAAGGTCATCAAAGAAATAGATTGGATTATTTATATTACGGCAAAGCAGTCGGAAGTTATCTGCCTGAGGAGTTATGTGGCAAATTGGCGCGTATTCACATTACACACGGAGACAACCATGAAAACAACCATGCAGCCGAGCCCGTTTGCCAAGATTTGAACTCGGGTCAAAATACTAATGTTCAATGTTGTTTTACTTTTCGGTCAATAGTAATGCATAAAATAATTTCATCTTGCGGAAAAATTTTAAATGAAAATAATAGTCTCATAAATATGAAATAATCCAATGCTAAATGTTCCTGCGCTGCAGCACTACGATTGATCAAAACTCATTTATTCTATTTTCTGAAAATACAGGTAACTGGTATTTTTTCTTTTCTTTTTTCCTCAAAAAACTTCAGGGAGTAAAATTCTAATACTTGAACAAAATAATATTTGTTAACCGATCCTTCTTTAGCATCTTCGGTGAGGATAAACAGTTTACTTTATAGGGATAACCCAAAAATGTATTTCAGAGGTCTAATGAGGACGAGTAAGAAATGAAAATCTGGGGAAAAGGAAGTAGTGTATTTTGTCCACCGAAACTAAAATTTCTAGAACACCTACAAAATTAAGTATCAGATGCAAAAAGCTTTAATTTTTTTTAGTTATTTTTTATAAAACTCATTACTATCTGATTGCTTCTAGCAGACACAATTGCACTTAAATGCGTAAAAAACATAAGTAAAATTTTACTTTTTTGATGTACATTATATAACGAATTCTGACATCATCTTACCCGGGGGGGAGGAAACATATGCAGTGAAACTTCTCGTAATGAACGAGTCTCTCATAGCCTCAATACTGACCTTTTAAAATGGTCAGTATTTCTTCCGTATCGATAAAAATAACAATAATGATATTTATCGATTGTTATGAGTGATGACCATCTTCACAATACTAATCTTTTGGAACCGTAAGTAATCCTCCTAGGCTGAAATTATCAGAAGTTAGTACTTTGATTTGTTTTCCTGTTTAATTAAAGATAGACTTTATTTTTAATGTTTCATTCATAACTGAAGGATTAGTGGCACGACTTTAAGTTTGAAATGATGCGATTTTCCAAAATAAATTACTTAAATTTAAAGCCATGAAGTAAATTATATATTCTTCGAAATAAGGAAAGAAAAATTTTCATTAAAAGTATTCCACCGAAATTTCAAAATATGCAGTCATTGAGGAACTCAAAAGTAATAGGGTTATAAGGTATTTTCTCCTTCCTTCCAACATGTTCCCGTGATGTAACGGTAGCAACTAGGCGCGTATTCGAGCGATCCAGGTTTGCGTCCCGGCTATGGCATTTGCACATTTTGAGAGAAAAATAAGAATCAGTTTCTGTTAAAAAGTCATGATTCATCTTCTCCCTTAGGTAGGTAGGCCTTATTTGTTTTACGTTATTTTTATTCATTAATTATATAAAGAAAGGAACATTATGTGCAATTATACATCATAAAGAAGATGACATTGGTTAAACATATTTGGAAGTTTCAGGTAGATGATTCATTTATCAAGGCAAAACGCTTGAGTGCTGTCTGCTGAAGCAGAATTTTTGTTGAGAAATTGTTTCTTACCATTAACCTGTCTTTTATCATTTATTATATCATTTTTTCTCATACTCGATAAATGCAGCTAAATGCGTTCGAAAGCTCAAGACGGCTGAACCTTATATCATATATTTCGATATTTTGTCCAAACCTACTTCTTGCATTTCGCATATGCTAACTTAATTATCGGATATTCTTATATCTTCTTGCAATCAATGCCATGAAAGATCTGCTATTCCGAAGTTACGATTGTCCTAAAAGTGTTTTATCTACCAGCTTAGCAACATCTCTCAAACATATTTTATTTCCTGTGTACTGCAAAATAATTATGCCTTATTTTCTCCCTCCTTCCCATGACGCTATTTTTGTTTTCTTTTTCTCCAGTGCATTTTTCCTTCAACTGAAAAATCTGTTCTTTAAAGCAATAAGAGGTTGATTGGAAGACTGGAATTATTATTACAAATAGCTCAGTGTAATCTGTAGTTTTGTAAAATAAATTAATACATTTCAAGAAATTAGTATCGCTCATTAAGTCATCGCATTCCGTGGTCATCCTGTCCATCTTTTTTTTGGGGGGGGGTTGTTTTGTTTAATTTAGCAACCCTGTTTATCGACAGCAAGAAATACTGTAGACGTCGTTCATTTATCTAACTTAGAAATAATTCTTAAACTTTAGTCACGAATTACGAAATATAGTAATTTTAATACAGTGAGGTAAGTAATTTATCTTTTACAGGTTGCAAAATTTTTAACATGACTGGCGTTAAATAAATCTTTTATATGCTTAACGTATTCCGACACAGTTATTTTACAATATTCTAACAAAAATGTTGAACAGCCATATTGATAGGGATTTGGAGTAGGGAAGCAAGGGAAAAAAATATTTCACCGCATTTACCTGAGAAATTCCTTTGGGGTGCATAGTTACTTTCGCACAGCTGTCCTCGGGTTTTCATTTAAAGTTACTCTATCCTAGTGGGTGGCCCCCTAGGGAAGGGGATTAAAGATCATAAGCCCTGTCGGCGGCTATTAACCTTTAACGCCCACCCCTCCGGCTTTCAAATCTCTCACGGTGTATAGTGCAGGCAGCCTGAGAAACCTAGATCGACGGTTCTCAAAGACTGGCCATCGAATTTCGATTGGTTCCGCTTCTCTTTGCTTGTCGAAGGCTACAAACAACTTCTGCGTTTAGAGCGATGAACGTGACTTGAAGTAAACGATGTCAGCATCCTTAGAATCCTGAGAATATGACAATAATGTTACGTCTCTGTATGGATATTAACAGGCGTTGTATATCATAGTCTTGTAATGAGAAGTTGTAACTTACCCATTTAAAAGCGTAACCAAATCTAATTAATTGCCTTAGTCTAGAATAACGTCTGGCAGTTGTAGCTGCAATCTCGATTCAAAAGTTAATCGTAGATTCTCATTTTTTTTTTTTCTACTTTGGCAACGGTTTTATGATAACATGACTGCAAATATCCGACGTAAATCGGACCGCTGCTCGTCTGCAATAATAAGGACCCCTAATGAAAATCGCCTTTTTTTCCCCCCTTCATGGGTTTACAGTAATACGAAAAAGGATAATTTTATTTTTGCTTTCATACATCATTCATTTAAACAGATTATACAATCAAATAAAAATTTTAATAATTTTTGCAGTAAAATTAAGAAATTATATTTTTTCTCCGTGGCACACTGTTTTCTTTACTGCCAATTACTCGAATAAATAAAGAACACTACTAAACAGTATATTACATTATATTATATAATAATTAATTGTAAAAATTAATAACTCTTAGTTAATTTTGCCTTGTTTTTTACTCTTGTAATTTAATGTTATTGTACTGCAGTGGCTCCCAAAATTTTCTGTTTCCCATATCCTTAGAAAACGTTCGAGTAGTGTAGTGGTGTCAAATTGAAGACCTCGGATCAATTGTATATGCCTCACGGCAAATACATTTTGTTGTAAATGCAGTAGCAAAAGTTTGCAGATGGATAAAGTTGTAAGGTATTTTCTTTCTCCTTTCCTGTGCCTTCGTGTTGTAACAGGAAGCATACTCGACGAGTATTCGGGAGGTCCGGAGTTCGAATCCCGCCTACAGCGTTGCACATTTTTCACCTTCCTGCATCTATGTAGACTAATGAATCTACAAGGTTATTAAGACAATAATTAAAGCAGTAAACTTTCCTCACGAATGGGGTCTGAATGACCGAGTTTGTTGCATTTCTTGAAGAAATATAGAGCGAGTATAGAAAAATTATTTAATGTAACGATGTGAGGTAGTTATGTCGAAGAGTTGGATTTTTTTTTTGTTGTTGTTTACAAAATCAAAATTTTCGTGGCGCAAAAATAAATAAATAAATAAAATATTAACGATCTAATAATGATATTATATTAACGATTTAATAATGATACATGGGTAACTTAGCATTCCTTGTTGGCAAAAACCGACAAGAATTGAAAAAAATGTTACTGATTTTAATGATTTCCAGTTCAATTTTACATTGCATTACCATTAAAACGAACGAAAATTACGCACTAAGAAACCTACAAATTAGTTAGTTAATTTACCCGTGTGACACAAGTCTTATTCAAAGATCTAATGATACACATTTGATTAAAATTTTATTCGTACTTATAAAAAGGTAAATACCCTTAGTTACGAACTTTTGCAATAAGAATAACTGCTTTGTTTGGGAGTACGTTTATGTGTGAACAATATTTTTCAAAGTTGTAAATTAATAAGTTTTGGGAGGAACTCATTGACCGATGAACATCTCAGATGACGCATCAGTTTTCTGTGGAAATTCAGAATGTTTGCATAAAAGCGTGTTTATTTTTAGTTTGAATAAGTTCTTTAGTTCAACGTACTAGAATTACTTGAAATAAATGTCAGTTTGAAAACTTCACATTTAGCTGTCACTACGTTTAAAATGCGAAATGTAACTAAGAGAAATTTCTTGCAGCTTCCAAAATTTAGATTTCAGATACAAAACAAATTTTAACTTGAACTTTTCCCATTGCGTTCTTATTATTATTGTTAATTCTGAAGTATAAAGAAAAGCGCTGTTGATAATATGAGTGAATATTATTGAAATAAATTTTCAATTAAACCATATTCGACACAATTAAATGTAAAAATATATTTCCTAAACATATTATAATCTTACTACCATACACACGCGTCGCGTCTAACATCAATCAGGTTCTAAAGGGTTGACATCCGTACGCGCAATATATGTACATATATGTATATATATATATATATAGATATATATAGATACGTTTTTTCCACAAAGTTTAATATGTTTTAAGTACTTCTTTCTTCCAATTTAACAGCTTCGTTACTTTAAGCAAGAGGGCCCCCATTTTTTAGATTTTCTTGATTTCTTCGGTTGTAATATAGGACTAATAGTGTTTCAGAAATTAACTATAAATTATAATTTATGATTTGTGGTTTCATCCTCTCTAATACTATTTATAAATTTAGTTTTCTGTAAAAAATTTTTGAGGTCTTGAGGCTTTTTTAAAATTATTTGTTACCTAGCTGCCTCTTTTTATTCTTTAATTCTAATTAATTCTTGTTTTGTTTTGTAGTAATTTTCTTCCACGCGTAGGGAAAAGGGGCGTCTAATTGAGACGATTTAGATTAGTATTGAAAGATGTAATAGATTTCAAAATTTAGTCAATTAATTGACGCGGTATTGTCTCAATTAGTCGTCAGTTGAAACGCGTGGAAGTAATATTTCAGCGAAAGGGGCACGGTTCTTTTCCCCTGACGAGACAACTATGCAACTCTCACTGAGATATTACTATTTTTTATTATATACCTTGTTTTTATTACAACTTCAGCTTTTCCCAATTTTGCCCATAAATTACAATTTTCTAAGCATTTTTCGAGTTATATTTTCATGTAAATCTTTACTTAGGATTTTAAGTTTTAATTGTATTTAATGTGTAATTTTGGCACTAACGTGCTTCTTCGAATAGGATTTCAGAGGGTTTAGGATGTACTATGGCTTTTGGCAATCTTACTTGTTAATATATAGATAGATAGATATACACACGTGTATATAAGTCATTCACATTTTGCTAAAGAAAAATTCCCGCTCATAAGCTGCTTTCTAATCATGCATTCGGTCAGCATGTAATTTTAGACCGCTGGACCAAGCCTGGACTGCGTTCGCATCCATGAAATTTTAGTGCTATAATGTGAATCTAAAGTAAGTAATTCGAAATTAGATATGTTTCTGATGAGAGACTGTTAAGTCTGGCTCCCCAGGGAAGCTTTCATAATGGAGCTGGCACCATTATGCAAGCCGACCACTATTTAAATAGAATACTTTATAAGAGTGTCTCAGTAATGCTTGTTTCCTTATGCAGATTTCTTTTTACAGGAGAACCTATAGTAACCGGATTTCTGTCAACTTAAGTCTCTGTTAACAAAGCTGGCTATCATATTAAAGAAATTATTGGAAAATGTAGTAACACTGAAAACGGTAGAGCAAAAATCAGCAATATTATCAAATTCTTTGATCAGATTAATAATTTGGTCTTCATCAATAATGGGCCATTTGTGGCCTCTCTGTTATATATATATTGATAAAAAGAAAATTCGATAATTTGTGTTGAAGATGAAAGCAACAACACTAATGGCAATCAGTTCGTATACTTGTTTCAAACGAGAAAAGGGATGACTTTTCGGAATGGATAAATGGGGAAAACAGGGAACTAAGATTTTATGTGACGAAGAAATCATTTGCGGCATAGATCCGAAGAACGATAAAATTTGCTGTAATGCTGAGAATGAGGATGAAATGGAAATGGACAACTGGAAAATAAAGTACGCTGAAATTTTGGCTTATTTTGACTATGGCGTTTTGTCTGCTTAAAAGGAAATATGCCTTCGTAAAGATAGATTGAAAAGATAAATTGGCTTATTCATGTTACATATGAGAAAAACAATGAAAACTTCCTTGCAGCCAACCCCTTCCCCGGAATTTGGACACGAATTGAACTACCAGTGGTCTTACCTCTCGGTCGTTATAGTGAGAACTGAAAGCTTGAGGAAAGCTCTTTAATATGTAGAACAACATCCTGACGTTTCATCCTTGAGTCTTTTGCTGACTGAAGGCTGTCCTGATTGTGCGGCGGCTGATAGACATGTAATATTAATGCAAAAAAGGCTCATAGAATTTTCAAGGGGATTCTTCCGCCCCCCCAAAAAAAAGGAAACTCATAAAAATGCGTGTAATTTCGTGTGTGAGATGCGTGTGCGAGAAATTTCACAAAATTTACAATTTGTGATTTTTTTCTTTTCTGATGTGTATCACGAAATAAATTTTTGACCATTGCATAAGTAGATCATAAGAATTATTCTGTATTTTAATATACAGTTGCCATAAATGTACTGATAGTAATTTTTTCAGAAAGAGTAAGTAGCTAAGTGATGAAATGAATATTAGGCTTAACTTAATATTATCATATTCAGTTTTTCTTTGCAAAAGGTTATAAGGTATTTTCTTCCTCCTCTCCGCATGCCTTCGTGGTGTAATAGGAAGCATACTCGATGCGCATTCGAGAGGTCCAGGATTCGAATCCAGGCGTGGGCACTACACGTTTTTCACGTCTCTGGAAAAGAAAAAGAAAAAAGAATGACTACAAGGTTTCCTGATAATGAATTATCAGCAGGGTTTTAAATAAAAAAGAAACTTAACACTTAATGCTCTTTGTTGACATAGTCGAAGGTCTCCATTTCGAAGAAATACAGATTATTTCTTTTTCAGCCTGCAAAGAAACTGCTTAAGTAATTTTTTCCTTAATTAATGGAGAAAATGTAATTACATCAGTTTAAATATACGTTGTTACAAATTTTACCGTGACACAGGACTATGTCTTTCGTTAGCATGCTTGGGCACCTTTTAGTTCCTTTGCCAAGATCCGTTCCAATTTTGAAAAAGGTTCTGCGGAGAATAGATCCA
>KK114665.1:104070-216894 GCA_000611955.2 Stegodyphus mimosarum
TTTTTTTTTTTTTTTTTTTTTTTTTTTTTTTTTTTTTTGTGTGTGTGTGTGTACTGTTGCTATCTTCACAATAAAGAAAAAATATTTCAACATTAAAATTTGTTGAATTTACCAAAAAGTCATAAACATTTTTACTGTGTTACGAAGGAAAAATATTAAATCAACCGGGTCACGGAAAAAAAAAGTTTGGGAAATTTTGTGCTGCATAATGTTAGATACGTGAGACATTTCACCTTTCGATGAGATTCAGTTCTTTTGCCCTTTTGGCGGATAATGATTATTGTGTAGTTCAAGATGAGTTGTTAAAAAAGATTAGCGCTTTTCAAAGGTTGGTGCTGTTAACTAAGGACAAATTTTCTAATATTTTTTAATC
The DNA here is from genome assembly GCA_000611955.2 of Stegodyphus mimosarum. Lineage (NCBI taxonomy): Eukaryota > Metazoa > Arthropoda > Arachnida > Araneae > Eresidae > Stegodyphus > Stegodyphus mimosarum. The sequence goes on from KK114665.1 coordinate 104,444, forward strand.
GCGGTCTTCTTTACATACCGACGTACTCTTGATTTGCTAAGGTTATTTCATATCCGATTTTACTTGAATTATTTAAATGAACATCTTTGCTCCCATTCCTTAGAGATTTTAGGATACCCAGAAATATTTATAGAATCTTTCTTAGTTATTTTAACGACAGGAAAGTTATTTACAGATTTAATAAGGATATTTATATTGAAAGAATGGTTTACAAAGGATACTCACGGGGTTCCTGCAGTGCTCGCTGCTCTGAAACACCGTAATGTGTGGATTGATAAAGAAAGAGTGCCCAAATGGTGTAAGAATGTTACGTTACGCTGATGTCATTTTATATGTGATTCATGAAAACTCTTTGGAGAAATTAGAGAAACTGTTTTTGCTACAGAAGATCTAAGAATGTGGATTGAAAAAGAAAAGCTAAGATTAAATTTACAAGTAACTAATTTCTTGTTTTACCCAAAGCGTAGAACAAAAACTAGACCACCACAACTAAAATATGAAAGTGTTAGAAATAAATGTGTTGAAAACCTTAAATATCTCGTGTATGTGTGTTTTATTGTAAACTGAATTTTGAAGAACGTTTTAATAATATATATAAAAGAACTAACTATATTCTGATATATTATAAACGAAATTTCTCAGCTGAGTCATTAGCACTGAAAAGTAAGATTATTAGATTAATTTACAAAAGTTATTACATTATATTATATGGTGTTGGGGCTTGGGGTTCCAGGTTCTCACATCTGCAGAGAATCAGAAATAAATTAGTAGATACAACACAGCGACCCTGGCTGACCAGATGTTTTAAAACAATCACTACTTAACTCGTTTGCATATTGGCCGGTATGCCGCCCCTCTTGATATTTTATTCTTATTATTATGATGAATTTAAATTACGTTCACAAAATGTTGATTTTGTTACTTAGATTTAGAACGGAGATTTTTACTGGATGTAAATACATGTTTTTCTGTCTTTAATATTAACAGTATTTATCCTGCATTAAGAAAAGCAGTTGAATATCATAGACCAAATGTTAGTGTAGGAGAATTGGATATATTTACTGACAGTTCGCGTTATGACAGTGGAATTGATGCCGCATATGCGGTACACTTGTTTGGTACAGAAATAGACTATGGCAAAATCAGACTTGAATCTTACAATTCGGTTTTTCAAGCCGAATTGGCTGCTATCATATTTGCTCTTTAAATGGATTAATGAAAACCTTACTAGTGCCATTTGCTTTCGTGCCCCAGTGTCGGGTCACGACTTAGCATTTTAGAAACGTTAATCCTGCAAGTTAAAATATAGTACTGAGAAATGCACGAAGGTGGAAGGAGGCGGTGATTTATAAAATTTACTACCTGGTGTGGTGACACACACCAGGTAGTAATTTTTATACAGACCAGGTAGTAAATTTTATACAAATTTTATTAAAGACCAGGTAGTAAATTTTATATTTACACACCAGGTAGTACATTTTATATATCTTCACAAGATCTAAACTAACCGTTTGTTTTTTTACAAATCACAAAATCGTGTAATAATAAATAATTAACACCAAATGTTCCCAAATATTTTACTTTTTTGTCGTCCTCAGTGCATCAGATTTTTTTCACGGTGCTCGAAGTCATAACATAAGCGTAGTTACAAACTACAGTTCGCAGATGATGCGATTACGTTGGCTAAATTAAAAAATAAATTCAACTTACATTTCATTTAAATTTTAAAAAAATTTATTCAAAATATGCTAAATGCCTATATATTTTGTATTAATGCATCATGAAATGAATAAATTGAAATCAATGAGAAGCGTGAGCTTTTTCTTCTTGTTCAAATCTTGGTCTGAATCTAGACATTGTCATTTCATTTTCTGTGCCACGCTGATTTTTCTCAAGACTTCTTTTACAGTGACTGCCAAAAGCCCAGCTTTGTGCAAACATGACTTCTTACATGGATTATTAATGTTTTAATTTTATTCAAAAGTCGAAGCTTGTCTTCAGTATACCGTCGCGACAGCTCGGTAAAAATTTCTGCGCACCAGAAGGAAATTCAGATGGCGTTTTCGCCTTCAAACCTTGCGTATTTGTCGAAATTATCTCCTTGAAAGTACTTTTAGACCATTGGGTAAGATACTATATTATTTTCAGAAATTTTTAGTGATTTATACAGTACCTGGTAAATGTCTTTCCTGTCATAGGATGAACATTGCGATGGTCCGATTCTAAAACTACGTAAACTAAATGTTTCTAGGAAAATATTGGTATATTTTGCAGTCCCCTACAAGGCATTCAAGGCGCTCCAAAGCGCTGTGGCGCAAAATTTGTAAATCCCTCGTTTACACTGTTACTGTAAGGGTTATCTTAAGAAGTTCAAACTTAACTTAATCACAAGTTCCGTCAAGGTACCTTCCCTTACGTCTAAGATCTCTGCCTTCTCAGAAATGTCAACAGTATTGACTTATGCTGCTTCATGAAATAGTTTCCAGCAGAAATATCCCAAAAAAGCTAAGCACAAAGTTTAAACTCTATATGAAGTTTTCAAAACGCTATGAAGGTAGAGATGAAGACAAACAACAACTCAACGGGAATTTTTATCTTGGCAGAAACATTTACATAGATTTATATTTTGTGTTGGTCACATTGAAAATTACACATAAAAATTTGAATTTCATAATGTGTAACACGTTTTAGCTTAAGTTACGTATATTCTGAGTCGACTTGTGTACACACCCATGCCAATAATATTTATTCTCTAAGGTATTAATTAGACTTAATTTTTTTTCATGAAATACAAATGATATTTATTGTCGTCGGAGACGTTAAATGCGGACAAACATAATAGGTTAAGCAGGAAGTGCTTCTCTTATACGTAATAGACTTGGGTGCAAGTGGTGGCAATGTGATTTTACTCAACTCCATCACAATTTGACTGCAAACACTCAAAAGATGGAATCCGAATTCTCGCACCTCTCTTTCACTAATATCTTGGGCGCGATCGGATTTGCATTTAACCTTTCCTATGCTTCAGACGCCGGCCGTTTAGCGCTGAAGTAGCTTTCACTGGCTACCATTCCAATCGAATGCTACAATTAAAGAACTCAAATAGATATTAAAACTCCTGAGTAAAAGTAGCTTATAAGTCGTACTTGAGAGTAATAGTCTAAGGAGAACAAGAGACTGAGGTCTTCACAAATTCTAATTCAAATTTAAGTTTTTTTACAGGGAACACCTGCATATGGGTGCCAGCAGCCATCTGCAGGTTGGCAAATATTCGCCAACTCGCTAACTTTAAGTGTGTCCGGCATAAAGGTGGCGGCACTCTTTTGAAGAATGTTTTTTAACTTTAAAAAGCCAGACTTTGTCAGTTGTTGCAACAGCGTTTATGCCAATAAAATTTTAGTTTGCTACTTTGATTTCAGGTAAATAAAAATTCGTCTTCTGTAAGAATGTCTCGGCGTAAAGCTTCCAGGACATTTACGAAGTTTGTGTTTCTTTTAAGTTAAAAACTGATCTTCTTGAAAGTGCCTGGCTATTTTACCGGAATACCCAAGTAATGTTTTTTGTTTTAGCTAGCAGTTCCTTTTAGCGAATGAATCAACTAACAAATGAGAACTACTTTTAGTATTGTTGCCGGAATTATTGACAAATCTGAATAAAAATTTAAATGCAAAGTCCGCCAAGCACCGCTGACCCTGATCCAAAATCCGGCGAATAGGCTGGCTGCATGCGAATTTTCTGGATGTTCTCTATGTGTAACTTAAATATGAATTAGTTTTTCTTAAAAATCCTTCATGAAACCGTCAGCCCTCGTAGGTATATAGTCGCTGAGTGCTCTGCTGTAATCCAATTCAAAATTAAACGAAAATGCAGTCATATCTCCGTTTCATTTCTGCTTATTACTGTTATGCACGCAAAAATAAATATATTGAAGGAAACCAATACACGTATAACATAGAGTTCCTTACGATTCCAGTGACTGTATCGAAAGCAAAATCAGTTTCCTTATTGACAAATTAATCCACACTTTCAATCACAAACATCAGAAATTATAAATATTTCCCTAAAAATACCATCCGTTAATCCTCTACCGTTAATTCCATTTTCAGTTTTGCCAAATGCTTTTCAATTAGGAGCTTAACAAAAGTAACGTGACTTTCTCACGCAACATGCACTTTTTTTTTTTTTAACTTTTCCTTTAGTTTAGCGTTTAGTCTCAATTTGTTGGCATTTAAATCATTTGCTGGGAACAAGTAGTCTTTCTCGTCGATAACATCTACGACCTCTAAATACCTTCTCTTTGCCACTCTTCGCTTTGAAGAATGAGTTGACATAAAAGCTTTTACTTAGACAGGTGCGTGGCCTTCTCCTTTTTGTTGCCAAACGAGAAGAAAGAAAAAAGAGAAAATTGTTTAAGCAGGCGCGCGTAATGATTCTTCCCTCCATGCTCTTGGGTTCATAGCCGCAAGAGGATTATAAAAGACCTGTTAATCAATCTCCCTATTATGTTCGTGTCACTTTCTACACCTTTAGCTTGGAAAAGGGAGGTTTGAAAGGAGGGAGAAAGGATTAGCTTAACAACGAAATATTTATGGTTAATGATTCTGTTGCGGTTTGCGTCTTGTGGATGAGTCGTTGTTGTGAGGACTTTCCTCTTTGCACCAACCCACAAAAATGCATTTCTTATGCGGAGCATCACGGGAATTTGTATTTCAACCGTTTCAAATCCGTTTTGTTGCAGCAGGTGATAAGCAAAGTTTTGAACACTGTAAAATGTCTCTGAATGATTTTGGCCATATAAAATTTTAATCATCTTTGTTTTTGCTAAATTATAACATTTTAAGCTCTCACGTTGTAAGTATTATTTTCGTTATTAGTATAAAACAGAAAGCGCTGTTTCAGTGACTTACCATGTCCTTTAGTTTGATATACTACAAGGGCAACTCCAGCAAAGGTGTCGGCGCCTGTATGCAGTTGAACACTGTTCAGACTTTCACAGTAGTGCCCATTATAAATGGGCCCTGATGTAGATGTATTTCTAACTCGAAAAAAATCTGATGTGGACACCACATCAAATCTTTGTACGGTCTATTAAATTATATGTATTTTTTTGCTGCATCTCATTTAAACTTGTTTCTTCACATTATTCCAACTTAATTAACCGATCCCTTAAGGCAAGTTGAAAATGGCAAAATTGCAATTTTCAAATTAAATATCCTAGTCAGTTTTTCTCGCACGGTAGTAGACTTCTTGTATTTTTATTTTTTCATAATAAGTATTAAAACTTTCTCAAATATAAGTACAAGAACCTGGAGATGCATTAAAAGTTAGGTTTCGTTATTTTCCAAAATTAATCGTTTCTAATTTGTCGTTGCGAAAACATGAATATTTCGTTTAAAACAATTCTGTAATTGAAAGTATGTGATTACGATCAACGATTGCGAAAATAAAGGCCGAGTGAGGACTTTTAAGCCGGCTCAGAGAGTAGAATTTCCATCTATTTTGCTAATCGGAATAATAAACCAATACTCCACTTGCAAAGCGGTATCCCGGCATGTAGGTGCCCTTGTCTATGGAGGTTGCTTTTCACAAGTTAGGAAGTGATATTTTTAAGAGTGCCTGGACATCTGTTCTGGAGAACAGCTACCAAACTCACAGATTTGAGATCCGCATGCATATAATTATGATTTATCAAAACATACATATATAACATCTTTCTGGGAAAAAAAGAGTAGAAAAAGGAGTTTCTTAGAAGAAAATATTCCGAAAGTACAATAATAAATAAAATGCACGAAAAAATTAACGATTAATAGGTAATTAATAAATTAGTTCATGATTAAAGATTGGTAGTTGTACGACAAGACGTTAACTCTTCATTCCCCGCACTTTGTTAGCGCACTTTATTTTTATTTCTTTAGTATTAATAAATTATTATTGATTTGATTTAAAAATTAATAATTGCTCTTTGGAACCTTGTATTCAAATCGTTCAATAAAATTATAATGAAACAAAGATTTTCTTTTCATTTTCCACATAAAGTGTATACAATAATGATACATTTTTAGTGCTTTTTTAAGATTTCTTTTTCTGGGGATGGTAAGAGTTTCAGACAGGGGCGTAGCTAGAGGGGGGCAAAGGGGGACATCTGTTCTTGGGCGCAGCATCCAGGTGAAGCCAGACTGATGTTACGATATATTAGAATTAAATATTTTCCATTCTAAGTAAACGGGAGGGGGCGGGAAATCTTCAGCTGTCCCCGGACGCTGAAAACCCTAGCTTTTACTCTAGTTCCACAAAAAATAAAGAATACAGTTTTATGGGTTTTCCGAGTTGATAAAGTTGCACTAGCTATGAATCAACGTATGACTCCTATGTGAGGAAGCTTCATATATGAGACGGCACTATAATTTTTAAAGTGTTTTGTTTAAGAATAAAAGTGGGATTCCATGTTGTAAGCAACCTTATTTAAACGAATTTCTCATGTCAATGGTGCTACAAGAAAGGTAACCGAATGATTAAATACCGTATTTAGTGCAAATTTCAATAATATTCTTTTTTAGTGCAGAGGCTGGGAAATATATGATAAATATTATCTCAGTGCATTTTTTAGGCTGCGCATGCAAAATTAATAATTTTTCTGGAAGAGCAGTTAAAAAAAAGTGATGCATTAAATTCGGACGCAGTACCTGAGGAAATGTAATTAGCTTCTTATATTAAAAATATAATTGGAATGCAATTAATAATTAAGTTTCAGTTTTGATAATTTGCAGAATTGTGATTCTCAGAGAAAGAAAATAATAATCTTAAAAATTAATTTCAGTTATTACGAACAATTAATAGCACTCAGTTTTATAAACGCCAGCTTATGAGAAATTAGGCAACAGCTTTTCCTGTTTTCTTTTGTGTTGCCGAATGTGATATTGGATTTTAATTTTATCACTGCTATCATTCACCTTATGTAAAAAACCTAATCTCAACAATTAAATGCAAAGGCAGAATGATTTATAATTTATCGCATTTCGAGATAAACTAATTTTACCATTAGCTCAACACCATTATACCATTAGCTCAACACGAAACTCGCAGTAGTAGGAATATTTCTGTTGAGGGTGAGCATCCAGAAAAAATATTTTCTACTAACTTTATATAAGAGATTTGGAGGACAAGAAGTAAATTTATATTTACTTTTGTTTAACTTTCTTTAGAGCATTTAACAATATTACTGTCTTGTTTTCACAATATTTCTGTTTTATCGATTACTCAATGTAAAAGTTCAGATTATTATATTGTTGCTTGCGTAGGGGTTCGTAATGGATTGAATGCACAAGTCGATAATAAGTTAATAAAATTTATTCTTATCCCAAGAAATAAAACAAAATGCTGAAATTTCCTCAGGGACATTTGTACAATATCACGATATCTCACAGTAGTTATATTTAAAACTACTAAAACATTGAATAAAACTCAATTCAAAACACAGAGAAAGCTAATTCGATCTCAAAATTACAGCAGCGAAATAAGCAACAACAGTTCACTTAAAACAACTGAAATGAGATGTTTCTCTCCAGCTTTTTAAACACGCACGAGAACATTCTAGTAATTTTTATTTTCTCGCGGTTTCTGAAAAGCAAAAGCAATTACCCGATATCTATTTATTAAATGCACGTGCTCCTGCATTTTTACATTTTCGGCGTAACTTTCTCTTAAAAGTCGTCACGCGCTGTATTGCACGGGAAAATGAAACAATTTTAATTACAATTCTACTAAAAATAGCTAAATAAATATAAAATCCGTAACAATATGTTGGACAAATTTGAGAAGAAAAAGTCAGCTCTCACCTCACTATCATAGATATTTTATTTATATCATATGCTATTTACATGTAGCTCATTGACTTAATGTAATATTTATATATAAACTTTTTTTTAAAATTTAATGTGCTAATTACAAACAAAGTATAATTGCATAGGTAATTAATTTATTAATTACATGCACTGACCTCTAAAGAAACTTTGACTGACTTTTTAAGAAACTGGTGACTTTTAAAGAAAGGTTTTTTGAAAGAAGATTAGGAAAAATCAATGAAAGTGGCACTGTAGAGTGAAAACAGTCTGATCCGTGTATTTCAGCATTTGATAAACTTTTTAATAGAAGATATTTGAAATTTTTTTTTGCTTGAACACTTTATTAAGAACTTGATGTGAAAGGTGACTATATTCGTCTAAAGTGTTTTAATGTGTCTTTCTAGATCTTTTCATCTTATTTCGTACGGATGGAATTAAGAAAAGAAAGCATTGTTTATTGCTTTATTAATCTTAAATTTTGATTACTCTTTTCAGTTAGGATGAATGCTGAGCAGAGAAAGTATGTCTAGATTAAAAGATTTTGTCGCACAATTAATATTGATTTGTTAAATACCACCTTTTAATACATTCTGAGGGGAGTGATGTGACACTTCTGCACATGAGAGTTTTGCACACCGCCAGACCGTACGTGAAATTTTTTAACAATCATAGCTAATCTGGAACAACAAATGACATATCACTACAGGTGATCAACACATACTGTCACCCTACGATCACTCATATGAATATTTTGATAGATAATGTCCATACTGTTCTGACAGCTGTTCTCAATGTGCTGGAGACTTTCTCCAGTGTTATTAAGAAGTTTACGTAAAATGAATTACCATGTTGTTGCGAATGTAGTGTGAATTATGCGAATGGAATCCTCCTTTTTAAACACAAAAACTTCTATTACGTAGTTATACAGAATATATATATATATATAAAAAATATATATACACATACAAGGAAATGATATTATAAGATTTGTGGATGTAATATAACAAATATGATGAAAAAAGGGACAACATTCTAGCTGCCGTGCGGGTGCGTTGTTTTTAGTCCGATGTTTGACTAACTAACTGTTCTTTTAATTAAAGGCAAAAGGCGAATCAGAGTTATGTTGAGTTGTTCTGTTCCGGATAGGAACGCACTCCCACCCTATCAGGCATTAGTCCTGATATATGGGCAAAGGAGCTAATTTGTAAATGTTTCTTTAAAAGAGGGAATTCCTTGATTTAATCGTGGCTACTCGCACTAATCCGTCTGTACCATGATGAAGTTCAACCACTTGTCCTATTGGCAAGAACCTGGAAGATGACCGTCATGTAGTAGCAGGACGATATCTCCAATTTTCAGATTTGGCTGAGTAAGCTTCCATTTCTTTCTGGTTTGCATCGATGATGATAGGCTTTGGTGCACGACTTGCAGAAGTCCTTACGCATCTTTTGAAGCAGATCCCACCTATTCCGTATGTTGGCAGGACTAGTAAGCGGTTGTTTAGGAGGGGATAGGATCATGTCTCCTGTAAGAAAGTGTGAAGGAGTGAAAATATTAATGCAATCAATGTCAGTATTGTTTACACTACATAAAGGACGAGAATTTAAAATGGTTTCGATCTGAGCCAATAGAGTTGTCAGTTCTTCGAAAGTAAATAGAGTTTCACCGATTACTCTTTTACAGTGATATTTAGTTGATTTGATTGCGGCCCCATAAATTCCTCCGAAATGAGGAGATACTGGAGGTATAAAGTGCCATTCTATCGAAGCTTGAGTTAAATGATGAACAACCGCTTCGTTCTTAGGAAGTGAATTCCACAATCGTTGTATTTCGTTAAGCTTTCGATTAGCCCCAACGAAATTTGTTGCATTGTCGCTGTAAATATGACGTGGAGCTCCTCGTCTAGCACTGAAACGACGCAAAGCTGCTAAGAATGCATCAGCGGTTAAATCGCTGACTCCCTCGATGTGTAGCACCTTAGCAGCGAGACAAATAAATAGAGCAATGTAACCCTTGGTTGAATTCGCTCCACGACCCTTATTGAATTTGATTGAAATAGGACCGGCATAGTCCATTCTGCAGTTGAAGAAATGCTTCTCGAGTGTTACTCGATGCTTAGGCAGGTTACCCATAAGCTGGGATGTGGTGGATGCTTTAAATTTGAAGCATTTGATGCATTTGTGAACACACTTATTAATGAACTTTTGTCCACCTATGATCCAATATGATTGTTTGATAATGTGGGACAGTAATGAAGGACCAGCATGTAAATAAGTCACATGCTTTTCTTTTACGATGAGCTCATTCAACTTGTGTTTAGCAGTCAGAATCACTGGGTGTTTTTGATTAAAAGACATTTCTGAATTTTGTAAACGCTCTCCCACTCGTAAAAGTCCATTTTCATCTATCTATAAACGGATGGAGGGAGTGTAGCTGACTTTTCTTAGGCAAAAGTCTTTGATTTCGAATGTACTTTAGGTCCTCATTAAAGTAATCTTTCTGAACCCGTCGAATTATGATTACTTCTGCAATTTTAGTTTCCGTTTAAGTGAGTGGAGGAAAGGAATCAGTTATATGTGTTTGACTTTTGTTATTAGTTTTGCACTTATTGATGAATCTTAAGCAATATGCTTAAATGCGTATAATCTTAGAAAATGATGAATATTTTTCAAATAAATCACTATATAACTCACCTGACGTAGCACTATGAAATGAAAATATGAGATCAGATCTTTGTTCAGCTTTAATTAGATGCTTGATTTCTTTGGAACCGGATTCCTCTTTCGGCCAGTGAGACGAATCCAAAAGAAGGCAACTTTGCACCACAAGTTGCAATCAGGAAGACATTTGGGATCAATACCACGCGAAGCGATATCTGCAGGGTTATCTTTGGAAGGGACATGCCTCCAGTAATTTGTTGGAAGTACTCCGATTATTCGAGAAGTTCTGTTTGCTACAAAAGTTTTCCATTTACGAGGATGCGCCGATAGCCAGGCAAGTACAACTTTAGAATCCGTCCAAGCGTAAACATCAAAATTGTATTTTTTGAGTGTGTTCATGACCGTACGACATAACTTTGAAAGCAAATGAGCACTGCATAATTCCAATTTAGGAACCGATACTTGTTTGATTGGTGTGAAACCTCTAGGAACGGAAAAATGTTCAACTTCATTGGAAGATTTCTGAAATTTAAACAAATTCTCAGCAAGACTTTGTGGAATAGGAGAGTCCCGGTCCCTTTTTGTAAGCCAGAGTTTTTGATAAAAAATTTTCAATACAACAGTACATGGTGAAATTAATCCTAATAGATCGAAAATGCGTGCAGATTAGGACAAAAGTGTCTTTTTGTCAGTGGTGAAGTGAGTGCAAGTGTGGTTTTGAAAATGAATGTGTCTGTTGAGGAGTTCCAAAATAATCCTAAGACCTTCGTGCTTTCCTTATCATTAGGAATTATTTCTAAATTTTAGCGTCTGTTGAACAATGTTCTTGAAATTCTGTAAGAAATGCATTTGAATTAGAATTCCACTTTCGTAGGTGGAAACCGTGTGTTTGTAAAATATTGGTCATTTCCTTGCAAAGTGATATTACATCACTATCGGTACTTGAACCCGATAGCAAATCATCCATGTATACATCGTGTAGTAAAGTATGAGAAACAACAATATTTTGTGAATAATCTAGTGCAATTTGCTTAATGCACCTAGTGGCTAGGAAAGAAGATGGAGCTAAACCATATGTTACGGTGTTTAACTTGTATGTGCGTATTTCTTCGTCAGGATTAAATCTCCAAAGAATTTGTTGGTAGTTCCGATTCTCATTGGACACTAAAACTTGACTGTACATTTTCTCTATGTCTGCTGAAAAGACTATTTCTGGAAATCGAAAATTGAGTAAAATTTCTAAAATGTCTCGTTACAATTTAGGACCAACACCCAAGACTGAATTCAATGATTTACCGTTGGAAGTTTTACATGAAGTGTCGAAAACGACTCTTAATTTGGTAGTTGTACTTGCCGGCTTGATCACTGCATGATGGGGAAGGAAATATTGCTCATTTTGGAAATCTATTCAAACAGTTTTGTGTGACTAATTCCATATGACCTAAATTTTCATATTCGTGCATAAAATCGTTGTATTAGTTTTTAAATTCCGAGTTTTCCGTAAATTTACGCTCCATAAAATATAATCGAGAAAGTGCAGCTGGTTTTGAATTACCTAATTCAGATTTAGATCTTAAAAGTGGCAACTTCACAACAAAACGACCATCTTAATTAATGATTTCCTTGAAAATGCTTTTCAACAAATTACTCTTCAGGTAAGAATAACGTGTCAGTTGAATTTGGTGTTTCTAACTCCCAAAACCGTTTCAATTCACTACCAATATTTATTTCATAAATATGCAAGTTCGAAAATGAATTTGATTTCGTTTGAGATTCCGGTAGTTTTCCGGATATGAGGAAACAAAAAATTGAGTTTTGAGCAACATCACTTTGAGAACAAGTTATTTGGCCGGGAAATAAAATAGAAAAAAGTAGTCGGATCCTAGAATAATATCTATCTTATCCGGAATGTGAAAATGTGGGTCAGCTAAATTTGCATGTTTCAAATGCGAAAAATCTTTCTCATTTATTTTTTAGCTTGGAAGAGCATCAGTTAGTTTATCTAATACAAATGCCATAATTGGCATTCTCAATGATTTATCATGGATTGACATCAACTCAATTTCAACGGAACCTTTTGTAACTGCGACTTCTGACTCAGCTAAACCCTTGACAGGAAAACGCGCATTTTTAATTTTAAATCCCAGTAAATTAATGCAAGATTCAGATAATAATGTTGATTCAGAATCACTACCACAAAGTATTCTAATATTACGTTTTTGACCCTTCGAATCAATTACATTTACATACGCAGTTGGCAATAAGCCAAAAGTTGTTTGTACGTTATTACTTTGAATTTGGGCTGTATTCGTAGACTCAATGTTTGGTATCTCACTCGCTGTTAGATTTTTTCTTTGTTGTTCTGACTGAAAACTGCTTTTGAGATGCAGATGTGACGTAACTTTTTAATTGATTTTCACAAAGAGTGCTATGATGCAATAACTGGCATTAATGACAACGATGTGAAGACATACATTCAGATTTTTTGTGCTGACTAGAAAAACAATCTAAACAAAGATTATTTTTCCTAACAAATTGATTTCTTTCTTTGAAAGTTAACGTTTTAAATTTGGGGCAATTGAAAAGAAAATGATCTAATTTATACATTTGATACTTTTGTTAGCAGAAAACCTTTTAACACTAGATTGAGTTTTTCCCTTTTCTTTTTCATTGAAAATTTTTAAAGAGGAACATCTATCATTTATAAATTGAGTACACATTTCAAAAGTAGAAAATTCCACTTTTGCTGAAAGCTCAGACCATTATTGTTTACATGTTTCATAGTCAAACTTCTCTAATAAAATATAAATTAGCCAGGCATCCCTTTCATTAGTTGGATCAATAGATTTTAAACCTCTGATGATCTCATCATATGTATCGGCAATTTTTCGCAAATTAATTGCGTTTGCATTAAGTACACAAGATTGGTCTATGAAAGTTTTGATTCGTGATGTGAAAATTTGTTTTTTCTTATCATACCTAGGTAATAATTTTTCCCAGGCTTCTATATAACTATTTTCTGAAATGGGAATATGTTTAATAATAGAAGCCGGTTCATCAGTTAATAAACCCTTTAGATATTGAAATTTTTGAATATTGCTTAAATTTTCATTGTTATGCACTAATGATATATATAAGTCCTTGAAGGACATCCGGTTTCTGTAATTACCATTGAAAGATTGCATATTTATTCCCGGTAATTTAAAATTATTAGTAATACTTGTAGTAGTAGAAACTGGTATTTGATGTTCGTTAACATGAGCAGTAGTTTGCATATTAACAGTAACATTTAATTTTTCAAGTTCTTGTTGTAGTTTGGCTTTGCTTTCATAATATGTTTTCTCAAATTCTTCCATTTCAGGACTTTCCAGCTGAAGTTCTGCGCCTGTCTTGTCAAAATCAAAATAAATGCTTTCAATTTTTTGAAGTTTATTCATCAAATCGTGTTTTTCAAACAATTGTTTATCATCATTAACGAAATTTGAAATTCTGGTAAGAGCAGCTTTCGCTCTATTATTTCTTGCGATCTTATCCTTATCTTCCATTACGAAGTAAAACATTGCACCATTTCTTTTTTTGCAAGTTTGACTCGTAAAAAAAGAAAAAAAATTACCTATCTTCCTTGGTCCTTGAATGAGATGCGATGCTGAAAATATCCAATACTGTACCGAATGCAGAGTTGTAACTGATTTAAAACGAAAGGAAAATTCCTTTTAATCTTGTCGATGCCTCCAGAAATTCTATGTTGCGAATGTGGTGTGAATTAGGCGAATGAAATCCTCCTTTTTAAACACAAAAACTTCTATTACGTAGTTATACACAATATATATAAGGAAATGCTATTGTAAGATTTGTGGATGTAATAGAACAAATATGATGAAAAAATGGACAACATTCTAGCTGCCGTGCGAATGCGTTGTTTTTAGTCCGATGTTCGACTAACTAACTGTTCTTTGGATTAAAGGCAAAAAGCGAATCAGAGTTATGTTGAGTTGTTCTGTTCTGGATAGGAACACATGTGATCTATAAGCCACCATCAATATCGTCAATTTCATCTTAATGCAAATTTAGTAGTAAAGTACTACTTCGAGATGTAACGAAAACGAATCTGAAAGATGCAAAGGATGGACGACGACGGAAAGTGAAGTAGTTTTTAAAGTTATAGAACTGTAAGTCTAACTTTGCCGAAAGACATTAAATTAAAATTTATTTGTCAAATCCGAAATGCCTCGATATCAATGATTTTTATAACGATTTTTAACGTTAATCAGCAGACTGTTTTTCAGGAGATGTGGCTTTGTAGTCAACGTACTATCATAATTTTTTATAATCATAATCATATAATACGGAGAAAAGCTGAAGATTCCGCAGAAGATTATCAGGCAACACTAATGACTTAATTGTTCCCTCCGATTTTACTTGCTTTTTTTTAATACGATAACAAAGAACATACGCGGAATTCTTATTTTTAATACAGAAAAGGAAACGAGTTTTGATAAACAGCGCAAATTATTTCGTGAATGGAATATTCTAATGTAGTTGGAAGACTTTTTCTTAGTTGCAAATCTTGCATTCAAATTTAAGTAGTTTATTGGACGATTATAAAGTGGCGGTAGTATATGCTTTGATACCCAGAAAAAAGAATGAAGCGTTGAAACAAAATCTTTCAAACTTTTAAAGTAGGGAATCCGAAACACATTAATACAGATAGTGAACAAGGAGCAATTAGAGTATTTAAGATGTTTATTTTCCAATACAACCACCATAGGATGTATTAACATTAAACAGGCACTTTGTCGGTGCAGTCAAGACTCTGTAGTGATAAAATGAAAGGAAATCCGATTACGTGTTAGAATGTGCATAACAGTAGTGTATCTTTAATAGCAACTCATCACTGAAAGACCAAAAAAATATTGATAATTTGTTAGTCAATGGTTTTTGATAATTTGTTAGTCAATGATATTAAAGAAATGTAAATGTAATAGGAAAAGCATAGTAAGACAATATTGTAGAAGGGTAGACATCAACAAAGAACAAAGCCCTCTTCTGAAATCCAGAAAGCTTATTAAAATACTTAAAGAAGATTCTTCGACTGTCAAATCGATTGTACACGCATTATTTTTTCTGGAAAGGAAATTAACGAAATTTCATTGAGGTGGACAAGAAGATCAAAAGTATCGTGGTTAACAAGCGATATAAAAAGGGACTAATAATTTTATTATTCATCTCAGAATTGGAATATAACTACGAATATGCAGTCAGAAATTGAAGTTTGTAATCGATAGTTAGTGCTTTCAGTACAAGAAATTAGCATCAAAATTTTAAAAGAAAGTTTCAGCGACCAAGAAGAAAATCCAGTATTTTACCGCTAATTTGAGTTTGCCCAGACAAGAAAGTGGGTAGTGACACTGATTGCCATACCAAAGGGCCCGGGTTCGAATCCCGGACGAGACATGGATATAATTTGCCCATCCCATCATCGTCTATGGACAGCCTGGGCCCGCCATTAAGAGAGGGGGGAAACCCCGCTAATTTGAAATTTGTATAAAAGACGTAGAGAACCCAGTTTATTGAAAGGTAACCCAAGGAGGGTAGTTTTACAGAACTGTCAGTAAATCGTACTGTCTACGATTATTTTTTCATCAATGAATATTTCATTGCCTGGAAATGTCCCTGATTTCGACTTGCGTCAAAGTGTCGTGTGTAGAAATGTCACTAACAAATTCAGTGTGAAATATCAACTTGTATGTCTAACTCTCATCTTAGCTTTATTGTTTTTACTCGAAAGGAAGAAAGTGCTAGATCTGATGAAAAAATGCTAAATCATTAAAAATTTACAAAAAATACCAGATCTGATATGAAAATATTAGCAGTTGTCAGCCATTTTTCCGTTTGTTCTTTTATGGGTTGGTTTCATTTGCGTGCGGTACGTATGATCTCTCAACCTAAACTTCAGCTATCACTCGGATAAGTAGACTCTTGGTATTCAGCTATCACACTCCCTTTCCGGTAAATTAGTCTTTCTGATACATACCCAAGATAAACATGATTTTTTTGTTTACCGGCGTATTTTTCACATCGATTTTGTTTGCCAGATTTTGTACTTCCGAATAATTTATTAATAGTTTAGGAGGAAATTATTAACAGCTTACGGTCACTTTTATAATTATTACCTTTTCAAAAGGTAATGCTAGCAAATATCTTCTGATCATTAGTATAGTTTGAAGCTCAATAATCTGGAAAGATTTAATCCATTTTGCATGAAAGGTGCTCTAATTCAGTGTAATTGTGCCTTCAAAAGCCTTATGAAATAAGGTTTTCGATTAAAAGAATTCTAAAATATTTTTGAGGATCGAAAATGCAGTGCAAGATAGCATAATCCTGAAATGCAGAGAAACTGTGAATTACTATGTAAGGAATTAGCATGCATGCTGTAGTGATATGAGGCGTTAGCACGTTCAGCCAGCAAAATGGAAGATACGTGGCTCGAATCTCGCCGAGGGCACAGTTGTTTTTTCATATTTCTCTCTTCGAAAAGTCTAATAAGTCTGTATAGTTGCGCTTGTAGCAGTTTAAGAGGACAATAATTTATCGTCATCTGTATTTGCCCCAAGTAGTAGGCAGTAATTTTTTTTAACACCAGAATTTTGCCTGCTGTGTTCAATGTCTCTTCCCAATCATCGTTTAAGTAGGGCAAAGTCCAAGGATTTATTGTATACTTCCATGCATGCTGTCATGGTATAGTGGGGTTATCACATCTACGCATGAGGCTAGGAGAAATTTTAAGCTTCTCCTTCTTCTATTCGAAGGATCCTAGACGAAACATGTTTCCCCGAAACTGATGTCGCGGCTAACTTTGCGGAACATTTTTGCAATTGAGATGAAAATGTTTCTCATAAATCTGTGTCCTTCCTAAATTTTCCTAAAAGAACTGGTTTTCGCGTAAGTCAACATATCAGATACTCCGAAAGCGGAAATGTTTCTTTTAACGCGCTGTTGACGGTAAATGGTAAATGAGATACCGGTTTTAGTGGTTAGCACGTCTATCTAGCAAAGTGGAAAATTCATGTTTCGAATCCCGGCTAGTGTACGTTTCTCGTACCGAAAAGTCTAATGGATTTCTATAGATGCACTAGATTTTCAGTTATGCTGTGGTTGCATCATAATCTTGATGTAAAATTTGACTTCTGATACGCATGCTCAGCTTTTAGTTATCAAATTTAATTTGGGGGAAAGAACGTGTTCTTTATCCAAACATTTTTACATTATTCTATGCAACATATTCATTCTATTGCTTTAAAAAATTATATGTATGTTACTTGGAAATTTCTGAACAATTTGGAGTTCTTAAAAATTCACTTTTGCTCCGCAGTTTATTTTCGCTCAAAGTGTAAAAATCTCCAGTTCCATAACTAACTTTTTTTTATTGAATTCTTCAGGAAAATAAAATTGCTTCAAAAGAGCAATGCTTTTCATGTCAGTTTTCATTCTACTTGTTTTTCTTACCTAGTATTTTCAAAATCAATATGCTTTGATTTTTCTCATTCCTAGAAATAAATTCTTTTAGCGACTAAATTTTCTTTTGTTTACCGGTGTCTACTTGTTCATTTTTTTTTTCAATATAACAAGCAGAGATATAGCTGGCCTTCAGTTTAATGACAAGTGGAAATCTATTTGCCGTGCTTTCATATATTTGTCTGAAAAGCGGAAGGATTTCTGCAAAATAAACAAAACTTAAGTACGGTGCAAGACTTCTAAATAAAATACCGAATTACAAACCTATATATTTAACAATTTTATCTAAAGAAATCGCCTCCAAATATTGTCAATACAGCATCTCAATAAATATGGGTAAAACAGAAAAATTCATACATTAATAAATTAAATATTCATGGATACACGGTGTATCAGTACAGCGTTAACAAACTTTCAGGAGAGATAACAGTGCACTTAGGCGATAGGAAATCAGAGAGCAATACATGGTCGGAAACGCTTTCCTGGCTCGGCAGTGACGACACAAAAGTCAAGAAAGAAAGGACACGAAAGGGGTGAGAAAACTTGTTTATTATTCGGAGTACAAAAAAAACAAGGAAAAAACAACATAAAGAGACAAAGATCATCGTCAAAGAAGGTGTTCGCAATTACGACGTGGACCATGATGCAGGAACCGTGTGTCATGCATCTTCCATGCGATCTTCCTTTCATGAGGCAGATCTTTCATGCCTGCATCACGGTCCGGGATCGTAATTTCGAACACCTTCTTTAATGACGATCATTGTTTGTTTTCGTTCTTATTTGTAGGTTTCTGCTGTACCAAACATAATAAAACATGTTTTGTCTCAGTGTTTGTGTCCTTCCTTTTTTGCGTTTTGTGTCGTCTCTACCGCGCAAGGAAAGCGTTTCCGACCATGCACTGCAATGTGTACACTGTATGTGTGTGTGCTGTGTGTCTCTCCTGAAAGTTTGGCATCGCTGTACTGATACACCCTGTATTGACTAAAGCAAAAAAAAAAAAAAAAAAATCAAAGTAAGTAATGCCATATACGCTAGTGTAATATGTGAACCTCATAACTTTACAGTATATTTGCACTTAATCTAAATGTTCGGTAACTTTACTTAACTGAGGAACGAATTTTCTGCTCGTTTTAGACAACTAACCCAAATTGATATCAGTAAATGTATAAGATAATTGAACTATTTATTAATATTCAGGTTGAAGTTACGACTGAAAGGAACAAAATGACTGAATTCCCGATGCTTATGGCCTGGTAACATAATAATTATCCGATTATTTTCAAACCAGAATGTTAAAGATTAAGAGCTTGGTGTTTCGGCTAACGCGCCTACTCGTGTAACTACAAATGTAAACCTAACTCTCAAATATTCAGCACAGCACTATAATAAGTTGAATAAAATCGCTGCCAAAAATTTCTTACTGAACTCAGATTTTCTCTCGTTATTTAAATTATGTTAGTTTGCATTTTTTAGTGTATTAACCGAAAGGGTAGATATGCAGGAAATATTCAGTATAAGAAATAGTGTATTCAAGTAAATCTCCGCAAAGAATTTTTATTTTTCAATTTCATGCATTTCGTCTACATGCGTTTGTAGGCTTTTATGATGATATAACCGTTAAAATCTGATTTAGATAATATGTTTAAAAATAGTTATTAAACGCTGCCCTTGAATAATGCCTATTTTGAAGAAAACTTAGCGTTGCCTAGGTAAGTGCATAGAAATTTTAAGCTTCATTTATACAAAAAATTAATAACTAATACTTTTGGTTTTTAATTTATAACTAGTATAACAAATTATGAGTTAATAGTAAACTAGTTGTAATTATTTATAACTAGTATATTGCCGTTATAATTTTACAACTAGTGCATTTTCATTTCGTTTCGTTTTGTTCTTCAAGAGTTATCTTCAGATTTCCGAGGGAAAATAAGTGGAAGTTACTTGAGAACTGGGTGTAATATCCGCAACTGGAAATTTTGCTTTAGAATTTTTGAATAAAAAACGAGGATATTACACGATCCTATAGCATTAGAAACATCTCTGTTAATAGCGATGATATATTTTAATTGATTATCAATTAGATGCATTATTAATAAATAAAATAAAGATTTACATTATTAAAAAGTACGTCGCTCGATTTAAAATCGTCCAGTTTGTTAAGCAATTGTGGATTTTTTAATTCGAGAGATAAATTAAAAATTTTACGCTTAGTCGAATGGCAGTATACTCTGAGAACTTATTACGCGCAAAGCACCTGGAAGATAACTTGAGCACCGTACATTTCGCCAATAACTTGCCTAGAGGAGTGAATAATATGTTGTAGAACGTAATGTGATACGACGGTTCAAAAATTTTGGAAAGATCGCTAAAGATTTGTCAAATGACGGAAGTAATAATATTTGTATATCCTAGTTATATAAAAATATAAAATTACATATATATGTATATGTATAACAAAAATTTTGAATCTGTCGTATGTAGTAATGATCGCTGGATTGGTCACAGTGAAGAAATGAAAATGCAGTTATGGCTGTTTGAAACATCTTCTCATACTTGGCAAAAATATTATTGAAACGTACACAGCTATACTGGCACAAGATGCGCGATCATGATTTCATAATTATAAGTCTGTATTCGCATATTGCTAGCATTACGATAGGTGTTAAACAATATGTCAGACAATATGTCAACTGTTCAGAAGTAAGCATGAGAAGAACGGAGATTGTGATGCTCATATTAGATTAAGAATATCAAAGTTACATATACAGGGAAATTAGTAGGAAAGGGAGGAACAAAAACTCAATTCTTAGAGTATCCACACAAAAGGTAATCACTGGATGTTGAATCCAGAGTCTTATAGGGGCAGTGCGCTAATTATAAATATCACTAATCAGACAGATCACTAATCAGATCATCATAATTATCAATGATTTCAAAAATATTATTCAGTAATTACAAAAATGAAATATTAATAGCGTAGAACTATTGTTATGAAGAACGAAAGACTAGACAGTTTTTGAGAAGCTAACATTTGTAACAATTCCGAACATAATTATTCTATTTTTCTTGAAAATTTAATAACTGGTAAATTTACCAATTTCGGAAGACTTGAAAGCAATAAAATAAATAAAAAAAATCTGAAAGCTTTCAGATTTTACGTTACGCCCAAAGGGGCGTTTCTGTAACGTTTTGTGTGTTACAGTTATTTATTAAATACCATGTTCTTTGCACTTAAACCATAAAATTCAATTCAACAGCAGTATCGCAAAATAATTTTAAAATGAGCAAAGCTTTAGAATTTTCAATACACGCGCTGGAGATTATTGTTATTATTTTTTTTTTCGTACAATGTTGCCATTGCTCGCTTTGAAATCGTTGTATTTGTTAATCAAAAATTCATTAAAGTTTTACAAAATATGAAATAGATAATAAAACAAAATTTCAAATTCCAAATTTAGGCTTCCTGAGGACCATACTCGGTAGAAGATTACGTTATTCAAAATTTGATGGCACTAGGTATCGTTGTTTTATCTCAGTGCGAGGAACACAGATACATTTGTGGAGATGCTTCATTATTTAATTTCTTTAAATATAACACAGGGCTGTAATATTTGGGAGCAGCAATTTGAAAAGTGAGCCGACATTTATAGCGAAACAACGCTAAATGCCAAAACGAAATTAATAGTCCTTCAGGGCAAATTGCCCCTTTGGACTATAAATTTACATGCGTTTAAGAAGTATTTAAAGAAATTCCTGTTTAGTCTATATCACCTCGCCATCGATGATATGAAAACTAATATGACCATTTGATCAAACATAAATGCATTCATAATTTAATTCATTCTTAAACATTTTATGTTAAACATTTTCGTCGTTAAACTTGATATTCACCGAGGCATATCTATTTACTCAAAATTAGTATGCATGAAGCTGATAATATATTCAGCCTAGTTACTGAAACCTTTCAACTTTGTTTCACTTTACGCTATTTTAAGTGATTTTAATTCAGAAAGTTTCGGCAGTAGCAACACCCTGTTAGATGACACCCATTTCAACAACCACGCAGTGAACAGCATTCACTGACGAGGAAAATCAAAACGTTTTCTTTTCATGACACTCGTTAAGAAGCTTATTGCAAATAAAAATGTAAATGTTTTTAATCATGCTTCTTATTCACCAGGTTTGACACCTACGGACTATTCCCTAAAGTAAAATGTCTCCTTTTAGATGGTAATTCTAGGTCTGGCGCAAAAATATTAGACGCTCTTAGGCAAAGAAAATTTAGACGTCTTTATACATTTATCTATCTGTCTACCCCCTCTTGTATATATGTATAATATATACACGTACGTGCATATGTATATAATGAAACCCAAGACCATCAGTCGTGGTTTAGGTGGTCTTCTGTTTAGGTGGTCATCTTAGAGATCGTACCTGTCAAGGATTTTTAATATCATGGTTTGCTAAGTTCTTAGAAATTCTGTTCACTTTCAGCGGTGATTATCTGAAAAAGGTCGTCGCAAGGAATTGGTTCACTGTATATTTTTTTGTATATTATAAGAATTAATTAATGTTAGATTAAACAGTATTTTGCTAGAATCAAAAAATCGTATTGATTAAACAGCCATACATTTTTATTGTTTATGGATAAGAGAGACGCCTGCATATCGTCGAACCCCTAAGCTATCATTTAGTTTTCCCGTAATGGTAAAGTTGGGCCTGGGTATTCCCATGAGCATTGTGAGTTGGCAACCATTGTTTAAATATTTGATACGCAAACATAATATAAATAGAAATGACAGTAATAAACCAGATTTCAATTTAATTGAAGTTTTTCTACTTTGACACTATTTCATTTTTTAGGCAGAAAATAAACCGTATTTAATTCATTCTTATGCTGGCTGCTACAGATTTGTTTCCATCGCAGAAAAGCAAGCACTACAATTAAAATTTAGCCCCTCGATACAAACCAGTAGTATTGAATAATGCAACTGTTTCACAGAAAACAGAAAGGCGTAAATATTCAGTTCTAAAACAAATTCACCGGGACTTGTCTAATAATTACGATGATCTGTGATTTATGAAATTTAAAATTTTTAAATTCACGTTCCTGCGTCTTTCCTCTCTTTGAACCTTGAATTTGCATTCCTTCCTAAAACCTTTCTTTATAAATTACCATTAACTTTCCTTAGGGATAGAATTATGGCTTTATGGTCAACTGTTGTTACGCATAATTAATTTGAAATGTCCAAGATAAAGTTTTAAAGTGTATCATGGGTGTTCGACCGATTTAAAGATATACTTCCAAAAACATTAACGTATTTGCGCATAGGGATCTGATAATACTGTCAAACCGTCGGTCCTTGCAATGATAAAGCGACTGTTCAGCACTAAATGCAACTCGCTCATGAATATTACATTAGTGACACTGACGGAGCGTCCGAAAATTAGCTTAGACGGATCACCTTAATTGCATAACGTTTTTACCTCAGTCAATTTATGTGTGAATAATTACTAGCTCCAGAAACGGAACTTCATCTCTTTTTGATTTTTAGCATAGTAATTCTTCGGTGTACGTAATTTTCAAGGCTCATTTATTTTTAATTGATGTTTGGAAGTACGTGGTGTATTTTAATTATTCTTTTGAGATCAACAACGTGAAATTCTTTCAAAAAATTTGAAGCCATTTCTTGAAATTTGAATTCAGAATAGAGTAATTAATTAAATATTCGGTAAAACTTTTTTTTGTCAAATGAATAATTTTTTTGTCATACATTAAGGATAATAAATTTAGTATAATTAAGTCGCCTGTAGAAGGAAGGTTTTCGAAATTTTCTGTATATTCTAAATGAAAGACTTCACTAATCACGAAAGCATGCGTATTAAATTATTGACTATGTTTATTCGTTAAACGCTATGATCATTAAAAAATTAAGAGTAATACATCTTATGAAGCCATGCGAGTTGTATAAATTCGTGGAGACGATGGGAACAGCAGTGTTCTTATGTATGTAATACTGACTGCTGCATGTAACGCGATGTTCACATAGCATCCATAATGTAAAAATTTAAAAAAAAATAAAATTCATTTGAACGACATTACCACATTACTGTACGTAGCAATATATATTTACAAAATCCGGCCTTCTTTATTTTCTCGTATGCACGAAAACAAAATGTTCTGATATTTTAATCTAATGTTCCAAAAAAAAAAAAACACTGTGTAGTTTCAGAATGAATTTCAAGGGTTAGATGAACAATTAAAACAGTGTTTTCCATCAATTTACTGCATAACGAATAAACATAAATCCGATTCATACATCTGTATATGTGTTCTTAACGAGAATTGCTGCGTGAAAACGATCTTGGGCTCATTTAGGCAACTGTATTTTACAGTGTCGAGTCTGGTTCATGAGTCCGATCCCCGCATGCATTTTTTTCTTCAATTGATAAATTTTGTTTTGAACCGCGTTATACGATAGATTCTGAATCAGTGGATATGGAGTCGTCGTAAGAATATAATCAAGTAATACTGTTTAGAGCAGAGAAATTCACGATCTTGAAGATTAATTGATCTTGAAGATTGATTGATCTTTTGGTGAGAAAGGCAATGTAATGAAATTTCGTATTAAGAAACATCAAGGAATGATAGATTTTTCTCTTTATGTAGAATAGTTATTTGTAGTGTTATTCGTCATGACAGCAATTATACAGAAATGTTTGTGAAAATTTTAAAACTAAGAATAATATGTAATATTCGACTAAAATTCATGCTACAGTTTGTTCAAGCTAAGTTATATCCGTAAATAATATTTCGAAAATTGTCACTCATGTTCGCCGCAAAACACCTCGTTACCATGTTAAGCTTTGCAGTGGATGGCAATTAATCTTACAGAATTCGAATAATGTTCTGGAGGAGAACCTACCAGGCTGCAGAGAGCTGTAGAAGTCGGTGGAAGTACTTGACAGGCCAGTTGTTCAGCTAACATGTTTCACATATATTCATAGGGTGACATGTTTGGCTAAAGGGCAAATTTAAATAAAAACGGTATCCGTTAAGTACAGAAGAGGACTCGAATGCTTCGGGTTGCATGCGTCCAGTATTCTGAAACTTCTGCAACTGTAAATGAATGATATTATTTGTGGCTCAAAAATAACACTGCAAAGGAAATTAGAAACCCGTTGACAATTCTTCTCTGTAAATCAGTCAATGTTGTGAATTGAAGAAAATAATAGCACGAGCAATGATACTTGCCGATGGCCCAACATAACACTCGGAAGTATTCTGTAAATACCTCCGAGTATTCCAATATTTTCTGGAAATATTTTTCCTCACAATGTCTTCTGAATATTTACTCGACTATCATGATGTACCAAGATGAGTCTTGATTTGGCAAAAAACATGACACGTTAGGCAATCCGCGCTCCGTTGATACTCTGAGAGCTACTGGATTCCGACGCATCTGTGGATTTGCCAATTCTCGATTTAGTAAAATATATCTTACTGAGCTGGCAGACAAAGTAGACTTTGTAGCGCACCTGCGCAAGCACTCCAGACGTCGCATTGCGATCAGTTACATCATAAAGTAAAAGCATGTGCCAGTATGCTCTTATGTGCGATTTTGTGGCCCATTTCCGGATTTCTTCTTTGTTTAATCTATCCTCTCACGCTATTTCGCATTGCTGTCCCCTGATATTCAATTCCACATGCTGCGCAATATTGTGGTACGCAGTTTTTAGATCTGCTGTGTAGTGCATTGGATTGTCTGCTAGGTGTTCGTACGGCAGTGATTTGGGGTGGTGAGTCATACTAACAGTTTTAATCTCAAAAGTAAATTTTCACTAATTTGAATATGGCATTCGTGACATACACTACCCGACATTGAAAATACAACACCAAAAAGAAGTGGCCGGAAAGTGATGAAACTCGGCAAACAGAGAGAGTCAGCAACGAACAATAAGTGATCTTTATTTCGAAATGATGCGTATAAAACAGAGGGAGAACGACATCGACTCAGTAGGTTGTAGGGCCACCTTGGGCGGTGACATATTAAGCAACACGTCTAGATAGAGAGTCAATGAGATTACGGATAGTGTCCTGAGGAATGGCTCTACATTCCCTGTTAACCATTTGCCACAGTTTGTCTTCTTAAAGCGGTAGTGACAGGGCCTGCAAATGGCGCCCAATCACATCCCATATGTGTTCGATTGGTGACAGATCAGGAGAACGGTGCCAGGGAAACATCTGTACAGCT
Source organism: Stegodyphus mimosarum (assembly GCA_000611955.2). Classification (NCBI taxonomy): domain Eukaryota; kingdom Metazoa; phylum Arthropoda; class Arachnida; order Araneae; family Eresidae; genus Stegodyphus; species Stegodyphus mimosarum. Next base: position 130,715 of record KK114665.1, read on the forward strand.
TGCAGAGCACGCTATCTGATACGAGCAGTGTGTGGTCGGGCGTTATCGTGCTGATAAAGGGCGCTGTGTACTCCCTGAAGGTAAAATCTTTTTCTGGCAAAATTGACGGATGAAAAGCATGTAAAGGATCTAGAAGCATCTATTCGCAAGTGTTGCCATTGCGTGAAACATAAAACCTTTAATTTACCATCCACGTAATTTCGTGCATACTAAATTCTCAGACTGTTCCAATTGCTAAAGTATCAAGTTTTAATTTATCTTTCAGATTTAATCACACTGTTAGAGACTCAAGCCATGCATATAGTATTATTTATAGATACTGCTATATCTGTGATTGAAATTGAGTTATTTAAAAGCGATAAATGCTCTTCTTAATAGTTTAAATCTTTATTTTACTTTTCTAATAATATGTCTAATTGATATAAATTAAATACGCTTAATTTGTAGTATATCCAAATGTAATTTTACGAACATTTGGCATTATGCTGTAAATAACATGAAATATTTCTATCTCCGTACTTTATGTAATTTTTTACTTTTAAAAGTTTTTCTAATTTAGTACTTTTTTTTTTAATTTAAAGAGAAATTAATCTAAATTTCTTCTTGGAGGTGTTAGACTATAATCTGAAGTCTTCATACTGCAATTATTTCAAAGATATGTTTTACCGTTTTTTGATTACTTAAAGTCTTGAAATTTTTGTTGTGGCAGCGATTAATGACGAAGCCAGAATTTTACAAATCCATGATTTTTAATCATAATTGCAAATTCATAACTACGTAATGCTCCATATGAATAGGTAATATGATTCGTGATCGCGGATAATACCGTCCTCTTTCATGCGATATTCATATTATATGAATATTATACACTATACAGCAAAGTTTAATAAATTGCACAGTGGAAAACATCGGCATACATAAAATGATAGTAAAGTATACTGTACGCTGATAGTAAGTAATGCTTCTTTCTTTCTTTCACCCTGAACGTGTGAGAATAAGGAATTCTAATGTTTTGGCTTATTCCTCAAGTGGAGACAAAACAAAGAACACATATTGTATCTATACTACATATTATCATTATATATGCAAGTACAATTTCAAGAGATAAAACTACGTTAAAAACCGCATTTTTTTCCAGCACAGTGCTACATGGGAAAATAAAATATCGGCCGCCCAACCGGTATAGTGGTTAGCGTCGCTGACTGCCGTGCCGAAGGGCTCGGGTTCGAATCCCGGAGAAGGCATGGATGTTTGTAAATGTATAGTGTCGTTGCGGCATGGCGGCACTTCAAATATGCGCCGAGCCGAAAGTCCTCACATGTGGTTTGGTGGAAGGGGAGAGGGGTGGGAGACCCTCGGACCCGTCCCCCCGGGGTGCTGTCCATCAAAATTGGGGGCGGAACTGAGCCAAATCGTACTGTCACCTATTAGGTGCTCAAGGCTATTGCCAACGACAGGCGTAATCTAGCGCTCCTTGACACGAGAATTCTCGTGGGCTTGGGCTGACTCTGTCAGACAAGTGAGCATGAGCAACAACAACAACATAAAATATCGGCCCAAAATATTTTTTCTGTTAGAGAGATTGTTTTGAGAAGATAATACTGAGCGCTGTTGTGTTGCTGTATTTCACATAACGGCTCTCGCTTGGTGTACGTTTTGTAACTTAACAAACTGCATATTTAATTGAGAAAATGTTTTTAAATTGGTATTAATTAGGCGATATGGTAACGTGATTGTAGTTTGCAATTATGCTGCTTTATCTTTTCTTCGTGAGTGTGAATATTATCTTTTTTTCTATAATGACTTCGAGAGATTTCGGGAACTTCAGAAACATAAATTATTTCAAGAAAAAGACAAGACGATTGCGATCAGTTTCTGCGATTAGATTTCACGTTCATTTGAAGCTTATCGTCTTCAGTGATTAAAACCTCAACAATCGGTTTTAAAATTCTAATTAAGCTACTCCACGCACTAAATATCCGGAAGTTTGCAGTTTCTGAACTTCGGATTTTCATCCGGAACGTAGAATTCCTTTCCAAATACGGGCTGACTGAAGACTAGATAAATCCTGTGGGGAGAGAAGGCGGATTTTCGAACCACAAAGATGTCTTCGTTCCGTTCGATAATTCTACGGTCAATACGTTGGAGGACCCTGATGAATCATTCTCCTAATCACTCTGCTCATGGTAAATTCTAATTAACTTCGGAACTCATTAGGTTTTGCGTGTAGCTGGATATGGGATGGCACTTAAAGGTCAGGTCTGGTCTTGATTCATGGCGACTGATGGCTAATTAATGCCTCAGGTATTTGTATCTGGAGGAAGAAAGAACTAACAATTTTCGTATTAGCGGTGGAGATGTTTCCGTATACTCCAGAAGACGTTGCCGCATTGATAATGAACTTTAAAAGACTACCAAAGTGTTATCAAATATAGCATGAAAAAGGAAAATTGAAGGAACAAAGCGTGGAAAATGAATGCCTGGAACTGCTGTTTAGTGATGGATGTTTTAAGAAATTTGTATTCAAACCCGAAAGACATCTTTTGTAAAAGTATGCGTAATATTTTGCTTGGAATTTGAAGGTTGCATATTCTGTGTTGGGAGGCTGATCTGTTTAATTTATTTTGAATCTATCTTATACGTCTTAACATTAATAAGAATATACTGAAAACTAATGAGATTAGTTTACAGTAATCGAGTAAAAGCTGTCTTGTAATCAAATGCATTGCAATAGAATCAACACAGACGAGATTCGGAAACATAAAAACTCATTTCAACTTTAAAATGAAATTGTGAGTATAAATGGTTGGAAGTAAAATAACGCCTAGGTAAAGGAGCTAAGTAATTTTTTACTTAGCAAAAGCCCAGTAAGGCTTCATTCCAAGCAATGGGCATCTACAGAAAATTTTCCAGAAAGAGAGCAAATATGTGAGGCAAATAATTTTATCAATGAATTTTCATTTATTTTAAGGGTTCACTAGTACATTGTAGATTACATGATTGCATAAATACAAAAGCACATCTTTTACTCGATTCCAGGAGATGGCAAGTGCCTCATTTGCTTCCACCCCGAAAATATAATTTGACATAAACTCCAGAAAGAGAAGGCTGCTCATATGACTTCACATCTTTCGCTATTAAAAACTCAATTATTAGAATTTTTTTAACTTCAGGTAATTTTCTGCAGTAAATATAAAAATAAGTCAACAAATAACCTTTCATAATGAGTTTGAAGTAACTGATGTAAACGTCAAAATAAACCTTCAAATGATTTTTCAAAATGAATACACAAGCATAATTTTAATAACTCCCATCAATTGAATCCATACAAAGTCAATTACATTAACTTGAACAATAGTTTGTATGTTAGCAGAATCAAAGTTTTAACTCTTTATCCTTTACTGGTTTTCTTATGGGGTATGTCTGTCATTTGCATCCTAATCTCACAAATATAAACTCTTCTCAGAATATACGCAGTATACATCTATGCTTGATATAAATTATTACATAAATTTTTATGGCAAATCATTATTTGGGTTAGTTTCTATTAATAAAAAAATTTGGTTTTTCTATAACTTCACTACATGAATATGCTAAAGTTTATGGTGGAATACGTCAAAAACTGCTGAGAATGCAAGCGGCTGAAAACGGAGACTTGTAAAACAGCTAATGTTTCAGTTTTTATATTTTGTTTGATATACGAAGCGCATGGCTGGGATAAAATCTATGAAAAGAATGTCCTTAAAATATTTCTTAATTCTATAATATTTTAGAAAAGAATGTTCTGCCTTTGTCCCACCCAGGGCAAAATTCCTTAGGTGAATATTTTACATTGGCATCTTTTGTTCGACACTCAAAGAAAGGAAATGACTCTCCGCAAACAGGAGCACTGTTGGAATGTCACATACTCGCACCTAATATGTGGTCATATTTGAAAAGATGACATTTTTGTGGCATAGGGTTACGCTGTGTGGTATAGATTAACATAGTTTGGAGCAGGGTGGTCTAAGAACATGCTTAACATGGTTTAATACTCGTTATGAAAAAAATAAAACTCCAAGAAGTTTCACTATCGACGACAAAAAGTGACCGGGACATTAAATTTTAAAATTCACAATTTTGATATCATTTTCAACTTGACTCGAGTGATCGGTTAATTAAGTTAGAATAATTCGAGGAAATAAGTTTAAATATAATGCAGCAAAAAACGTGTGCAGTTTAATAGGCTTTACAAGGAAGTCATGGGCTGTCCACATCACATTTTGTTTTGCTTGCTTAATTGTGAATTACCTCGACGAAGGTATCCCTTTTCTTAAGAGCATAAATTGTCGTATCCAGTAAAAAAACAAACACTGATAAATTCCTGTCTGAAGTATTAGAAAGTAAATTTTCAGAAGGACTGCGATCTCAAGTTTTCGGAATACAAGCTCCACCCTCTCCAACTCGATTACATTGTAAAAATTAATTTTTCATTCATCTCGGTTAAAAAAACAGTTTTTGTAGAAAGAAATTTCATGCACTTTAAATCTTCGACACACTCATTTGTATGGTATTTACTAAACAGCTGTATTGATAATCACTGCAAAGCATAATGAAACTTTTCTGAAGCTAACCTGCAGCAGGTAATCATTGACTTTCTTCATTTACTGGATATTTTTTAACAATGTCATGTCTTTAAGTCTAAATGTTACCGAATTGAAATATGAATATGCTGTATACAAGGAGAACTATTCATGTAGCTGTAATGTGCATTATTAATAATACTGAATTCATATTGTTGTAATAATTTGACTATAAGGGTGAAGATGCGGAATAAAAGAAAAAGAAGAGAAAATACCTCGTTATTAGGCAGGGCGCAAACTATTATTCTGCACTGATTTACGCTTTAGAAACAGTTTTCTTTATTTGCAATAATACTGCAAATCATTAAAAAAATTATCTTCTAGGTATATCACAATTTACTAAATTGTTAAGAACTATATACACTGCATTTTAATCACTCAGTTTGTTAAGCAAGGTATCAATCAAGAGCAAACTTTAATTGAACGATAAAGATCTTACGCCATGTCGTGTAACTTCGGAGAACTGACAATTTACCACGTCGAGTGGATGATATGAAGGATTTCCTGCTCCATGGAACGGCAGCAATGGCTTTTTCATGGTGAGGGACTTCGTAACGTACCGTAATGAAACCCGAAAAATTAAGACATTTCTAACTAGAAGAAATAATATTATATCCATATATGTTTAACGAAGGGAAATGGAAGCATCTCTCAAGAAAATTGTCGTTGTTAAAGTCAGAATATTGTTGAACGATTAAAATGAAGAATCACAACATAGCGTGCCCGTAAAAACGTTCACCACGACTTCCGGCATTTGTTATAAAAGTTGAAATTTGAATGTGGTAACCAACTTCTATATGCTTATTTTAATATTAAGGCACTTAATACAATGAATGTCATATGAAACAGTTTTTCAGAATCCACGAATTATAACCATTGTTCATTAAACTGAGGTACAGGAAGTCGTTTAGAAGATATTTTTGATGTCAGAAACTTCCTTAGCGGAGTCTTCTCAAAACCCCTTTTTTTACGTCATTGTAGTAATATTTCGAAACAAAAATAATCATAATAATCTGTAATTGAGCATGGAGTCCCAAGAAGGAATTTGAATACATCCACGCATCCCAGCATCTCAATTTTGCCTCTCCGAACGTTGAACACGTCGTATCCGGCTTGTTTATCTTAAACTACCGCCGTAGAAGCAGCAGTGAGTGTATACCATTAGTCAAATTGCGTTTCGGTTGCTAAGGGGAATAAAAAATTAAATAAATAAATAAAACGACGACGGCGTCGTAGGAGGCTCCAAAAAAAAAACATATCGCGTTATTTTCATTACGCCCTGAAAGTGATACCTGGCTGCTGGATATTTGCTTTATGGGCGATGCCTACGAGGCAAATGGCTTTTCTCGTCACTACGCACCACTTTTTTTTCCCCTCTCGTGAGTGACAGCGAGAATCGTTTATGAAGTGAATTTGAAAATTGTTGACGTTGATTAATTCGACGTTCGATGGTATTAAAGCGATGAGGCGTGTATCCAATATCGTGAGTGACGAATAAGGAGTAAATTAAGCAAGATGCACTTCGCTTGAGCGGCGTATTGTAGCGGCGTGTATTGTAGCGCAGGGAGTTCGCACAGCAAAATTTTTGCGTTTAGTTTCGAACTTACGATAGAAATTTAAAATCTCGCATTTTCTAAAATGTTCAGTATAATTTTTATGAGCTGAAATACAATTTCATAAACCTTGCATGGGGGCGCAGAACATAAAGAAAAATCAGTTTATTCTGCTCCTTAGAAACATATTTTTTAACAACATTGCTATGCAGGCTGTTGAAAGGTTTTCTCATAATATTCGAATGCTTTGCGTAATCGATTATCCAGTAAGTCTCATCCTCAAATTTTTGTCTGTAAACCCCGTCATTGGGTTCTAAGGGCTCTTTTATGAGTATAACTAACTATACGAACGTTTTGGAATACTCTGATATTTTTAAAAGCTACTTTAAATTTTCATACTATACGTTGATTGTAAAACTTTCGAAATAAATAATTAAGAAAAATAAAACATTAAAATTAAGTACAAAAATGAACAGAAATTAAACTTTCCTCGCATTGGGTTTTTAATAAGCCGATCGTAGAAAAATGCGGTATTTTTGTAAAATTAGAAAATCCACATGATTTTCTAAAATTAATTGGACATTTTCTATATTCATTAAATGGAAAACGGTAGACAGTTATATTAGTTGCGAACCCTCTCAAAAATCATGCGTTCTTTTGTTCGAACATTTTAAACTATACATGCATCTGTTTTGAGCACTATATGTGCATATTTTGCAGTCTATGCAAAGAAATTACTTCATTCTTCTTCGAATTGATATGTATGTAAATACTCCTTTCGCAGCAATTTATAGGAAGGCAAAATACGGCTTGGGCAAATAATTAAAATTGCTTGGGAAATTGAATATTACATAACCGAAATTTTAACTTAGATTTCATTAGCTACTTGGTAATTCCGCATATAATCTAATCCTGGCAATTAATTTGATGTTTAGTTGCACGGCATACTATGTAATTACAATAAATCCTTGCCGAACGCGGACTTGCGGAGCGAGATTTTGCGTACGCACTTTCTTGACTGTCTCCACCCAATTGTAAAGGTTTTATTCATGCTACCGAAGACTATTTTCTTTAATTTAACCATTTAAGGATCAAGGAATCAATAAAAACATTCGAAGCTTCTTATGTTAGACGTGGTTTACATCTCTTCAAATAAAGCACTATTCGAAGGAAAGCTCGACGCACTAATGGCATTTTGGATACAATTCAACAAATTGCACACTGCCCAGAAATGATTAAACTCCCATGGGAAAAGTGAATGCTTGTTGGAATTAGCGCTGGCCTGAAGTTGTCAACATCAGTTCTAGAGCATCTCTATCGATTGCAAATAAAGACAAAAAAATCATACAAATTTCAAAAGCAATAGGCGGTGAAGAATTTTTCAGATAGGGAAGTCGAGAATGACGATTGTGAAATGGCAAACGAAGAACTAAATGATCTTATTACGCCAGCCGACGATGAAAGCAGGGATAGCGAATCAGAAAAAGAGCCTTAAATATACAAGAAGGTAAACGACTTGTTGAAAAAGGTCACAGGAACCTTGATTTTAGGGAGACTGACTCAAATGAAGAAAGAAGATACTTTATGAATTCTACTTATATTGAAAAACTTTGCACAGCTTACCGCTAAATTTTTAATGAGTTGCGTTAGATCCCAAGTAAAAATCACCAGCTGCGTTAAAAATAATTGTATTATATACCTGTTTTTACGCAGTAATAAAATTCTTTTCAATAAGATTTGTTTCATTTATGCCTTGTAATTACAATACAATTTAGGTTTGCATAAATTATACTGTCTTAATCTGAACTGTATCTAATCCGTTTTTCCATAGAAAGTTAGCTTTATGGAATGTAATTTTGCCCTACGCGTAATATGTTAATGACAGCGTTCGGAAAGTGTTTACTGTACTGCCAGTCTGATATACTGTGGTACTCGGTATACGTCATTAATACTTTACTGATCTTTCGACGTATACAAACGACTTTCCCCATAAGAAATGAAGGGAAAATCAGTTCTAATAGAAAATCATATCATTATTATTGTAATTATGTTTTATAGTGAAATACAAATGCAGTGAGAGATATACATACTGTAGATGACTGAATCACTGTACGTGATACTGCAGCTGGGAGCCAGATTTATTTGAACTCACTTTCAAATACTAACTAAATTTTAACTTAATTATACATTTCATTCGCTAACATAAACAATAATAATGACGTAAAAGAAAGAACTCAAAGTGCTTATTCTGTAGTTGTAAGAATTTTCTGTTATTACTTTTCGTAATTCAAACGTACTACCAGCTGAATATTTAATTTTCGGACTAATATTTATTTCAAATAACTTATAAGGTATTTCTCTCGCCTTCTTCGCATTCCTTCTTGGTGTAGTGGTCAGCACGCTCGACGCGTAACCGAGAGGTCTGTGGTTTGATTCCCGGCGAAGGCGTTGCTAATACTCCTGCTTCAAAAATACCTGATGTCTCTACACTGGCGCTCCTTAAAAAGGTGGTGGATGATGATTCTCCACCACCGGGATTTGGCGGTTGGGTCCCCAAAACCTCTGTCGCCCTTTAAAAGGGGGATTATATAAGGTTTTTCTTCCGCCTTCTTCGCATGTCTTCTTGTTGTAGTAGTCAGCACGCTGGACGCGTGTGGTTCGATTCCCGGCGAAGGCGTTGCTTATTTTTCATTTCCCCTGCTTCCAAATAAATCCTAATGTCTCTTTCACTTTTGATAACGTTTGTAACACTGCAGGAAAGTGACTGGAAACTAGCTTCATTATGCATTGTAGATGACCGTCGTGTCAATCAGCTCCTTTTCTTAGATGTTGAACTTCAACTTCGACGAAAACTATTCATATATAAATTTACTTCCAAACAATGTAAATATTCTTGTCCGGAAAATTCGTAATTGAGAATCTTTACCTTCTTACAAGTACGAATAAAATTTAATCAGATCTGTGTCTTCAAATCTTTCATAAAGATTTATATCACACTTTAAATTAATTCATCCCATTTGTAAATTTTTAGGTGCGTTAATTTATGTTGATTTTTAATGGAAATAAAAGTAATGTTAACCCGGACTTCAAATAACTCACATACCGAAATCTTTGCCACACCGTATTTGCAAAAAATACATAACTTAAATATTTTCGTGGGTTGCATGCGGCCAATTCGAGATCACTACCCTACACAGGATTATCCGATTTAATAGTATCTGTGGTTTTCACATTCGTAAACACTACTGTACTTGGCATACGGCATGGTATAGCCAAGTCCTAGATAGGCATGCCATCCTTTAAACAATCTCTTTTCCATGATGATCCTAATCATTTTCATTATCGTTTCTCAATAACTTTACTAAAATCATTGTTTATGAATTTACAAAAATTTACGCGAAAACAATTTTTGTCATAAATGATATGACCTCCATCTCAAAATTTTCATCACATGCACAAATTTTTGAAAATCTTGAACAAACTGTCATAATTGTAACTCTGTTAGCAAGTATATAAATTTACATGCCTGCATTCCAATAATGAATGTATGAAAATCAAGCATAAGGATAGAACGAAACTAGAAGCTATTAAAAAGTTACAAGGCGTTAGAAACAAAAATTCTTGAAAGAATTAAAATGAGGGAGAATCCTTGGAACCTAATAACAGGAATTACGGTTTAAAAAAATCTTTTATTAATATTTTTTGCATATTATTGAACGAAAAATAAACTTGTAATGTTCTATCTAAAAATAAAGTTCTTTAACCGCTAGAACGTCGTGGAACTTAGTACCGACTATTCACTAAATTCTTAATGCGTAAATACTATGGCAACTCCAGAGAAGGGTTAAAATATCCCTTTCATTTGACCTCAAATGGATTCACAGATGGCCCTTATTGGGCGTACAGTTTTGGCTTGCACTTAAACATAGAAAATACAAAATTAAGCTAAAACTAAATAGAATAAACAGCCTAAGCTGCACAGAGTTGTTACCGCATAGTTGGCTCTTACGGCGTAGTAACAGGCACGTAATAAGCACTGTCGTAAACTAACTAGCAAACTAACTCGCAGCAACAACGTGTTAAAAGGCAAAACACGCTCATTCTCACCAACTCTAACTAAAGTACCTCAGACCTCAGCTTAAATGGTAGTTTCTTCCTTATTTTATATAAAGCGTGAAAGTGAAAAACTCTTTCTGGTAGGAAAATGAGGAAGTAAAGGAAAGAAGTATTTGTAAGACAAAAATAATTATTAGGAAAATGAGGAAGTAAAGGAAAGAAGTATGTGTAAGATAAAAATAATTATTAGGAAAATGAGGAAGTAAAGGAAAGAAGTATGTGTAAGATAAAAATAATTATTAGGAAAATGAGGAAGTAAAGGAAAGAAGTATGTGTAAGATAAAAAATAATTATTAGGAAAATGAGGAAGTAAAGTTAAGAAGTATGTGTAAGATAAAAATAATTATTAGAAAAACAAAGTAAAACCCTACAGACTCATATCGATCGTTTAATTTATCTGAATTCAATGCTTTCAATAACTTTATAGTTTTAACTACTCCTTAATATTGACTGCAGTTTCTATATTTAGCATGGAAACATCAAATATGAGATTGTATTAAACATACTTTCTGATTATTTCCAGTTACCCCGCCCCCGGTTTTAACATTCAGTAAAACTACTGTGTTTTTATCGCATTTTCGAATACGCATTACAGTAGTCAATTTATACACATGCGAATAGCATATACGTTTACTCTTTAAGCTACACCTTGCTCGACTACCCATTAATTTTATCAAGCTTACACGCAGCTACTTGAAAAATAGAACTTTTCAGATTAAAATCAACCATACTCTTTCATCCAGGAAAAGAATTAAAAGTGGAGTGCCTCAAGGCAGTGCACTGGCACCTTACTACTTTGCAATATTCATTAATGATATGCCACATCCATTAAATGCCAATATTTTCTTATATGCAGATGACACTGCAATTTTAACCAAGTCTCTACAGCCACAACTTGCTATTAGCAAACTGGAAACCTCTGTTAATATAATAGCCCATTTTTGCAAAATTTGGAAGCTTAAAATAAATCCCACCAAAAGTCATATCTTGCTTTTTAGAAGGTACAAGAAATACACTCCTGTTGAAATCAACATAAAGATTAATGATCAACCCATCACTGTTGTTACTTCCACTAAATATCTTGGAATTCATCTGGACTCCCAACTTCTGTTCAAGGAACAAACAGAAAATGCTCTAAGAAAAGCCATAGCTGCTAAAATTGCACTTAAACCACTCATAGAAAGAAATGCAAAATTGCATGTTCATCTTAAGAAAAGAATTTACATTTCACTAATTCGGCCAATTCTGCTTTATGCAATACCCATTTGGGCAACTGTTTGCAAGACACACAGAAAAAAGTTACAAATTTTTCAAAATAAGATACTTAGAGAAATAATCAATGCACCCTGGTTCATAAGAAATTTGCAAATCCACCAAGAGCTCAAAGTAAAACCAATAGCTGACCAAATTCTTTCTACCAGCCACAATTTCTATACAAGAATTGAAAATTCTAAATATCAACATATTAAAGATCTCATCAACTATGATCCTAGATTAGAAATTGCAGCAAAAAGGCCACGCTCAATCTTCCATAATAGCAAATGGTGATAATTTCAGTGAATGTTTTGTAAATATTGTAAATATGAACTTTGCGTAACTTATTTTGACAAAGATGAACTTTGTGTTACTATTTATTCAACTATATAATCAAGATTCAGTGTTTGTGCAATTTGTGCTTCATATTTAACCTATTATACTTATTCTTCATTTTACTATTTTATACTTACGCATGGACTTTGCCTCCATATTTAGGACTTGAACGTTTTGCAAAGCATGTGTTTCATTACCAGCTCGACGGCTTTCCAGACTCTCATCACTGATATGTACGTGAAGTACCTGACTGAGTTCGCCTTAATGGCGGAGCGCTTAGCGCTGTGATTTTTTACTCCAGAGCCATAGGGCACTTAAATTCAACGCTATCCGGTAAAAGCAGGTTAGCCTGCTAAATGCCGTTGTATCCAATTAACGATACCGATACCGATATCATACACGTGTTTCAATACACGTGGATTTGTATTTAATTGTAATTTCACTACGTTTTGTTTCTTTGTGTTGCTGTTAGTGATCTCCGGTTGTCAGAATGTAAATATCAATCATATTTTTTCCCCATAAGATTTCTTGTTTCATAAGAAAATTAATGTTACTTATTATTATTATTATTATTATTATTATGTGAATAGTATGTAGGAGCCATAACAGATAGGCAAACAACATTTTTCAACAATCCACAAAGTCACCGGTGAGTTGGCAACATTTCCACTGCCAATAATCAGAAAGTAAGGAAGTAAATGCTCCAAATCTAACGTTTTCTGAATCTAGTGTTTTGTTAAGGCCAGTTTACACCTATCCGAGTGACCATTTAAAAGTTGATTTAATGCTCCCGATTCATTACGGCGAGCTACACAGTTATGTTTTGATTTCCTTTTCTTTTTCCCTCCCCCCTCCCCCAGAACAGAAATTAATTTCTTGGAAACTTCTTCGCAAACTTCAAGCACAGCAAGCTGCACATCGATATCTATTTTGCAAACAAACGGAGGCGAGGTTTCAGTCCGCTCTGATTGGTGTAAACGATTTATCAGAGTATAGGTTCGTTTACTCGGTTTGAGACGCTCGGACGAGGGACTCGCCGAGTCACTCGGAGAAGTGTAAACCTGCCTTTAGGCTGAAGTGAAACTATTTTTCTTTCGATTTGCTTATTTTTGTTTGTTAATGGCAAAGCACACGAAGGGGCTATGTGTCTAAGGGATAGGATGCTTTCGTGGAGGACTTTCTTCTTTCTGTTCGGTTTGAAAGCCGTTGAAATAAGATATCACTGTCGTTCATAGCTATATTATTTATGCTCTTTTTAAGAAATTAAAAATTTAAGTGGCTACGTATCGGTTCTAATTTGTTTCTAGCGCTGAAAATTTTGGAATTTTTAGTTTAACTTTCAGCAATTAAACTCAATAGTATATTCTTGAAATATCAATGTAATGAAGCTAGAGCTTATGTATATAAGCTGTGGCTTCATGATACTGATACTTCAGTGTTATGAAGTTATTTTGTATATAAGTGTAATATTTTTTGAGATGATGTGATGTAGATAAAAGATGAAAACCGGTGCATTCACATTTTGCTTTGCGAATAACCAATAGTGTATTTTTTGAAACATTCTCTTTACTTTAAACACAACATAACGTTGAGTTTGGCTTAAAAATGATGGTGATACATAAAGTTGCAAGAAATGTTTTCAGCACTGATACGTTTCTGTGCATTTGACAGAGTTTCAAGCACAGTAAAGCATAAATCTATTATGCATAATAATAGGACTGTAAAGCGAAACGCAAGTCCTTTTTTTCAGCTTTATCTTTTTTATAAAAGAAAAGTTGCAGTAGACTATTGCTTACTTGGCAAATATTGGAAGAGAGAAGATTTCTGTTTGAAATTTTGCGAGCCAGTGTTCTTAATTTTCTCACTGGAGGGTGTTAATGCCAGTTTGTATTCATTGTCTATTAATAATATCAAACTGGACGCGACTGGATAGAAATTTGGTGCTTATTTTACTGCTACTAACAATTTTCATATGTTTCTCAGTATAAGAATAAATATCAAGAGCAAGTGATGCAGCAAAAATGTTTTTATTAGCTTAATAATCTTCTAATAAAGCTAGCATTTAAAGACTGCGCGTTAAATTTTATTTTAAATAAAGCAGAGCCTAATATATCATAAAATTAGACTGGTGTAAATTAAAGGGAGAATTTCCTAACTAAGAATTAGTTTAAGGAATTTTAAAGTCCTTAAAAGTTCTTAATTTCGACCCAAATTGGCAAAAGGTCCTTAATTTTACTCATTTGACATTTCTGTGTATTTTTCACAATTGCCATTTTAAGTGTGAATGAGCATTTTGGAGAAATATTTTCGATAAATAAATATAATAATAAATGCTATGAAACACTGTTTCCGAAGTGGTTTTTAGCAGAAGCTTTATTATTTTAAAATAGGTATTTTAAAATTAATTTCATTTTTCTTTTTATATATTTCTTTCATTAGCTTCCCCCCCCCCAATGTATTCAAATGTGCATCAGTTTTCTCTTAAAAATTCCCTTTACACTTTTCTTTTCTGAATTTTTTATTCAACCATAGTAGCTGGCAGGGAAACCTTGCACATCCGAAGATTTAAAAGGATAGACCTGCGATTCCAGAAGATTCCAGATAAATGTGACCAAATGAAAAATGGGTTCATGGTATTAACACGTAATGAATGTGTATTTTAGGAAATTTGTGATGAATTTCCTATTTTATGGAACAATTTTGGAAGAACAGTGGCAACGAAGTTAACTGATTTCTCTGCTTTTGATCTTAGAAGTCTTCCTCCTACCATCTTCCATTTTATTTTCTTATGTTTTCTCTAGACACAAGCATGGAAAATTGCAAAAATAGTTCTAATCTTCTCACATGGACAGGCTTCTGCAGATAGGAATGTTTCTGTGAATAAAGAAGTTGAAAACTGACAATTTAAAAGATTCAAGTTATATGTAGGTCTGGACAATACATTGGGCATTTTGCCACCTGGTGCAATCTCTGTGCGCCCTATATTTTGCTGCTCAGTGTCTGTTTTAAATTATAAAAATTTTGCTGCTCATTGCTTCATCAATTTCTAAAAATTCTGCTACATCGGCTCTGGCGCCGCAGCTGACATTCTAAGTATTTATATTTATTATCAAAATTCGTATTATTAGAGAAATAAAATTAGCATCACCTATATATTCTAAATATATACAGTGCTTTAGAATAACAGAAATCTTCAAATCTTCAGTCTGAAACTCTGAATTGTAGAGGAAACTTACTGAGTAAGAAATGATTACATAAAGAGAAAGAAAATTATTTTTTAAAGATATATTGTTAAAACATTAACATATTAGGGATAAAGCAGAGACTAGTGGGGACATTTATTTATTTATTGAAACAAAAAAGAAGTTAAAGAGAAGAAAACTGGTGTAAATTATAAAATACCTAGAAAATTTTCAAACAAAAAGATACTTAAATGTTTTGTGTCGTTGCTATAAAACATACTTTCTTCCCCCTCAATTATCCCAATAACGTTTTAGAATCATTATTATAAATTGTATGCGTAATTATCTGTATTTTTTTAAATTAGAAAATCTTCTTAGATTATGATTTGAATAATGTTTTTTAAGAGATACTTTTTAGAAATAAAAAACAAAAAATTGATAGTGACCATGTAAATCTATATTGACTGAGGGTATCTAACTCGCATTTGTAACTAATTGCTCACCCTTAACTTGTCTTTATGAGTTATCATGTTCCCTTAATCCTTATTGTGGGCGTGAGATGCAACACAAAAAATGAAAAAAATAACATTAAACTTTATTCCTTACAGCTAATGTTACTTAAAATAATGTAAAACAACTTAAACAACATTACTACTTGTAAAACAACACTACTACGCGAAGCTACAGCACTAACTGGGTCAGACAGACAAAGCACAGCCTTTAATGCATACCAGCTTTGCCAATATCAGGCAGTTTAAATCAGCTTCTCGCCCACCAGCGGCCGAGCGGTAAAGACGCTGAACACTGGTAGTTCGGTCCGAGGTTCGAATCCCGCGAACGGGCTGGCTGCATGGGCGTTTTCGTGGTTTTCCCCATGTGTAACGTGTATACGAGCCAGTTTCCCTTAGAAAGTCCTCCACGAAGGCATCCCTCCCTTTAGGCAGATAGCCCTCGTGTGCTTTGCCATAATTGAATAACCTAACCTAACCTAACTGAATCAGCTTCTCTCTCTCTTAGCAAACAGCAGCGGCGACTACAGCAAAGCTTCTGTTACGAATCATGCTTGTTATGATTTTAATTCTCGTCTTAATCTATGCCGCTTGACATAAAATTTGCATAAACCTCTAGACTGAGCGCATACAGGGCGAATGAGGCATAAAAGAAAGAATCAACATAAAACTAATTATTAGTAAAATTTAAATGCCGCGAAACTTCTTTAAAATTTGTGGGATTATGATAGGTATAAAATATAAATAATATAAATGTATATTTTGGAGAAATTTTGTGATGTAATGCTCAATTAACTGATAAATTTTAAAAAGTTGGTTTTATTCTCGAATTTGTTTTATAGTGATGTTAAGAATTAGATTATTGTAGTGTATCCTATTTACATATTTATTTTATTCTTAGAATAGTGTTATAAAAGTGAATTTCGGGTATAGATAATTGTTTTAATTTATTCAATTGCTGATAATTTTTCTTAATTGCCTTAATTTTTTCTCATTAGTGGTTCTTAGAAAGTCTTTAAAAATACTTAATTTTTTCACTCTGCAGAAATGTGTATTAAACCTGTAATATATTGGATGACGTCTATTATTATTTCGAGGGCGGTTAAAGGAACCCAATGTTTAGTGCGTACGCGTTCGTAATGGGCTGCTTACACATAGAACCGATGATAGCTTGATAATTTTTTCCCTAATTGAAATACCTGACAGTTCTGGAAATTCCCGTATAAGTACTCGTCCAGTGATAACTACTGAGTGAACTCGTAGAGTACAGTAAATAGTTACCACTTCAAACTACTAAAAACATTAAACTTAACGCAATGCAAAGCGCATCTAAAGCGCTCGCACAGATATCTCTCAATAGTTCGAAGTCGATTCTGAACTAAAAACTCATGCTCTCTTCGGCCTTACATACTTTTCTCCCGGCCTCCGAGTACATTCCATTTCTCGAAATTACTGGAAGGCATATACAGTTAAAGTTACGTATAAGGGTCGAATACGGTTGCAGTTGCATATAAGGATCAATTTCAGTTATACAGGGACCGGGCCCAAATGATCGCCAAGTTTGGCGATAAAAGTTAGTCGCCAAAACCATTGCTAGTTTGGCGCTATCTCGCCAATTTACCTCAACGTAAAATAGACCTACCCCTGTAATCTTTTTTTTCATGCGGTACTTCACATTTTCAGACATTTCTTGCTACATTACACAAGAGGTAATACAATTTTAAACATAATTTTTCTAAAATTATTTACATATATACAAATTCGTAACGACAGAAAAGAGGGATAACCTATATTATAATTAACAGAAAAATGCTATTAACAGTTTAGCTGCATTTTCATGCAGTTTCATATGGAGGATAAATTTTTCGGTTACGTAAATTAACTAATAAAAAAAGACAGATTGGTAAAACAGAATAACGGTAGTTTCTACTCTACTTTCATTTCAGAAACGGTAGTTACAAAAGAACTTGAAAGATTTCATCGAGTTCAAACTCGTGCAAGAAGAAATAAGTACAAACATTTTCTTTTTTCATTGTATAATGTTTATATATCTTAAATCACGCATTGTTGTGGGTAAAAGGCAATTCCCAAATACTATATCTGTTACTGCTGTTAGTTATGTATTTTCCTTTTTAATACTTTCCATGTTTCGTGACAGTAATTTTTCTACCACTTTTCATCAAGCAAACTTAACTCTGGACAAAGCTCGGTTAATCCGCAAGCCGGTTAATACATCTTGGTTAATCAGGAGCTGATTGCTTTTGCTTTTAAAATAATGAGACAAGAAAAAAATTGTATTTAAAAAAAAAAGATTTCCAGATAGACTGTTTCAACGTTATTTCTTCTCCATTTCTGTTAAACCGTGTTCCAGTGATTGGGCTTTGACTGTATTTAGTTTAGGAGAATTTATGAGCTGTGTTTATGAAATCAGATTTATTTCATGCTGTCAAAACAGACCTGGTTAAAATAGTGGATCTTCCCTACATATTAAGCTATTACGAAAGTGTAGGAACAGTTCTCAAGGAGTGAACGCAAAGAACAAAATCCTATATTTTTTTATGAACAATTTTAATCATATTTTGCGTACCCACCCTTTATCTACCCCTTACGTGATCGAAAAAATGCGATTTCGTTGATATGAAAGAGACTTCCTTAACGAGAGTTGGGGGAAGCGGGTAGGGCTTCCCCAACTCTTTCTCTTCAATCATTTGTTATTCTTTCTTTTCCGAAATCCATTTTGGTGAATAACAAACAAATATTAGTTATTGCTTACGAAAAAGAAACGTGTTTCATTATTGGATATATTAAACAAACAAAACACAGATAATTTCGAGAGTGGGAGGGAATCGGAAGGATGGCTGTAAGCAGGAAAGCGGACAACAATGAAGGAGAAAAAGTATCCATTTATCCCTGGGAATCGTTCTTCTTTTTTTTTTTTTTTTTTTTTTTTATAAATAAAAAAAGAGGGGTTGTTTTGATGAAAAGCGCAAGGTTTCCGAAAGATAAGAAAGACTACCTTCTCTCTATTTCTTTCCCTCGCAAAAAATGTGAGGTGCTTTTATTTTCATGGTGGTATCATTGGCTAAAGCCATGTTTTGGGCAGACAGGCGATCCGACAAAGAAATCCCATAAATTACTATGAAACGAAGACGGAAGTTTTCGTCGCCCTTTCTTGTTTCCATCTCTAGACTATACTTTTTCTTTTTTAACTCCTCCCGCGATTTTAAATTGCAACTTGATTGATGCGCCTTAAGTATAGCTTTGTATCGTTCTTGAAATGATTGAAAAGAGTTGGAATGGGATGTTTGATAAAAAGAAATGAAATTTATCTGCTAATTTTGTTTCATCGTGTTTTATTTTTTATTATCTCTTTTGTGTCGGAGGGATTGCGTGAATCATAGGGAAGAGTGTTTACGAGTTTACATCAGTGTTTTACAAATTGTGTAGATTGTCGAACATTTTCTTTAAATACTTCATCATCGTATGTCGCCGCCCAATCGGTATAGTGGTTAGTGACGCTAACTGCTGCAGCGATAGGTTCGGGCTCGAATCCTGAAGAAGGCATGAATGTTTGTAAGCGTATAGAGCCTGAGCGGCAAGGGAGCACTTAAAATGTACGGCATGCCGAATGTCTTCTTGAGAAGTTGGTGGTTGGCGTAAAAGGATGGGAGACGCTAGGACCGCCTTCCAGGGAGTTCTCCCTCAAACTTCCTCAACTCTCCCTCAACTCAAACCCTCAGGGCGAATTGCACAGTTAGTGCAATGGCACTATACCCGAACGATCAATGGTGAAATTCTGGTATCCCTCCCTTTTCTACCTGCACCTGCTCAGCAGCTACTATTCTGATTCTGTATTACAAAACAGGGCTGGCTCCAGAGTATTCAGCACCCTGTGCGAAATTATTGTGACGCCCCCTGCTCCTTTTATATATCGTATATTGGTACATATGCGTAACCCTCAATAAGATGTAAGTACATTATATTTTTCGAAGTAATTTTTTAGCATTAGTATTTTTTTCGATGTGTGCTTAAAATGCTGTAGAAGATAAAAAAATAGTAATTGCCATACTGTTTTCATGTCATCTAACCTTGTTAGGCTCTAGGGAATGAAGTGTTCTAATTCAAAGTAAGTTAAATAAGAAATCGGTTAAATTCACGATACTCTTCAAGGCTCGTAACTCAAAAAGCTTTTTGCGTTTAGCGAAAAGAAAATGATTCCAAGCACAGCGGCGCTTCTGATTGGTTGAATTTCTTTCGTTCGCTGCGTTGTTTAGCTGCTCGTGGTGTTCTGGGTTAGCTTTCTACTGCGTTCCAGTCGGCAACCATGTAACACGCGCGAATTTTCAAATTTTTAATTAAGAATTAACCCCCCTTCCCGCTCGGCTTCTTGTGCCGCGGCACAGGCTGCACACGCCAAGTTAGTTTGATTTGGTTTATTCCATCACTGCAAAGACTCGAGGGCTTATGTGCTTAAAGGGAGTGACTTCTTCGTGGAGGACTTTTTAAGGGAAACTGGCTCGTATGCACGTTATGCATGGTGAAAACCACGAAAACGCCCATGCAGCCAGCCCGTTCGCGGGATTCGAACCTCGGATCGAGCTCGGTGTTCAGCGACTGCTCGGCCGTTGGTGGACCACTGCACACCCCAGGCGACTTCCCTGTTACAAAATTACTCAGTCGAATAACTGCTTTTGTATTGGAGTTTACGAACTGAGTTTCATCTCTAAAACGGATACGTTAAGATATTGCTATGGACAAAAAGCAGAACAGAATAAATGTTGGAGGCATGTTATTTCTTAAGCTGTCTTGCATTCTTGTTGTTTTGTCTACTCCATCAAACTATATAAATGAGAGGAGTTTTAAAGTGAGCGAGAAGTCATGAGAGGTGAAAAAGTGTTAAAGGTTTAAAGAAAAAAAGGTTAAAGGTGAAAAGTGTTACAGGCGAAAAAGTGTTAAAGGTGTGAGTTCCTGAGAGGGGTAGCAACCTCAGTCAGTCATAATATGTCCTATTAGTTTTCTTCTTGAAAATTTCGTGAATAGGTGTGGAATAACGGAAGGAAGAAAGGAAGGTAAAAAAGACTAGACATTTTGACTTACAAATAATTTAGACCATCATTGTCAGTCCTTCCGGTTAGAGGTGGGAGATAACTTTGTTAGGGTTATTATTTCTGTACTTCGAGCTGAAGTCAAAATAAATCTACAGCTCTTTTATATTGTTATAATTAATGAGTGCTCTTCTGTTGATAGGTAACTACGGGAGGCTAATTCATTCGGCAGTCTTAGAAGGTTAGATTTGTGTTTGTATTAAGCTAAAGTGAGTTTAACCTTATATAAAAAGATCAATGAAAGTTTAAGCTCTCACTACTGTAATTTTAAAATACAATTTGCCTTGATTTGTATTGTTATTTGTTAAGAAACGAAGAATTACTGTCAAAAATAGGCAGCTCTTGAAATTATTGTTACAGAAGTGAAGATAGCTTGATAAAATTGATTTTACCAAGAGAAAGTTCTCGCATTTCTGGAACTTTCCACAAAAATACTCGTACAGCTCTTCACACTGTCACAGAGCACAATCAGTAGTTACACATCAAACTACTTAGAATGTTAAACGCAACGCAGTTCAAAGCTCATCTAAATGGCGAAGCTAAGACAGATATTTCAATATTTGGACCTCAGCTCTGAACTAACAGCTGAGAAACTGATGCTCTGTATAGTTTTCACCTGGCTGCCAATAAATCTCTAGTACTTCTGGAAATTGCTGGAAGGTCTATGAGGGCCAGATATGGTTACAGCTACGTATAGCATCGTCTCTCCTGCCCACGAGCGACCTCGTAAGTGGTACGCTTCTCGGCCAAGGGGATACGAGACCTTAGGTCGACGGAGTTCGTAACATCAATTACAGTTATTCAGTTACAACACCTATTACAGTTATACAGGAACCGGACCGAAATGTCGCTAAATAGTCTCCAATTTTGGCGACAAAAATTAGGTGCCAAAACCATCGTAAACTTGGCGATATCTCGCACATTTACTCAATGTCAAATAGACGTGCCCCTGTATTTTTATTTTTCTGGGAGATTAGATTTTCATGTTACATTATAGGGGGGGGGACCACTTCAATTTCAGATATAATTTCACTAAAATTATTTACTTAGATACAAACTTCGTAACAGTTAAGAAGTCTCAGCATACAAAATGTTCATTGCTGTCGTCTTGTCCGTGTATTTAAGCAAGAATGATTGCCAGAGCCTCAAGAGGTTGTACTTCTTTTTCCACCGCAACTTTGAGGGAGAGAACCACTCTCCCCTACCACCAAACCACACGAGAGAACTTTCGGTTTGCCATATATTTAGTGCCCCATGCAGTAAAGACACTATACATTTCTAAACATCAGTGTCTTCTTTTATGATAAAAATACTTTATCATGAGTGATAACTTTAATTATAATCGCTTTTATAATAATGAAGTGTGCGTAACTTGAATTTTGTCTTAGTTAAAAGTGAGAATATTTCAAAATAAATTTTTCTCCTTTTTATTGGAGTGCTATGATCGAGTAATATCGATTTTTAAATTCATCTATTCCTTCTTAATTTCCTATTCTTCTTATTATCCTTCTTAATTTATTCTCGGCACTTTTTTTCAGCCCAAAGGGGCAACTGACCCAGAAGGGCAGTTAATTAATTTCGTTTTGGCATTTTGCGTCGTCCACTGTAAAACGGCGTTTCAATTTTCAAACTGTTGCCACCAAATGTGAGAGCTCTGCATACGTTTAAAGAAATTAAATAATGAGGAATTTACAGGAATGTATGTATGTTTCTCGCATTGTGGTACGGTACCTATTAAGGCCATCAAATCCTGAATAACGTAGTTCTCCACTCAAATGTGGACATCTAGAAGCCCTAATTTGGAATTTGCTTTATTATCTATGTCATATTGTGTAAAACCTTTTTTTAAACTTTAAAAAAAAGAATTTTTGACTAACAAACTCAACTATTTCAAAGAGAACGATGGCAACATTGTACGGGGAAAAAATTTTAATTTCTAGCGCGCGAGACTGCGTATCGGAAATTAAGGGATATGCTCTTGCGTAAGGATATGCTCTTTTTAAATTATTTTTGATATTGCTGTTGAATTAATATCTGAAATAATCTGAGAGCTTTCAGATTTTATTATTTTTTGGGAAGATTTCGATTAAAAATTCACATGGCACACTTACAGAACTTCTGCAACGTACCAGTAAAGAGGAAGGCAGCGCTTTAGAATAGCTGCTTTCGGTTTAATAAATTATCTAAAAGTCTGAAACGGCAGAAATAGATCGATATGATTTAAGTCTCATGTCAGAAACCTTGCAAATTAATTGAGAAAGTTCTGCTTTATTGGAACTCACGTTCGGAAGGATACTTCGTGCTACTTTGTGAGTCTTTAATCGCATTAGATATTCGATACCAAAAAGACAACGATAAAAGTGCCATAAAACATGACCCCCGCCAGATGGTGCTTCCGAGGTGGGGTGAGGAGAGTGAGAGTAGTAGGAGTTCTCATAAAAGCGACTTTTATCTGCAAAATAGTAATTGGATAACCGTAATTTTCTCCTTGGTGTTTTCAGCCTAGAGTGAAAATAAACAGATCGCATCGTTAAATTATTGTTCTGTTCTCCCATTCGATGTGACATACGGCGACGCTTGGTATTTATTTGTTTGTATTAAGATTTTTTTTCCCTGTTGGTCGCGTATATTAAATACGCAGCGCTTAAAACGATAACTTTGTTTTAGTTAAAACAGTGTCAAAATGCCTAGTCTGTTTTATTGTTTTCAGTAATGGATATTTATCTACAGCGGAAAGTTCGTTATTTCCGTAGTCGTTTACATCCACACACATACCTCATTAAATTCGTTTCAATAGTGCTAAAGATTATCTCGTGAACTGAAAATTCACGAATTTTATAAATTACTAGCTGATACCAGCCGGCTTTGCTGAGCACACGATCTATTTGAATGTGAACCTAGACTTCTTATATGGACGAAATGTCTAATTTCGAATTGATAATGAATGTAAATTTTTTTTTAATTTAAAGAAGGAAAATATAGTGCCAGTCAGTGAATCTGTCATACACAGATTTCCACATCACCCATGAGGTACTGTGTATTGGGATGCGTCCCCATTATTTAACGTGGCGGGATCCTCAGTAGGCCTACACCACGAAAAATTGCCAACATAAAACTAAGGACATATTTGAGAATTTTTTAAATATTTGTTCATTTTTTAAAATTTATTAAATCAAATTTTTAATGAGTTATAATTATTTGTCTTTGATTTTTTATGTTTGGCAATTTTTATAAATAACAACAGCATTTTTGTTCTTCATCATAATAATTTATTTTCATGAAACTTATGATAACACTTAAATGTGTATAAAACTGTAAAATAATATACTTAAATTTATAAAACTTCTCTGTAGACAACATTTATCGTGCGTTTTTGTGGTTGAAGAACGATGAGATCCTCAGGTGAATTTATTCTTGAACTCGCCACATAAAACTGACCATGAGAAAAACAGTCATTTTGTAAATATATGCCAGCTAATTTTAAACTTGTGCTTTATTGATAATCATCGCAAAGTAAATTCTAACCGGAAACTGCAAACGCTTAAAGATAATTTTCTGTTTGTTTTTATGCAAATGATGTTCGCTGTTAAGAACTCAAAGACTGAGTATCGAGAAATAGTAAAGTCTGTTTTTCTTTGCAGTGTTCTTAACCATCTCATGCTTCGGATTAGTTACCTGCCGACTACTCTTTTAGACCGTCTTAAAAGCACGATTTTGAGGACATTTTTCTGAATCCATCAAGTATCGTAAAATAATATGGTATATTCCAAAAATCGATTTCTCTGAAGGATCCAGACCGTAGAATTTAAAACTGTACCAAGAAATATGCAGATTAGAAACAAATGAATTACTTTTTTAATCTCTATTTTTAATGCATTTCATCTTGAAACTATGTACGTACAATGTGTAGTATACAGTTAAGCCTTGTTTCACGAATTAATTCTTAATGGCCGTTTATCATCCAAAATGTTCGTTCGTTTTTGTAATGCGAAAGAGATTAATACAATCTTGGACTACACATGGTCGTTTATTCAAACCTGTGCTTTGTGCACAAATCCATGGCATAAGCGGAAAAAGGAAGAAACATATTATTGTTTAAATGCAAAATTCTGTTCTATAAAAACATCAGATAATTACGTTTAGGAGGCATCTTCTTTTAGTTGGATATCACTCTTCTTTCATCTTGTCTTATTTCATCATATTTTTCCCTTTGTCTCCAAGTGTCACTAGACTGTTTGAATCTCGCTGGGTTTCTATATTATTCAAAATTTGTCCAATATGATTGCTGTTACCTGCGTTTTGAAATATTTCTTAGAGAATCGGGATAATTTTCCTTTCTTCTTTTCTTCAAAAGATATTTTTACAAAAATCGCCTTTTGTTGCTGCTTCTAAAATTGTTGTTCTTCTGGAGCTCATTTTAATAGTCCTCTAGTAACTTCTCCATGTTTTAGAAAGCCTTAAAAATAGTAAAAAATGTGTCAATATTTCGTGGCTTTTAAAAACCAAGATTTTTTAAATGAGAACAAACTACTGTAAGCGAACAAAAGTTTTCTAATTCAATAATATTGCTTAAAGTTATTTCCGTCATTCGTCAACAGTAACTGAAAGTTTCCAGCAGCTCCACCGTTTACTATTTTACTTGTAGTATTTCTTTTGACAGAGTAAAAATTAAAACGCTCACCAACGATAGACTTTACGAAAGCAAGTATAAATTCGGTATTTTTCCCTTAGATTTAATCTTACTTTCAAGTATAAGTTAGCACGAAATATTTTCTGCTGGGTGGTCGCCTTATTACTCACATTTTACAACAAATGTATCGCAGGATATTTTCTGTCTGCTTTTCAATATTTTGAGTATTTTATTTATCGAATTCTTTGCTTTAACGTTTCCTTCTGTTCCTTTATTCAATCTTATTTTGTCATGCCGGGTTGCATAACTTACAAATTATAATCGTACTTAAATAAATAATGGAATTTATTTTTCATAAGGTGTCATGCGTCTCTGTTCTAAAATATTCTAACTCTGACTGCACAAAATATCTTTATTTTCAATAGACTAATTTTACCAACATTCAAAGATTCTTTGTATGCTTCCATATCTTCACACATTTCTTTGACAGTGTTATGAAAAGTGTGACCTTCGCTGTCGCTTTGTAGCACCAAGGAATGGGAGGGAAGGGAGATCGATCCCACAAGAAAAACTAATCCATCTGGATGCCCGTTACAGTCGCGGCGAAATATAATACCTAGCCCCTCTGAACTCTGACATCCGCCGCATTCCCCGACGAGAGAAATGCCTTTATTTATTGTGTAAACCAGGTTTGCATTCCCTGGAATTTTTCAAGAAAAGAGCAACACGTGTATCCTTAAAAAATTTCGTAGAAAATACCGAGCAATTAGTTACAGTCTGAAATTTCAACTGCAAGTCGATGTGTGCTCATATGTGAGTATGTGGACTCTCAAAAGTGGACTGGCGAGTTATATTGTTAATTTATCACTTTGCGGTTATTATCTTATGCAAGAGAACTGCTTAGATGTACGAAGCGAAGCCGAATATCCGTGAACCACCGCTATTTTTAATGAGATTTGAACCTAACTCCTTCTCATTGTGCACTCAGAGCAGTAATTGCGATAATGCAGAACTGATTCCTCAGAGGTAGAATAAATTATTTTTCTGCATTTCTCTAATCCTGATATTCCAGAAAAATTTTAAAAGACGGAGACGTAAAGTTTAGATCTAAATACTGCACACGTTTATGTACTATAGTTTGGTTATAATTGCTCGATGCATGTTTTAAAATCGTAATCAATCCATAGCTTTGATTTGCAATAATATATACGTAATAAATAAATAACCTGAAAGCTTTCAGATTTTATATTACGCCCAAAGACACTTTTTTTTGTTCAGTTTACATACACATACACGTCTCGAGAGCATTTGGGATACGCCTCTTTGAAAATATTTAAAAGCACCATATCTTTAGAATCTTCGACAGGCAGTCTCGCACGCTGGAGATAAAAATGTATTCCGTACAGTGTAACCACTGCTCGCTTCGAAATCGTTGAGTTTTATAATCAAAAATTCATTAACAGTTTCACAAAATATGAAACTGATAATAAAATTAATTCGAAATTCAAAATTCGGGCTTCCTGGTGCCCATGTTCGGTTGGAGGACTACGGTATTCAAAATTTGATGTCTCTAGATACCGTTATTTTTTTCACAATGCGAAAAACATTTATGTAGATTCTTTATTATTTAGTTTCTTTAAATAATAATACATGACGATAATATTTCAAGGCAACAGTTTGAAAAGTGATTCAACGCTTTTAGCAATTCGACGCAAAAAGCAGTGGCTAATAGCCCTTCTAGGGAAACGCACCTTAAAAAAATTAAATTAAAAAAAAGTCTGAAAGGTTTCAGATTTTAAATTATGTCCAAAGGGTTTTTTTTAACATATTGTGGGTAACCTTTTTTTACTAAATATCATGTTCTCACTTAAACCATAAAATTCAGTTCAAGAGTAATATCGAAAATTTTTTTAAATTGAGCATATCTTTAGAATTTCCGACGTGCACTAGAGTTTTTTTTTCCCGAACAGTCTTACCGTTCCTTGCTTTTAAATCGTTGAGTTTGTTAATTCTTTAATGTCTGACAAAATATGAAATAGATAATAAAACAGATTCCAAATTAGGACTTCCAGATGCCTATATTCGGTGGAAGATTAGGTTATTCAAATTTTGATGGCTCTAGGTACCGTTGTTTTATTACAGTGCGAGAAACATACATATATCTATGCAGATTCTTCAGTATTTAATTTATTTAAATATAATACAGAGCTGTAGTATTTAGTGGCGACAATTTAAAAAATGATTCGCCATTTATAGGGAATCGATGCAAAATGCCAAAACGAAATTAATACCCCTTCTGGGTTAACGACCTTTCGGCTAAAAAAGGCTAATCTCAAACTTAAAATTAGGCAAAATTTAATCTTAGATTAGTCTGGCTTCATACAGAATTTCGAAATTCCAGTTAATAAAATATTGTTACTTGCGTACGGTTTCGCAGTAGATTGAATGCACAAGTCCGATAAAAAGTTAATAAAATTTATTCAAATCGCAAGAAATATATCAAATGTTGGATTATTCCTCAAAGATATTCCTACAATATCACGGAATATAAGCAGTAGCTGTATTTTATTAACGTTAAATAGAACGCAATCCAAAGCGCAGAGAAAGCTAATCGGAACAACAAAATTACAGCAGCGAAGTAAACAACAACAGTTCACTTAAGGCAGTTGAGCTGAGATGTTTCTTTCCGGCTTTTATAGCTTTTAAATCGACCGCGCGAGACAATTCTAGCAATTTCTGGAAATCAAAAAGAGTAGAATTACGGTTACGGCTAGTCAATTACATTTATTCAAATTAAAATAATAAATTGCGGAGATAAACTTTTATTCAATGTTAAATGCACGTGCTCTTGTATTTTTAGTTTTCCGGCGTAGCTTTCTCTTAAAATATGTCACGCGCTGCATTGCACTAGGAAATAAAAAAAAATAATTATAATTATGTTAAAAATATCTAACTAAATACAAAAT
Organism: Stegodyphus mimosarum; assembly: GCA_000611955.2. Taxonomy (NCBI): domain Eukaryota; kingdom Metazoa; phylum Arthropoda; class Arachnida; order Araneae; family Eresidae; genus Stegodyphus; species Stegodyphus mimosarum. Next base: position 158,988 of record KK114665.1, read on the forward strand.
TCGTAACGATATCATCAATCTAAATTATCGTTTTTTCCCAACCCCTTTTCGTCTCTCCCCATTTCCGTTTGTACAGCTTCCAGTATCCTAACAATAATAATATAGTACAGCTGTTTTAAATGTCTTCTGTGGACAAATACTTCAGAATTTGAGGTACCTATTGCTCTTCATTAAGTCATTAATTAAAAGTCATCACACAGTACGGATACGGAATGGTAACGATTAAAAATCTGTCGAAGCAATTACAGTAATGAACGCGATCAAAACATTCGCGTCCTTTTGTTATGGCAAAGGCAACTGTATAAACTGCAAGAACATGCGATTTGTGCATACTGAATATCAATGCAGTTCAGATTTCTGGTCATTTTTAGTGTAGTTGACTGATAGCTTATAACTTTTGTTTTATAGGGGAAAAAATAACTTACATGCAGTTTTGATCAACATATACAAAAGATCCAATGACTTGGTGTGATTCTTGTAAAGATGCGGGATTGTAATATTTGTATAATCAAATGAATATTTCAATGTAATTTGTTTCAAAAGTATTCAAGCAATCAAATTTTCAAGCATGTTCTTATTACTCATTTGTTCCTCAGTGTCTCTACTCCCTTCGAACCAATAACACTCCCCAAATCTTCTCAACGGCAATCGAAGGGCATTAACACTCACATTAGAAAACTATGATCTAAATTTTAGCCTTAATGGTGGCCGAATGCGTAAGACTGTTAAACTCTAGTGCTCTGACACAAGTTCAAATCTTTGCGGGCTTCGTTTTTCCATTTAATGAAAAGCTGAATTATTGATTAGCATTGTTTGGGGGCCAAGAGGCTGAGTTGTTCTCAATTTAATGTTAAATTTTTCCTATTTGTAAGCTTTTATTTAGCTCACTCATGATGTTCGTCGCTATGGTCAGAAGTTAGTCATTGATTTTTAAACTATTTCCTGATAAGTTATCGAGCTTGTGGATGACAATACAACATGGTAAAGACATTTTTTTCAAAATCCGATTTAGAAATGTCTTCATTTAATATCGAAAAGGTTTATCGCACATAATTCGCTTAATGAGGTACACTGCACAAAAAAAAGGGGGGCAGTTCTATATCTCCCTCTCTACTGGGCCGATTGACGAAATTCAAATTGCGTTTTTCGTGTCTCAAAAGCGCGACTTAGGATATGTATTAGATTTATATATAGCATTGTTCAGATATAGGTATTTTGACACAAAATCGGACCTTTTTCTGCAATGACATGCTAATTGTTTCCATATTCCGATTCTACGACTCAAATTATGCCAAACTGCCAAATTTTGTAAAAATCGCAAGAGTAGTTTTTCAAAAATTAGCTCTCAAAATTTGAGCTCCTCAGTATCAATTGAATTTGATATATATTTATTAATATCTCTTTTTTATGAAACTTATTTATTTAGGTTCATTCCAAACAAAATTTGCCCATTTTTTATGATTTATTTTAAAAATTTGTATTTTAAAATAATTTTTATAAATTTTTCAAAAAAATTTTTGAATTATAACCTATAAAATTAAATTATAACTTGTAAAAGTTTCACAATCATCTTAAAGTAGATTTATTTGTAAGCATACCTGCAAAAAATTAGAGTTTTTTATTCAAAATTTCCGATGATATACATGAATTTATATATTGGCACGTTTTGAAATTCGGCATATTTGTTGAAAGCGATAATAACGAAAATGTGGTTTACGCATTTGTTAAAATCATTTGAAATTAGAAGGATGTGACTTTTTTTTTCCTCTTATCCACAATATAAAAAGGCAGGAACGATGTGACTTTTTTTCCTCCGCTGCACAATGGAAGGGATGGGTTGCCGTATATTAAGAAGTTCGCCAAATGAATTATTTTTGGCTCAAACTGAAAAAAAAATTGCCAATTTATAAATTTTTCCGTAAATTTCGTATTAAATTTTACAAAATTTAATATTTAGGCATAATTTGAGTTGTAGAATCGAAATATGGAAAATAAATTGCAATTTATTTCAGAAAAAGTTCGATTTTGTGTCAAAATACCTATGTTAGAATGATGCTATGTATAAATCTAATATATATCCTAAGTCGTGCTTTCGAGACATGAAAAACACAATTTGAATTTCGTCAATTGGCCCAGTAGAACGGGAGATATAGAACTGTCTCTGTCTCTCTCTCTTTTTTTTTTTTTCCCGCAATGTACCTAAAAGTCTTAGAAGTTAAGTGCGTGCACTATCGGATAGAACGGGGGAATTTTTAAATGAGACTTTTATGAAAATTTTAAGATAATGTCCGACATTTTGACGAATTTTCGGTTATTATTATTTTTTTTCTATTATTAGACGTCTGTTATTTTAAAATTTCGACATCTGAAAATGTTTCCGTTATTAAGTTTTGAATTTTTCATAGGTTATAAAATAAACTCTTCGCTCTCTTAAAATAAAAAGATAAAAGTGCATTAAATAAAAAGATAAAGGAACATTAAAATAAAAAGATAAAAGTACATTAAAATAAAAATATAAAGTTACATTAATGGCGATTTTCTGCATTTTTTTTAATATGCTGCAGTATGAAGTAGGGGAAGTTGCGGTTCCTTATTTGGCATAATATGGTTTAATTGGGAATTTCGGAGTTACGTCATACCGTTTTTCTTGCTATCGTATAGATTTCTTTAATAATGATTTTATTTACTTACCTTCTCTTACAAGAAAAGAATTACTTAGAAAGAAATTAAGCGTACAATAGAAGTCATCTGTCATGTTGTAAATACTATTCTTTTCTACTTCTTTCTTTTATAGGTATTATTTACTCGCTTCCTAAGCCTTGGAGGGGGGAAAAAATCTGAAAGCTTTCAGATTTTACATTACGACCAAAGGGGCGTTTTTTAACGTTTTCTGTGTTACCCTTATTTATTAAATATCATGTTCTTTGCGCTTAAACCATAAAATTCAGTTCAGCAGCAATATCGCAAAATAATTTGTAAATGAGCATATTTTTAGAATTCACGATACATAGTCTCGCGCGCTGGAGATAAAAACGTTTTTTTTTTCGTACAGTATTGTTATTGCTCGCCTTGAAATCCTTAAGTTTGTTAATCAAAAATTTGTTAAAGTTTTACAAGATATGAAATAGGTAATAAAACAAATTCCGGCTTCCAGATGCCCATATTCGGGTGGAAACGTACGTTATTCAAAATTTGATGGCTCTAGGTACCGTTGTTTTATCATAATGCGAAAAACATACAAACATTTATGAAGATTCTTCATTAATTTCTTTAAATATATTACAGGACGCTAATATTTGGTGGCAACAATTTGTAATGTGAACTGACATTTATAGTGAATTAACGCAAAATGTCGAAACGAAATTAATAGTCCTTCTGGGAAATTGCCTCTTTGGCCTAAAAAGAGAGAGGATTTAACAAATAGTTTAAAACTATTTGCAGTAAAATGTAACTTGCCACTTTTAATTTTGTTCATTTTCTGTATCACTGTCCGGCACTTCTGTTCTTGTGACATATGAAACGATATCCACATTACTCAAGCACTGAAAGCCTGGCTCAATCGAATCGCCATCGGACCATTACTCGATATTTTCTCAATCGAAATTTTCGAAGGATTTTACGTTGTCAATTTTTTGGTATCATAACTAAATGAACCTCCTATTTCTATATTAGGAAGAATATTTCTCTATGATCGAAATGTTATTACTTTATACCAAATTTTGCTGCACCATATATGAGATCCAATATAATGAACTTTCCAGAACTCCATTAAATCATCAGTTTTCTCAGCAAGAGTTATGAGAAGATCAGAACAGCAAAATCGAGAAGATCAGAGCAGTAAAGTTGTTTTACTGATGATATTACACCTTGGTCCATCGGCTCAATTAATCGGGTAATATTTGGCTGTAAAATTTAGCCATTGATAGACCATCTATGGTTTTTAAAATGCTCTCATTTGGATGAGAAGGTGCATTATCTGATAACAATACTGTTTGGATGAGTAGGTGCATTATCTAATAACATTATTGCTTTTTTGGCAACCCTTTACTTTTTAAAGAATCTCTTTCTTCAAGAACCCATTTGATCTTAAATCAATCTTCGAATACCTCTCCCTTGACCTATTATGCCCCTTTTTGATTGTAATAATCTACAGGGAGAATTTTTCTTTCGATTTCCTTAAATGATTAGGTTTCTCTGCTTTCTCAATCACCAAACGTTTCATTTTGTGCGTTCCTGACGCAACTATGCAAGGGCACCGCCACGCACGGATAATCCGCAAACCGAATAATACACACCCGGATAATTTGTATAATAATCTAACTGCATTGCCAAAAGTACAAGCCATTTATCAAGAGCGTGATAAAATTGCAGATGGATTTTGTAAAGTGAATTATTTAATCTCTTGTATTCATTAAACTATATGATAAATGAGTTTTCTTCTTTTAGATCATTAATCATTTCATAAACTTTAAGTAGACGTTAAATTTGCAAAATTTATTTATTTATTTATTTATAATAAAGAATAGCTAGATTATCAATTAATAAAGTAAAAATTACGTTTGTTTTCATGGTAATTAACCTATTTCTTTATGTAAATATTTCAAACGCTGTTTTTATTTTTTACGGATTCTAGACGGCAAAGTTTATTTCTGGAAGTTATATTTATTTCATATTTATCTAAATGTAATTGGCTCATGGTATATATAGCAAGCATCTGTTTTTCGGAAGATGAGTTCATGGCAATTAATCTTAGACGTCATCAAATTTCTTTTAGAGCGTCAAAGAAAATTTTGTAACAGGAAAAAAAAATGTAGCAAATTACTCATTCCGTATAATTATGAGTAAAAGTAGCAACTGGAAATGAACAAGTAAGGCATTGTCCGCGTTAAAATATTTCTTTTCAGTTTCTCTTTCGGGCGTATTCAATTAAACATAGCCTAAAAAAAGTATTTTTTCCCACGCCTGCTAACTGATGATCACATTCATAACAGTAAGCTTCAGCTGTTGGAATATATTTAGCGATTTTATCACTTTCTACGACGCATTTATTAATCCTAATGGCTGGTAGATATGCCATCGCTACGATCAGAAGGAAACAAACTGCCTAGTATAAAGTGTGACTGATTTTTTTTTACATTCGAATACACAGTAAAAAATACGTATGTGCTATAAATACTTTCATTCTTGAAAACTTGATTCTTCTTTGTAAAACGAATTTTTAAAATAATTTTCCTTCGAGATTTATTACGTACATCTAGCCTTCTAACTCATCAAGAAATTTTCATGGCAAAGATTTTAATAATGAAGTGTTAAGTCTCTAACACACTTAGTTGGTATGAGATGGATTCAGAACAATGCCAATGCTTTTATGAAAATTGCCCAGTTTACCTCAGAAGCTGAATATTAGAATCCTTCAGACTGAAGGATCACTGCATCAGTGCCCAATCATAAAAATGGCGCCGCACATTGTTTGTAAAAACAAACCTTCATGGAGATACTTCGGCGTACAGGTGCCTGCACTCTTAATCAGTTTCTAATTTATAAAAAGTTGTCTTCATAAAAGTGTGGTTGCTTTCATGCAGTTACGCATCTGATTTTAGTCTGCTATTCTGATTAGCAAAGCAAATGAAAATTCTGCTTTCATAACGGTTCTCCGGCATAAAAATGCCCACACCTTTATAAAAGTTGTTCTTACAGGTTAGAATATGCTTTTCATAAGAGTGCGGACACCTTTATGAAAGTTTTTGCGTTTTCGAGCAGTGACCAACTAGCATAAAGGTTTTTCCGGCACTTTAATCACTGGGCATCTTTCTGACGCCTTGCGCACACTAGAACTTTCACATATAGCTGTTATGATATGTCTTTAAAACGGTGCTAATTAGTCTGAAAAGACCATCAGCGTTATCGCCAACTCCGCTAACCAAGTGAAGTAATTTTGTATTGTTCATCCGGATTTTAATTTATTTTAATACAAGATAAAAAACTATTTGTATAATGGTGTTGGTACCGTTTATGGAAACTGCCGGATTTAAGTTAAAAATCAAACTTCGTAAAGATGGCGTTATCTTTATGTTGGAACACTGTAAGGGAGGTTTTTAATTCAATGTACGAGCCCAACAGTCACAAGGTGCTGGCACCATTATGCTGCAATCTTGCTGGACCGACGAAATCACCCAGCAGCTGAACACAAAGAAGCTGCACATGCAACAGAACATTGCTGCTAATAAGACAAAAAAACATTTTTAATAGTGGTTTTAGACTTGTGAGGAACCATATTCTATATGCGACCACTAAGTTTTTCCAGCATGTGGTTAGATGCAAAACGTTGAACCATTTTCTTCCAGGCTATTTCTTACATGTATTGGACAGTGGAAATCATGCTATGAGTTCGACATCATTTTGGAATTTTTGAAGCTGTTGGATTTGCGGACTTCGTCTAAATATATTTTGAGCTAGATCTTATGGATGAAAAAAATAGCAACAAAAATATTATTTTAAAATTTATATTATTACTGTTACAGACACTATCGATAATAAAATTTAGAATCTTTAATAAAATTCAAGAAGTTCGGAAAGAATATAGAAAAGATGTTCTAAACTTTCAGCTCTTAAATAACTCTTATTACATACGTAAGTTTAAATTTTGTTTAATTGTACTACATTTAAAATTGCCTGGAATTTTTCCTACTTGAGAAGTTCAAGTGTAAAATGGTATTTATTTTCAAATTCAAATAACAGGAGAGTTTGATTTTGATTTGTGGCCACAAACACAGAGTTCTTTCAGGGCTCGCGTTGCTTGTTTTCATGCGTGAGAGAGAGGATTGTGAAGAATTATACAACTAGGTTGGGTTCCTCTAAATTCTGAAGTCCTAAGTCCAAAACTCAATGCATAGACCCTGGGTGACTGCAGTAAGCGGAAGAACAAATTACTTCTTTGTTGATTTTAGCATCAGATTTTGTAGTTTCTGTTTATATTTTTGAATGAATGGGTATTAAAACCTGCACTGATGTACTATGACAGTCTCTTCACACGAATATCATTATTAGTAAAATGCAAAAGCTATTTATTAAAAAGTTCTAATTTTAGTTCTAAACAATTTTATCCTAAAAATCAAATTATAGTATATTACTTGTAAAACTGTACTGTATTATCTTTAATGTAATCAGTATTTAGCAGTGAAAAAAAAATTTAAAAATATAGTAGTTATAGGTATTTTTAAGTTAGACTGCGGCCCATGAATGCTGATTAAATTTCATCTTTCTCCACGGAGGGTGTAGGCTTGCAAGACATTCATTCTCGGTTACGATGAGCATCATAGGACCAGCAGACGTTTCTTGTTGCAGACATTACTTGCAACTGCCACGGTGAATTGATTCTGTAAAACATTATGAGTGAAGTAAAGTTCTGTCTTTTGTTCATTACAGCCTGGATTACGTTATATTCGTGTTTTTTATAACTGAGTATCCGAGTACAGACGATTCTTATAAAAAATTATGTATATGTGTCGAGCACTGTTTTTAAATAATTTTGAAATTGAAGCGGTAGTTGCAACTGAAATCGTTGTGATGGGCAATGGCTGTAGAAAGCATAATAGATTAGTATTAGCATTATGTCAAAATTCTTCAATCAGAAAATTTGTTAAGCAAACAAAGGATTAAAATAAGAATGAGTGACTATAGAAAATAAAAGATATTATGAAAAAAAATTTTAAAGACTTGGGAAAAGAATGGAACTGAAGAATGAACAAAAACTGTAGTTACGAATTAAGTGAAAATTTCGATTATGTGACATTTCTCTCGTTAGTTTCTCGATATCGATTTATCCAGAATCTCTATCGATTCTCCTTGTCTACGACAAAGAAAATCAGTCCTACCAGCACATTTTTTTTCAAGGTATGAGAGATTAAAAAATTCAATTCTTGTTCGTATGATAAGAACGCAGGTATTTTAAATTTATCAATGCCTAAACTCTCATCATGTATATCCTATATGGGTCTCGAAAATAATTGTGGATATTCTGAGCTAAATGCAGAATAATGCTTATTTGAATTGTAAGGAAATGGCTCAACTGAGGATTAATGATCCTACGGCTGAAAGTCTGTAGTTTTTTTAAAAGGTGAATCTTCCGACGAGAGTTAGAAAAATTTGGTGACTGTTTTAACCCATTTTGAGTTATCACCTCATTTATTGGGGGAGGGCAGTTAGATCTGAATAATCTTCCCTTCATTTCATGAAGTAAAAGGAATTCTGGAGGATAAAGAGTAGTAGTTAGCAGAGTTACCTACTAAATGATAGATTTAAATGTCTAATCAAAATGCATAATTTTTTTAATAAATATACGTTAACATCGTTTGACGTCACTTTATGGAGATTATAATGCTCAGTGCAGAAAACGGGGAAAATGATTTATGTAGTCACCGGGAAGTGGAATACGAACTTTCCACTTTCTAGGTGGATATACTAACTACTTGCATTGCAACAGGATTCGTCTAGGAATGCTACAATTCCTTACAACTTTGTAGAGTCATTAGGTTATTTTGAAGCAGGAGACGGGAAAAATGAACAATGCCCTCCCCAGAACTCGAACCTGAACTTCTCGAATACACGCCGAGTGTGCTACCGTTACACCACGAAGGTATGCTGGAAGGAGAGAAAATACCTTATATTCTCCCTCTTTTAAAGGGTGACTGGAGATTAGAAGATCGCCAAATCACGGTGGTGGCGAATTATTGTTCACCACATTTCAGTTCGGGCGCCACTATACAGTCATTCAGTTTTTTCATGAAGCAAAGAGAAGTGAAAAATGTGCAGTACCCTCCGCCAGGACTCGAACCTTGACCTCTCGAATACGCGCCGACTGTGCTGCCGTTATAACCCGAAGGTATGCTGGAAGGAAAGAGAAAATACTTTATAATTTGAATGCATGTAAAAACATATGGCACTAAACATTATTTTAATTTGGAAAATTTAATTTTTCTGCGTTAATGTGCAATTGCAATAAGTGGCATCATTGAGGTTGTAGAGACATTAGGTATTTTTTGAAAAATGAGCAATGCCCTCGCCGGGACTCGAACCGCGGACCTCTCGAATACGCGTCGAGCGTGCTTGACCATTACACCACGAAGGCATGCGAAAAAGTTGGGAGAAATACCTTATAAGGTTTACGCAGCATGATCGCACTATTTTTAACAGAAGTATTGAAGGAATGTCGTTGTATTACTGTGTGCCATATTAATGTGTATTTAAAATGTGTATTTATATTGTATATATATGTATAACATATAAATGTGTATTTATATGTTGTGTTAAATGTGTATTTATATTATATAAAATTTTTAAAGTTTTACCGTTGATGAATGTAGTCAGAATCAATTCTTCTCGGAGACCTTTGATGTAATTTGATGCAAATAGATTTTAAGAACAGTAATAAATTTAATTATTAATTATCCATGGTTTAAATTTCCGATAGCATAAAAATGTAGGTAATATTAAAAGTTGGAGCCGACATTTTATTATTAACATTAATTTTCTAAAAGGCAAAAAAAGTTGCTGTCTACGAAACCGCAGTGTGTTGTTTAAGCATTGATAAACAACCTTTAATGGTCTTATTGACTGCTGACTAGATTTTAACGATATCAATTAGAGTTTAGACTCCGCTTTTGATTAAGATCTCAGTCAGTGCGCTTATAAAAAAAATAAAACTAGGAATTTTATTGCTTTAATTCTTTTTAATTTTATTTTCTTTAGTTTAATGAAATGTATAAGATAAGTATCAAATCTCTTTAGTATTTACACACCATAAAAGTCTACATACATACCCATTAAAATAGAGGTTTACGAAACACATTTTGAGTTTAAACTGCTAAATTATATTAATTGTCATGCATTGGCAGTCATGTTACGAAATATAAAAAGTATTCCCCCTGCCCAAAAAACTTAAATAAGGCAAATATGAAACTTATATGCAGATTTGATGAAACTAGTAAGTCACAGAACTCAGTAAACAGCAGTTTGGCTCTTAACTAAATTTGCATATGCAGCTGTTTACTTCCTTTTCGGATTTATAACCTGATTTTCTTTTCCAAAGGTGATCCTAGTTTGAAAGAATGAACCGAAAGAAAAATTTATTTAGATGTGAGAAATTTGTTGTAAAATTAAGGCATGTAAAGAAATCTGATGATGAAATAGCTAAAATTATTCGGAAAAGGCGTGCAAGGTTGAAGAAAAGATATATTCATCGTGATGCAAAGACTTTTGAAAAAAAAAAAAAAAAAAAAAAAATTATTTTACATTACGTCTGAAGGGACTTTTTTTAACGCTTTGTGTGATACCTTTAGTTATTAAATATTATGTTCTTCGCACTTAAACCATAGACAGCAATATCGCAAAACAATTTTAAAATGAGCATATCCTTAGAATTTCCGATACACAGTCTCGCACGCTGGAGATATATGTTTTTTTCGTACAGTGTTACCATTGCTCGCTTTGAAATCGTTAAGTTTGTTAATTAAAAATTCGTTAAAGTATTACAGAATATGAAATCGATAATAAAAAAATTCCAAATTTCAAATTAGGGCTTCCAGATACCCATATTCTTATGTTATACAAAATCGGATGGCTCTAGGTACCGCTGTTTTACCACAATGCGAAAAACACATATGAATTTATGCAGATTCTTCATTATTTAATTTCTTTAAATGTAACACAAGGCGATAATACACTCATGTCCATAAATTAAGGATAATGCAAAATCAGGCAAAAGAAGAGTTAGAAGCAAAACAAATTTGACTTATTTGTAAAGCTTATTTATTAAACAAAAGGTAAAGAGCAAAAAAAGATGCTGTATGTTTGATATTATTAAAAAAATAGCGATTTTTTCTCCCTGGAGCAAATTACAAAAAAAAACCTATTTACAAAATAACCAATATTACATGGTTGGTATGATTGTTAATACATTGTACGTCTCCCAGACGATGCAATACAGTCCGTACAACGCCTAGGCATGCTGAGTATCAAATTATCGATCTGATCTTGGGCGATATTACACCACTCAAAAAGCAATGCTCTCCGAAGTTCCGGTAGACATCTAGGAGGAGGTTGACGGGCTGCAACTCGTCGGCCAAGCATGTCCCACACGTGTTCTACTGGATTCAAGTCCGGTGAGAATGCTGGCCAGTCCATACGGGTGATATCCTCCATTCGCTTACGATGTTTGCACGGTGAGGACGGGCGTTGTCATTAATAAACACAAATTGTGCGCCCATCGCGCCCCGAAACAAACGTACATGCTGTTCCAGAATGACGTCCCAATAGATTTGGCTTGCCATGGTTCCAATTTGAACATGCAGGTCAGTTCTGGATCCCAGAATAATTCCACCCCAAACGAGCACTCTTACACCACCGTAACGGTGTCGTTCAATGATGTTTTCTTGGTGGTAGCGGGTACCTGGAGCTTTCCGTATGAAAGTCCGGCGAGAATCAGACTGCAAGCTAAACCTGGACTCGTCGGAAGAGATCACACAAGCCCACTGTTGCGGTGTTCACAATGCAGGCTCTCTACTCCAGGCTAACCGCAGGCGACAGTGAGTTGCAATAAATGGAACGCATCTGACAGGTCTACGAGCATATAGAAAAATCTGCCCTAAGCGTCTGTACACGGTCTGGCTTGAAATTGTCGTATCAGTGGCTGAAGAGAGCCGACGAGACAGGTCTGGGGCTGTGCTCCGCCTGTTTCTTTTGGGAGTAACTGCCAAATACCGGTCCTCATTCGGCGTTGTAAATCTGGGGCGACCTGTGCTGTAACGTCTACTCACATTACCATCATCTTGGAATCGTTGCCAAAGCCTGAAGATGACACTCTGGGCAATTCTAAGTTCGTCTGATACTTCCAGTTAAGCCCACATTCCAGACGGCCGATAATTCTACCACGTAAAAAATCATCTAAATGCGTCCTTTGTGTCATAACTATTCGGTTATTGCACTGAAATGCTTATAAAGCGCCTGCGAACAATTTTACTTCTTTGCCTTATTCCTTATATATCACTCTCTTACACTCTCGTCAATGAGACGTACCATCGGTGTCATCTGGTTACTTCCTGAAATTTGCATATGATTCTTGAAGATGTGTGTAGTGATTTTACAGGTGATATATTTATTTTAGAGTTCGATTTCTGCGTGACTCCGAGTTATCCTTAATTTATGGACATGAGTGTATTTGATGACAACAATTTGAAAAGTGATAACGCTGTTTATTGTGATTTAAAGCAAAATGCCAAAGCGAATTTAATAGCCCTTTTGGGCTAATGTCCTTTGGGCTTAAAAACTGAATTAACTGAACACCTTGCGCGATGATAACAGGAAAAAAAAGCCAGTTCGAAACTGAGCGTAAAATTCTTTGATCAGCGAGATGATTTAATGGTGGACTCTCATAAGAATATCTTTGATCTCGTTCGAAATCAACAAAATCGAGTAGATTTTGCAAATAAGTGCCTAAACAAAGAATTTAACAACTAAAATTGAAGTGGAAAAAAGAACTGAAAATCCCAAAATTCGCAGTTTTGTTTGACATTCGCTTAAAATTAAAATATTCGCAAAACCTTAGAAAATATTTTAAAATTTGAGTTCTCATAATGGACCATTTTACGTGCAATAACAGCAATAGCTCTCTCTCTCTTTTTTTTTTTTTTTTTACTGTTGCTCTAAAAGACTTTTGAATACACTAAACTTTATCGAACAGTCGAAATACGGAGAAATGACATACTGTCTAATGATAGATGGATCGCTATGGCATAACTTTAAGAAACAGTGATTACTGCAGTATACCTAATTGCAATTAATTAATTTCATTGGTTGCTGTAGTTCTCATCCAAACTTGATATTCATCTATCTTATCTTCAGTCTTGGTAAGCTGACAAATATATCATCAGCGACGTTAAATTCGTTTCAAAATGGCATTTGGATGAACTTCCGATTCTCCAACAGCAACAGTCGCAATCAATACTAACTTAATTAATAGTAACCAACGGTTGAATAATCACATGTACACATATGAGAGAAGAACAGCGTATGTTAGATTCCATAATATTTATCTATCGTATTAAATGGTATTTAATTTTCGTATTTAATTAAGGGATAGCAAATTCTATATTCTGCAAAGGAAATCGGATGTGCCTTAAAGTGCTGTTTATGTGTAGTGAAGTTTACTTCACAAAATAATTTTGTTCTGTATTTAAACGAATGCCTTTCAGTGAACAGAAATCAGGGCTGATTTCGTTTTAATTTGATAGTCCACTTAACAATGTATATGAATTAATAGATTTGTATCTGAATCTTTTTGAGATTCTGAAGAACAACTATTCAACGATGAAAATAAGCGACGAAATGATATTTACATGGGGAAAGTAAATTTTTAGCGCTTAATCTAAAATAGGTAAATTTTAAAATGCTATTTAGCTCTGTTTAAACGAGTTACCACATATTCTAGAGTGACTCTTTGAGTATTATAAATAGGCTTCTTTTTAATTCTTAGAAACTTGATGCTATCTAGTTTACTGAAAATCCAAGTAGGATTTCTTTTACCACTAAACTACACATAATCTAAATAACACTTTTTCCTTGATGTATGATTAGAAGATGTTTGATATTTTGATACTGAAGTGATTGAGAAACAATAAAAAAAAAAGTAAAAAAAAAGTCTGAAAGCTCTCAGATTTCATATTACGCACAAAGGCGCGTTTTTTTAAAAAATGATTTGTATGTATGTTAAATTATTAAATATCACGTTCTTCGCACTTAAAACATAAAATTCAATTCAACAGCAGTATCGCAAAATATTTAAAAAGAGCATATCTAGAATTTCCAATACACAGTCTCGCTCCCTGGGTATAATCCCCCCCCCCTCTGTACAGTGTTGCCATTGCTCGCTTTGAAATCGTTGAATTTCTTAATAAAAATTTTTTTAAAATTTTCAAAATATAAAATAGATAATAAAACAAATTCCAGATTTGGGCTTTCAGATGCCCGTATTCGAGTGGAGGAATACGTTATTCAAAATTTGATGTCTCAAGGTACTGTTCTTTTTTCTCAATGCGAGAAACGTAGACACATTCATAGAGATGGTTCATTTTCTAATTTCATTAAATGTAATGCAAGGCTCTAATATTTGGTGGCAACGATTTGAAAAGTGAAATGACGTTTTAGAGTGGACGACTCAAAATGCCAAAACGAAATTAATAGCCCTTCTAGGCAAATTGTCCCTTTGGGCTAAAGCGTCGAGAGATTTCTTTTTCAAAATGGAGCTTTTTGAAACATTTTAAAAATATTTAAAAATATAAATTTAACTGACGTAATTTGCCATCTTCAAATTTATTATTTAAAATTCAATATGAGCTGTACATTTCATATTAAAATGAAGTTATAATTGTAAACATTCTTAGAAATCACAGCACTTATACAATAACTAATAAGGGAATACCATAAGAATATTATCTTGCTTCCGCAAACGTCTCTGTTTATTAATTTATGAAAAACGACTTAAAAATAGAAGTCCATATACACCCCGTCTATCCGCAAAGTTTCGGAAAGACAAAATTTACTTCCTGGCGTCTAATCATAGCTGGAATAATGGATCAGTTATGCGAGAGAATTCAGAGGGTTCGTTCGAAACGATGGATGGAAGGAAAGGGATTTCTTCTTGCTGCACGACAAATGTACACTCCCCTCACACAGATGGAGTTGTGGTGCTGTTTCTAGCGAAAAAACATGTGCCAGTTCTTAACCACCTTCCATATTCGGTTTGGTGTCCTTTTAGTCAGTGGAATTTACCCGATTTGGCGCCGAGTGACTTTCTTTTTATTTCCGAAAACCAAACTTTACATGAAAGGGCAACCCTATTATGATTTAACTGACATTCAAGTCACAGTGACGCGCAATACCATTGACTTAAATTGAGATTGAACATCAATGAATCGAATGACATTGAATATGACATTAAATACCATCACAAACTAGGACTTTTTCGACAGTTTCATATAGTTGTATTAACGTATGATACTTCTGTGCGTTGCACTCAAGTCTGTGTTTGTGGGGGGGGGGGACTATGTAGAAGACCTGATACAGTAAAACCTCCATCTTAAGTTTTCTCTAGTTTCAATAATTTTTCATTAATCTGGTGTCGGAACTTTTTGGATTGACAATGTAGTTGTTAATTAGAGAAATTTCTTAATGGCTTATTGTAACGTACATTTAACGGAATAATTACAAACATTCGGTTAAAAATAAGGTCAGATAAATTTGGATAAGATTTTCAGTTTTCCGAAGCAGCAGCAGCCGACATTATGCCGGATGCTCGAGTTTTTCCTGTATATCAGTTTTCTACTTCATAAAATTGGTTGAATGTGTGAAAAGAATAAATTATTTTGTAAATTATTTACCATGGTTAATAAAAACACGGAAAAGAAAAGCCAGGTGTAAAACTTTTTCCACAGATATCTCGCTTTCTCTGTGTGACGCCGTTCCTGAAAATAAAGCGTCACTCTTAATTTGGAAATTTAGGCTTTATTTGTATTGTTTTATTTATTTTGACTTTCCAGTGTTTAGAGAATTGTTTTCAATTCCATATTGTTATGAAATCAGTGTTTAGTGACGTAGCCTGTTACAGCGAACGAATGAAAACTGTAAATTTTTCTGTGACCTTCTTTTTATCATTTCTGCCTTTTCGAACAGTGCCTTTCCCCCCTTTTTTTTGTACGTGTGTGTGTGTGCTATTTTCAATTTGTAATTCACATAATTAATTTTAATTAAGCAATCAAGTAATTAATTTAATTAACACAGCCGGTCCTCATTTTGCATTTCCGTTGCTTTTCTACAGCGATGTCATAATGCGAGTCGGCATAAAATGAATCACTGTGCACTGTGAAGGAGCTTCGATAACTATATAAGGAATCGAATGATAACATTAACCGCAATCTCATTAGGCGGCACTTTCTATACTATTATTAAAGTGGTAGTTCAGTACGCTCTTTCTAAAACGACCACTCACAGAAGCCGATTGCGGAGATGGTCGCATTAGCTGAACTGAGATTCATTGCAGATATTTATGATCATAAGAATATTGGTCACTTCAAGAAACGGTCGTCGAAAAGAAGTAGTCGCTACGAGAGGGTACATTCTATTTAATTTTAATAATCGGGACCGTTTGTGGACGGTTTTTTAGAAGAATATTTTTTTTGAATAAATGTAAAATCTTACAATGGAGAAAAAGCAGTATGCATATGAACGCTGAAAAATATACGAATGACGATCTTAGAAAATAAATGGATACTGAGAAGTGAGGTCGAAAAGAGGAGAAAAATTTCCTTGAATAATGAAAGAATAACGACTATATAAGTATGACATCTCTCTCTCTTTTTAATATATCGATTGCTGTGGGTTGACCGATGCCCTTTCAAGAGAAACTGCACAAAGAAATAAAAATATGATGTGTATTTCGGAAATCGATTTGTGAATTTACATTAATTTGTTGCGCTTGAAAAATTTCACGAGCAAAAGGAGATGAGAAAGAGAGTCAGAGTATTTTGAAAATAATAATAAAGAGTTTTAAGAGTTGTACGTATCGGAAAGTTGCATGTAGAAAGAAACATCATATTAAATTTCTTTTGTAAAATAAAGGCTCTCAGTTTCTTGCAAATACAAGTATCTATACACATATATTTGGATGTCGAATACCGCAGAAGCATTATTAAGATATGTCTCGGTTCTTCAGTGCAGAATATCTCATTGTATATAGCATTCGAAATTATCTACGGTTTCACGCAATCTCATTGCATTTTGAAAGTATTATTGCTGGATAAAGCAGTTAATATTGTTTCCATAGTTTTAGTCTCCCTTATCCATCGAATAGGATCTATCTTTCAGCATATCTGCTGCCATTCGACAAATGAAGAGATAAAAAAATTCTTTGCCACAATACAAATATTATATAAATTCAGTTATCCGACAGTAAATAAAAGTTTTTATTTCATATAGTTTAATTGATTTTTCGAGTATTAGAATATCTTCTAGTACCTTCTCGCAATCTCGTCTACTTACGTATGCGCGCATGCAACATGTAGCAGAGTTGGGAAAAAAAAACTGCAAGCAGTTGATTTCTAAAATAAACCATTTTATATCTTCTTAGACATTGGCAGCAAATTAAATATTTTGCTTTTCTGCTCCTAAAATAGGCTTAGAAAAGTATTTAATGGACCACTGGTTTCAAAATTCGATGCTCTAAACGGAACTTGATGAGTGCTTCTTATATACAAAACTTGGTGAACTTTTCACGAAGCAGTATTCATTTCATGGTGGTTTAGTTCCCAAAGAAATAATCATATTCCTTAAATATGTACAAATTATGTGTGAATTCGTAATTTAGGCAACCAAAGTGTATTTAAATTAAAAGATTATACATATGGCTACTTTAAGAGAAAAGCGGCGCAAAAACTATTGGTTTAGTGAAACTGATTTAGCTAAAACCGCAAGTTTAGAGAAAAAACTCCAAGAAGATTTAACTAAAACTTTAGTTAAATCTCCTTGGAGTTTTGATTATGACATAAGTGAACAATCTCAATTTTTGAGTTACGTCGGTTTTCTTCCAAAGCAGTGATGTATTCAGAGATATATAAGATGAGAAAACATAAAATACGTAAAATGAGGAATAAGGAAGATAAAACTTTTAATTTTTAATAATTCTTTAAGTCTGTTTTTAATTATTTCTCTCCTGAAATAGTAATATATTTATCATAAATCTTTCTGAAGAGTATCATAAAAAATTAATTCCTGCCACAGAATTCTTAGATGGCGCAAGTATACAAATAACGACAAAAGTGAAAGTCAATAATAGTGTTACATTTTCAAACCAAAATCTTATCAGTCAATAGAATTAAAGTAAACTAATGTATTCTTTCACACATGTAGTCGCATTTTTCTCATGCTTTTCTGTCTGTTATGTTGGCGGATATTTTACCGTTCTGCTTTTTTACTCCATTGTATTGTTAGAAATATATTTAAAAGCACGCATATAATTATTGGAAAATCGATGTGCATTTTGAGAAAATTTAGAGCTGTATGTTTACCAGAAGAGTGTTTTATCAAAAATAAAGAAGTGTTCAATCGACCACGACTGCATCTGTGTGAGCTATATCATCATGCTCTAGTCAGCATACAAAATTTTCATTACATAATAGATAAACGCTGAATAGTGTTCAAATGTTATTTTAATATGCTAATATAGCTTGCAAAGTTCATCTGATCTAAAATGTTTATCTTAATTCTTTCCTGGAATTTCTGTTTCTTCTGTCAGCCTTCAGCAAAATGCAAATTAGGCGCAATTTGAATAGAGCGAATGCGTTATTTAAAGAAAGAGCTTTTGGAACTCGCCGTAAAAGCAGTTATTTTCTGAGTCTTCCACTTGTATGCCTCTCTGGTTTTAACGGGTTCTTTTTGTGAATGTGTTATCGCTAGGGCGAGAGGTCGCGGATAGTTGGAGGTAGGTGGTTTGGTGACTGATTAGACATCGAAGTCACTTGTTATGTTGTACATATTTAAGTATATGTATTCCGAGGCCTCTGCGATTAGTTGTGGATTTGTTAAATTTTAGCTGTGCTAATTAAAAACCTTTATTTATGTTATGAATCATTTTCTTCCTCCTTTACGCGTGCCTTCGAGATATGACTGGACAGCGTATCTGATCGGTGTTCGAATCCCGGCGAGCGCACAGCATATTTTTCATGTTTCTTGCATCGATATAACCTAATGACTCTACAAAGTGTCACCTCTTGGCTGCGTTTTTGGAGTTTCGCTCTTCCCTTTCAGAGCGAAGGCGAGAATTCGTCAGAAGCACAGGAATACTTATTCGTTAAATAGGTTTAACCTTAATTAAGGTGTCTGGGAACCAAGCAGAATTAACGGTGTTCTTGGGTCTCATCAAAATGGCACTGACTGGGCAACTCCAAGGCAACTATTTTATTTTGACGCGAAACTTTTCAAATTGAGTTTAAGTGAAACTGTTTCGTTCGTAAGATTACGCTTGACAAATATCCTAAGAGATAATCCGACAGAAGTATGAGACTTGATGACAGAAGTACGAGAGCATTTGTGGAAAGTTCAGCGATTTATGTCGGAACGACTCGCATCTTACTCCGTATATCTTTCACAGCCATCGACACCTCAATCTGAGTTGATAAATTGTTCTTCGTCTGCGAAAGCCTTTAAGAGATATCTCTCTCCAGATCATTGGTTCTTTCATCGCTTCATCCCCCCTCCCTGCTACTTACTTCACTTTTCCTGTTGTCGTCCATCCACTGTCGATTCGTGAAGAATACCTCATTTGTTTCTCCCTAGTCCATTTTTTGTCGGGATGGGAAATGTCTTATAAAGAACAGGAAGGATCTACCAACTTGGTTTTGATGCAGTTTTAAGTTACAGAATTCTCAAGAGATTCAAATACGTTTCCGATTCATTACCCTTGCTTTGTAGTAATTTAACGCTTCAGTTATTTTAGAAGTGTGCCACTTAGTGGCATAGCATGTATATGCGTAATCCAACGACGGTGGAATTTATTGGAAAGTTTCGTCTTACGTAAAGTCTTATTTTTTATCCGTTAAAACAATGGCAAGAACGTTTACATTTTACAGTCTCGTGAGGGAACTGAAAGTCTTGCAAAATTAAGAAACGTAAAAACTAGAAAACGAACTCACTAAAATAGTTGTAGTCTAAATGAGCAGAGATTTTAACTTCGTATCGCACTAAAATACCCTTTTTGTTGAAACTGGATAAGTGGAATAAAAATGAAATTTTTTTAAAGAATCTATGACTCCTGTGCATTAGAAAAACTTTCATAACTGCTTCAGTGCTCAAGTGAGTAGCATTAAAACATTTTCATAATGAGGGGGGAAAAGAAATCGGTACAAAAAATACCTTAAGCTCTGAAAGTGACAATAAAATATGCAATTTTTAAAAATTCGAAGTCAAATTAAGTTAAACTACATTCCAGTAGAATACTTGAAGGCTTAAGGTGTAAGGAATTATATCACTTCCCTTTGAAATGCTGTCGTGGTGTAAGTGGTTGGCTCTCTCCTTTCGAATTGGCAGATTTGTGGTTCGAGTATCGGTGAGAGCAGTAGAGAATTTTGTATGAAAACTGATCCTATTTGCATGTACATCTCACGAAAAAGCACGGAAATCTCACGAAAAAGCACAGACAGTATAAGTTGGAGGGTTTTAAAGCAATATAGAGAGTACGCTAACGAGAGAAGGCTTCTTCTATAGAATGGAATATATATGTGCGCTAACAGTACTTTATAACGTCTCGTATACTTGGCTATCATAAAATGTACCTGACATTGAAGGCTGTTTGCTGAATTATCACCAAGTCCTAAAAGTACTACAAAATCTGGAGAAGGGTGTAAAGTACCCTTGCCAACACTTTTGGCTTAACTCAGAAGGTAATGAATAACTGAAAGGAAACGAAGTTTAATCTAACGGCTTCACAGATTATTGCGCAAACTGGCTGTGACTCGAAAAGTCGCCGTAAACAAGCCTAATGACGAGAATAGTTCAATGCCGCAGAAATCTAATCGTTAGAAAATCAAAGATATCAACGTGGCCTTCAGGCAGGCAGAACACTCATTGATTTCATCTTCCAAAACCTTCCCTTAAATACTAACTTCTTTCTACTCGATTTGAATACACGCACGCTGGTCAATTTGCATTCTGGAGAGATAGTGTGATTTGAAAGCAAGGTCGGTGGGAAAGCTGTCTAAACATAAAATAACTGTTAAGCAAATCTAATGAATTCCCACACTTTCCTTATACAGCACTAAAGAATGCTTTATCATAATATAATTCAGCACGTGATTAATTATTTAAATAAAAAATAAAATAATTATTAATAAGTTCAGAGTTTTATTGAAATGAATTTTACACGAAATGCACATACAGCACATTTGCCTGTCGGGATAATTAAAATTTTCAAAGTACCACTAAGTAAAGCATTGATGCAAAGCTGCGCTCGCAGATGTACCTGATCGAATATTCTACGACATTATTGGATTCAGTCTGTAACAATAGTTTCAAACAACTGAACATAATGGAAACATTTCAACCAACTCCTCTCTCAAGCCTAACCCCCTTGCCTCAAGAGAACGCATAATTTCTCGAACTCCGTTCCTCTCTGAATTTCTCGTGGAATTCTCTCAAACTCCGATACCGCCTGCGTAATTCAACAGCTTCCACCGAATGGAAAAGCGCATGCGCTGCCCTCCGGCGAATGATACCCATTAATTAAGCAAGCGTCTGTCGGGAATCTGGACGAGTTGATTGCAGAAAGATGTATAATCATTTTAACGTGTTTCGGACTGTCACGCCGAGGAGGACAGATGAATGGCGTGCACAGTTAAGACGTAATACGCACGCTGGATCATTAGGACAGACCGAACGTCACGCCGATGGCTAAGTGACACAGTGCGCCTGTCAGCGCATGCTTACCTTTATGTGACAGATGAACAAGTGGGAAGAATTTTCTCTCTTACGTAGAGAAATTCTGAAGGTCCCAATATAGCTGGGGCGTGTCTCGAATTTTCATTAAACTGCTGAACGCCAAATTTAATTAGCCTGAAGTCTTAAGAACTTCAGATTAGTCTAAGAACTCGAAAAATAATTTATTATTAACTATTAAACAACATTTAAAAATTAAAAAAAAAATGCGAGATAGCATACAGATATTTAACCTCTGTTAAACATCTGTTGTTGCTCAGCTGAAAAATTATTTCAATTTTATAAGCTCCGACGTTTATTTCTGCGTTAAGCTTTTGAATGTAAAATGCTATGAAAATAAAATAAGAATAAGAAATTTTTCAAAAGTTTTTTTTTCGTTTAAACAAAATTTGAAGGGTGCAAAAACTGTAAATAAATGTTTACAAACCGCACGTCAAGATCCGGCAGGCGGATTTCTGTTCATATCTTTGCTTTTATTTCAGCTATCGAATTCAAACGTCCATCGATTCAGATTTAAAAGATCTACAACATAATACATTAAATAAACACATGCAGATACGGAAATTAGCCACAAATTCAAGATAAAGAAAATGCAATATAAACAAACATAAAATTACTATGTAAAATGTAATAATTAAATTAATAACTAACTAAAAAACAAACACTTGACGATACAAAAGTACATGAAAATGAAAGGATACGGAAACAAATACAAAATTTTATAAGAATTTACGACAGTATTTAATGAGAGCTGATCTGTTTTATACACTCTGCACTCATTCATTTTTTTTATTTGGGTCATTTACATATACACTCACGTTTGTGAAAATTGCAACACCAAGAAGGAATCGTCATAATTGAATGCAATTTAATACACAGTTGAGTGGTAGTGGTACAAATAAATGATTAAATGTTCAAAGAAAACAAACAAGAACAAGAGATCAGAATCAGTATTTTGTGTGGCCACCACGCGCCGCAATAAGTGCTGCTACACGACGTGGCATGGAGTCAAACAAAGTTTGATGAATGTCTGGAGGAAGAGCATTCCATATCGTTTGTACGCGTACCCAAAGTTCGTCTGCAGACGCAACAGGACGAGGATCACGAGCAAGACGCCGACCAATGACATCCCACACATGTTCAATTGGCGACATATCCGGGGAACACGCAGGCCAAGGAAGAAGCTGTACCTGCTGCGCTGCAAAGAAGGATTTAACAATCCGAGCAGTCAATTTGTAATATTTCTTAAATCTTGAAATTTTTTCTTAAATACCTTGGATAAGGCAGCTAATAATTTGAAATTTTGATGAATCACTGAACTTTAAATACTAAAATAAACTAATACAAATTTCTAATTCTCCCAGTTTTCTTAATTCAGGTGTTAATTAAAAAACTTCTTCCACAAAGGGTAGTGTATATCTCGATTGGCTTACAGCTTTAAGAGTACTCCATTACCCCAACAGTAAATGATAGCTGCATCAATGGCCGAGCTTGTTAAAGGCGTTGAATGCTGGAGTTCGACGCGATTTCGATCGCAGGCGAGTGGGTCTTGCTGGTTTTCTCCATGTGTAACGAGAGTACGAGCCAGTTTTTATTAGAAAGTCGTCCGCGAAATTATCCCCCTCAGCAGACAGCTCTCGTGTTCTTTGCCATATTCAAATAACATAACCGTAAATAATAGTAACAACAATAATAATAAACTTTCTGGAAGGATGTCAGGAATGTAAATTACATTGCGTAAATTTTAAATCTAATTTGATTCAAAGAACTGAAGTTTTTTTAAAAATAAAGTGTACATACAAGGCTTCTTTTTAATTTGTTCATGATAAAAAATTTTCATTAACTTCGATAATTTACTCGAAAATTAAAAGGCATTAAAATTCGTACAATTAAACTAATTGCTAATTATGCTCTTGACACTTTAAAAAATTAAGATACTTAACACAAACGGCTCAAGTTAAAAAAAATCATAAAAATTGATATCGTAATGAGTGCTTTTTATATTCGCTTTATTTACAGAAAGTTAGATTGCTTTCCGAAGACGAATGACGGAAAGGATTAATTTGAGGCTTTCTTTGACAAGTGGGATATACCATATTTTCTCATAGGCAGCTTTAAGCTAACGGGAAGACTGAAGAAGAGAATGAAATATCTCGGCTACTTTAGCAAATCATTTTAAAACCAAATTAGAATGGGGTGCTAGTTTGACTTCTCATCATGAGTCAACTTTCGATTAACCGGGGTAATAAGACGACGCCTTTGATTTGCAGTAAATTACGGCTAATTCAAAGATAGTTAAAAAAAAGAAAGAGAGAAACAATCCGTATTTATAACTA
Source organism: Stegodyphus mimosarum (assembly GCA_000611955.2). NCBI lineage: Eukaryota > Metazoa > Arthropoda > Arachnida > Araneae > Eresidae > Stegodyphus > Stegodyphus mimosarum. The sequence continues at coordinate 182,858 of KK114665.1, forward strand.
CCAGAAAATTGCTCTTGAGTATTTATCTCTATTTTCAAGCAGATTAATTTAGACATTAACGTTAACTTCATTTGACTATGCAAATTATATCAGCATGCAATTAAAAAAAACCGTTTCAAAACTTAAAGAACACTGTTTTTATTTAATCATATGTTGTATGTCAATAGGAGTCGATATGAAATAGGAGATTTATATTTATATATTTAATTTATTTTTATGATTTAGCAGTTTATTTTTAATGTTTATATATTGTTCCGGATGTAGAGATGTATTAGAAATGTTTATCCTTTTTAATCATCCAAATTGCATAGAGTTAAATTATATACTGTTGTGAACGAAAAAGCTAATATCACTGCTTTTATAATAGTACTTCATGTTTTCCATCTTGTATTTTCTGTAGATAGGATAGGCCTTGTATGTTATGTTTTCTGAGATACTTACATTTTACTGGAATGGTTTGTGTTCAATAGCATAAGAAACTTGAATTTATTTTACTTTTCTTTAATTTTAAGACAGGGCCTTGCTAATCCACGGTTTTGTTATAATCCGGCTCTAGTTAATCAGAAGTTGATCATAATTGAAAAAGAGCATTTCGAATAACCGAAATATAAAATAAGGAGCTGATGCTTTTAAATTCCGAAAAGAAAGTCATTATGCTGCATATATAGTATGCATTCTCTGCAGATAAAAAAACCAAACACTTGTTCATTTTCCTCGGGTAACTGCTTCAAGACGTGTCGACTGATGCAAATATCGATTAATTGATATTACTGAAAAAGAAATTTGAAAAGGATCTGAAAGCGATTAGTTTTTATGAACGTAACCTACCATTTTAGGCACACCAATGGCCGAACGGTAAAAGCCGCTGAACACTGGGATTTCGGTCCGAGGCTCGAGTCCCGGCGAACCAGCTGGTTCCACGGGCGTTTTCGTGATATTTTCCCTGTGTAACGTAGATACAAACCAGTTGCCCTTAAAAAGTCTTCTACGGGCCATCCTTCCATTGCTTGTAATTCGTAATGGCAAAGCACGTAGTAAAAACCCAACGTTTTAAATTAAAAAATAAACCCAACGTTTTAAATTAAAAAATAAACCCAACGTTTTAAAGAAAAAATGCCTTAAAGTTTCTACAAAGAAAATGGGTAACGTTTCTAAAATGTTCGAGCTGTAGTATTAAATGCTAACTAGTTTAAAAATATTCTGAACATATGGCTGTTAAGCGTTCTGGAGTGTGTGACCGATATGCCTGGATGGCGCCAGATTTATACAGTCTTGCTTAGACGAACTCCAGTTTTGCTTATATTGAAAACCCTATTTACTGAAAAAAGTTCTTTAAACAATATATAATAATGATCCAAATTCTGTGGGAATATTTCGAGCTTGTATATATAACACGAAGCCAGCTGAAGTTTAAGGAAAAGGGGGGAGAGTAAGGATTCGGCGCTTCAGTACAAAAATGGCTTTCTTAGTTTCCCTGGGTCGTGATATTAGTCTGATTTATGGTTCTCCCAGAAAAAAAGCAGATGGGGGCGGAAAATGTGGAGCTTCTTGTGGGTAAGGCAACACCTTCGTCATGAATGTATCCCTTTGGTCTCTTCCCCTACTTCGGCATGTGCTGGTCAGCCGCATCGGCGCCGTCGGTCTGTCTAAACAGGAAGCGAGATTTTCATCTCGTTTAGAAGCGGCTTCCATCTCTTTGTTCCTTTCTCATTAGATGCTGGAAAGAGAGAAAAAATGAACGAAGGATCTTTCAGATGGTATTATTATCCTTTTGCAGAATAAGCTGCCGTTGCAAATGAGTTGGGCAAAAATATCAAATTCAGCCTTGTTGCACGTGCAATATAGTTAATAGTTTTTGCACCGTTCACACGAGAATGCTAAATGTTACTGAAGAAAGGACCGATGTCTTTCTACGATAATAGAACTTCGATTACCCGAACTAATTAGAATGTGTCTCGGATAATCGAGATTTTCAAAAACTGGCAGTTTCCCTTATTTTAGAACATCCTAAAAAGTTTTGCTTAGTATCAGTGTTGCATCCTTTGAGCTGCGTTGCTAAATAAACCACATGTACGTACATTCTCTAAGTCAATATTCATGGCTAATTTTGTAGATTTTCGCTTTATTGTCTAACATTCAGAAATTATGAAATTTTTCTTCTCTATATTCAGAATAACCAACCAATACCACACTGATGTGCCAATGTTTAAAGGCTCACGTGTTGAAGATCTTCCAACATATCTATGTTGTCTTGAATAGATAACCCATTACGCTCAGGCACTATGAGTGAAAGTATCGGAAACAAAAAAGAAATCTTATAAAGTATATTGAAGATGCAAGTTTGATACAAATTGTGTAAAGCTTCCATTCACGCTTGTCACGACAACAAGTCCAGAAGTGAAGAAGTTGCAGCATGATGTTTGATCGAAAGCTTTTAACTTTTTTAATGGTTGCCTCCCCGTCCTTGAATCGAAGTTCCCTAATCTACTTGAAAAATATTTCTTTTCTTTATTTAGGAAATCACATTTATTGCATGATAATTTAAGTATTGAAAAATTTAAAAAAAGCTTAATTTACATATAGTAAGTAAAAAAATACACGAGTTTTTAATGACTATGTCGTTTTTGTTTATTCGTCATATTTTTGAAATGCGATTATTTTTATGAAAGAGCCTTGCTTCAGTCAGCGCTTGTATTTAAGAGAATTCTTGCTTTTTAGAGTTTTTTATGTGCAAATATCACCACCCATTTAACAAAGATCAAAGCTATACACGTGTACAGGCATTTAGCCACTATACCACAGCGATATGTTCTTGCTATAGCAGTGAAATAATCCCAAATAGAGATCTGAAATGTTAAGTTCCTGAATCTTAGCTCCTTTAGAGAATGCAAAGTTAGCACATAATTCTCAAGACATTATTTGAGAGGCAGGTTCTCAGTAGCTTGGAAGAATTCAAATGCATAGATTGTGAAGGCTGTTAGGGAGGACATTGCTGTAGGTCAGATTAGAGCCTTTCAATTAGGAATCAAATGCGTGGCCAACCAGGGCGGCGATTTCGCCAAGTGCAGAAAATGAGAAGTCCTATTTTTTCGAAAAGAAGCAGGCAAACTCTAAAGTATCTTGTAATTAACCTGGATTGGTGGAAATAAACGTATGATGCAGCGTCATGTTGACGAGAAGTGGAGCTTCTAAAATCGTCGGATTGGGATAATGACCAGGGAAATAGAACTTGTGAAATTTGTTTTCACGTGATATTCAGGGTCCATCCTGAACTGTATAGAAATTTCTTGAATTTGCAGCTAATAGCAATGAGGCAGCTGGAATTTCAAATTATGGAATACTTGGATGTTAAGAATGCGTATGTCGAGAATTTTGAAACAGATTAAGACTGAATAAATAAATTTCAGATCATTTTGTGGTTTCTAATTTCACGGGAAGTAAATGATCTGAGAAAACAATCTTCTTCGATGATTTCGTAGTTGAAGACTTGGGGAAACCTGGCTGTGTCGTTTGTCCTGGCCTTCTTGAAGAAGTTTTCATTTATGGAATCCAGATATTTTTGATAGATTTAATTCTTAAATGTCTGAGAAGGCATGATTTTCCAATAAACCAGGGTACATTCATGACGATGCTTAGGAATGTATTCTGTATAATCTCTAGTTTCCGGATATTTGTATGATTATGCTTGGCCAGGCTGGAAAGTGAGGAGAAGTCTGAAACTGGAGAGAGGAAAATCCTTCTTTTCCTCCCTAGCGAGAGTTCAGAAAATTTTGAAATTAGTAGCAGAAGCACGAATTTGAGTGTTTTCCCTCTTACTTGTTTAAGGTGTATAGTTCAAATGAAGGATCTATTGCTTGTAATTCCAAAGTAAGTATTAACAAGAGATTCCGAAGAGATTAAACTTTTGGTGATTCGGTCAATCTTTTGAATTTCCTGATAAGCAGGATCTGTGATTAATCAGGGTTTCTGTAAGTTTTACAGGTTCTACACCACACCTCAATAGCTAGCAGTTTGCTTCGCAGTCGATCGATGGCATGTGCTTTTCTCCTTGATCTAACGAGGACTGCAGTGTCATCTACGTAACATGCTTAGAAGTGCGTTATGATCTTGCGCGACTTTCGTGAAGTCATTGATATAAATCAGATAGAGGATCGTATGTATTGACTGTACTCTATCTGACTGTACTTTATTAATATCGTTATGACACTTCCGCATCAATATGGTAGAAATCAGAGAAGCTGCCTACACAGCGAATGTGCGATTTTCGAGGAAAGAAGTGAGAATCTTCGTGGTTTCCATGAAAAGTTTCATCTCTGCGAACTTGTAAATAAGTTCTTTATGCCAAATGCGATCAAAAGCTTTGGCCACGTCAAGCATGAGAACTGTGATACTCAATTTGTCGGCTAGCGACGTCCCGATAAATTTGCAAACCCTCTTAAATCGTTTAACGGTTTAAAGTTCACGCAGGTCTATGATAACAGATATTAAAAGTGGCTTTAGGGTACCTGTTACTAACAATGGGTAATATTCTGTGTTCATGAATTTTTCCAATTCCTGTGCTGCAAACTCTAGCTGAATACGTTCATTAGTTCGTATTTTCAGTAAGATAATCTTTTATTTATTAAATCGGTGTTTATCGCTTTCGTGTCAAATAGAAATGGATCCAATATCTAGACTTTGCTAATAGACTTTGCTGTTGTACAGTTTCCATGAAATGATTCACTCAGTTATTAGACGTGTATTGCAATTTAAGGTGTAATTATTATTTTCTCAGTCTTCAAATTTGCAAAATTTCCATCGTCATTACGATGTTTCCTTTTTTTAAATTAGCGAAAATGATTTTTTATTAGTTGTTATTATGTTTTTTACCAAATCCTTGCACTAATGTGTTTAATTCATTCAGATAGCGAAGTACAGGGCGATCCAAGAGTTGTGACTTTCAAAAACTGTTAAAAAAAGTTCAAAATTGTATGTTAGTGGCATATTGTTTAAATGAATAATGCCCCTATCCTGTTACAAGAAGTGTCAATTTAATCATTCGACAAATAAGACGAATGTTTAGGGTCCGTAATTCGAACAAGCCGCGGCTTCAAGAGGAAAACAAAAGAAAGAAAATGACAAAGTATAACAATAATAATGAAATTAAAATAATAAACAGTGTTTTTAACTAATCGTTAATAGCACTGAAAATTTATATTATTTATAATTGATGCAAGTACAGTCTAAATAATAAAGAAATAAAATCGGATTCGATGCGACATATATTTACTGTAGTAGTTAAATGTTATCTGGCAAAGGCTTCTATGCTTGCGGTATTTCTGTCTTCATGTATGAAAAATGTTCAGAATTTTTTTCAGCATTCCAGGGACATAGTGCAAACTGAGTCTGTCGCATTCATAGACATTTGATATTTCAAAAAAAAAAAAAATGTTTTCAATGTGATTGAAAGCATGAATTCCTTTTATTCTCAACTCCAGTGACTTATGAAATAAGTATTCTTCAACATTTCCTTTTCCCTTAACGTATTGCACAAATACCAGTAACTGATTGCAATTACCAACATCTTTTGATTCGTCCAGTTAATCACTTTCTTTTAGAAGACTGGTTTTGATATCTTTTGCTACTTGCAGGAAGATGTCTTTACTGAAATATTGAATGCGCGATTGAATCCGCAACAACAGAATCTGCTGAATTTTCTTATGTCCTTTAGAACCTAATACTGTTTTTACAATATCAAGTGCACAACCATGTGCAATATTTTTAGTTATGTTTACTATGCGGCACCATGTTTACCAAATGCACCATTTTTAATTAGTTAGTGTATGACTTATTCTTCTCTTGATAGGCCGCCACTTGATAAGAAGCTTTCACGATATTCAAACTATATCCTGCAGATTCACGACTATGCTGATTGTTGAAATGCTGTTAGCAAATTTAACGGTTAAAGATAAGAGTTATAAAATGCTCTCTTTTTCAAAATGAACTCATAAGCAACACAATTGTGTTTCCACTGGCGTTTTTTCGACATAGTTATTAAAATTCAATAAAATAATAATTAAATTTCCAAAATTTTCAGAAAATGTTTACGTAATCATTTGATTATATCTGTTTGAGCTTTAACTGCTAACTAATGTTGGTAAATCAAAGAAATTTACTGTTAGTTTGCGCGTTAAATCACGTCTTTCGTACTCAGAGCGTGTGAGCACATGCGTATATCAACCATATCCTTATTGCATCGCATGTACTGGTAAGTACAGTGCTTCGAGATAAAGGTAGAGAGGTTAGAATTGGAGGTGCGAAAACAAAGTTTATATAACAGAAAAAATTGATTCACAGAAGAATAAAATATGATATTACTTTTTGTGAAGTAGTAGTTGTCAAACAGTGCACAGCGAGTAATCTTAGGAATAGATTATAAGTCTTCTTTCGTTGAACTCATCATTTCATAAAACAAAATTTAAACATAATTTTAGATATCTTTAAATAGAATATATTAACAAGGAATAATGACCAGAGCCGCTAGAACGGGATATAAAGCATAAACATAAATAAATAAATAAAATAATAAAAAAATATTGAAGTTTCTCCAAAGAATAAGCAAAATGCGTAGCATGTGTGTTACTTAAGTTTAAGTGTAAAATTGGAACAACGATCAGCAGAAACATATCTAAGAAAATGTGACTCTTCTCATCGGCTTTTTATAATTGAAAAACGTAAGGGGAAAGGGTAGCTCGTCTAAGTTCCACAGTAAGGACAGAAAAACAGAACGCGTGATTTTTTTCCTCGCCGTCAGTTTCGCCCAGATTAAACTCGTCGTTTCAGTCTTTCTACTATAAATATTTTAACACTTCTTTTTGTGTTTCTTCTTATTTTTATTTCAGGTTACCAATCGGGAGAACTGGGAAACTTTTGTCCTAACTTTGTAGAGATATTAGGTTATGTGGAATGAAAAATGAGCAATGCCCTCGCTGGGACTCGAACCACGGACCTCTCCAATACGCATCGAGCGTACTGATCACTATACCAGGAAGGCATGCAAAGAAGGTGGGAGAAATATCTTATAACTTTAATATAAGTTTGTATAATTAAAAAAAAATTAACACATAGAAGAACAAAATAAGAGATTATTTATTACTATAAGCTTTGTACCAAGCATGGATATAGCTCACGAGTGTTAGTTTCCATCGAAAATCCAGAAATTTCTTTTGTATCTCTGAAAAGGCTTTTTCGCATCCCAGGTTTTAAACCACTGTGTTATGCTATATGGACCGCTTCCGATATTCTGCACGTTTATACGAATATGTATCTACGCGCGTATGTTTGTGCACGTTGGTCTGAATGAAACGTGCAAAATAATAATTGCGCAAAACGTACGCTATTGACCTGAACCCCAATTAAAAGCCAACTGTGGTTTTAGAGTGTCAAAAGGAAAGAAGCATAACTTAAAATTAACTGTTAACAAACTCTGGATAAACCTTAGAAAGTGAACAAACGGAATATGAGAAACTAAATAAACACTGTCGTTAATTATTGGGGGCTATTTTGTTAGATCCATGAATATAGCAGTACCTATTACAGTTGTTAGGTATATTCGGCGTATTACACACACCCTTTTCTTTAGAAAGAAACTTAAAAGATACTTGTGTGATGTTCTTTCTTTAAATGACCTTCATTCGAAGATCTTTATCAAGCTTTCGAACAATGGTATACTGAATTGACAAAACGATAAGGGGAACAATACGTGTGCTGGGAAATGCTTGAAGGAGTAAATAATTCTGCAAAGACAGTGCATTGTATTCAATGCAGATGTACACGAGAATATTATTTTAGTGTTTGGAGAAAAGGGAATATTGTTTGAGATAAGTATGCTCTTCAGTATTTATTGAAAGGAAACATAGCTTCCAATAAGAATACACAGTAATATTAATATTACAGTATCTAGTAAGGGACCCACCAGCGGCCGAGCACTTAAGTCGCTGAACACTGGTAGTTCCGACCTGGGCTCGATTCGAGTCGAACGAGATGGCTGCATGGGCGTTTTCGTGGTTTTAATAATGCGTAACGCCTATACGAGCCAGTTTCCCGTAGAAAATCCTCCACAAAAGCATGTAGTCCTAAGTGTACATAATCTGCATCTAGTATGGTATGATATCTCCATTTCTTCTTTCTTGCACTTTAAATCTCTCGCTCGTTTTTTTTTTTTTTTTTTCTCAGAGTCGTCTGTTACAGCTTTCTAGTTTTCGGCACTGCTCAGTTCTTCCTCATGTGCTGTGATCTTCAGAACTATTAAGAACATTAGATATCTCCATTTTCTTGAAGCTTTTTATTATTAGTGCGTCTTCAGTCAGAGCCCATGCGCTCAAATTCCATGAGCAAATCAATTAGTAAAACGAAAGGAATCACTACGTGGACAACTCCATTTAAAAATCTAGGGAAGCTCGCTTTCTAAACGTCTTGAGGAATGGAAAAATTACATGAATACTTAAAAACATTTCAGAACTTTTTGTAAAAAAGCTAGGGTTAAAATACGGTATGTATTAACTATATTAATATAAATTAATATCGAAATAATATAATATATTTATAAAGTATAAATCTCATATTATTATGTGTTAACTATATTAACAGCTACCAGAATTTCTAATTTTGCTATGAAAGTGTAATATTTCGTGCACTAAATAAATCGAAGACTTACTTCCAGTTTTTAATATTACAGTAACATTGTTAAATTAGGAACTAATGGAAAATAATAATTGATCACTTCTGATCATTAATTTTATCCTTTTTCCAAGATTTCCAAGAAACATAATTTTTTACTTAAGCTAGATTCCGTGATTATGATACAACGTTCTTTAAATAATTCTTCACATTCCTAAATAGTTATATTAATTCTCCATACATTCTTCTTGTCTTCACAGCTCGTAACTTAACGTCAATACTCAAATGGAGCCGAGGCGGTTCATTTATGTTTTCGACTAGATTGGCGACCGGTCTCGTTTATTTCAAAGCTAATGGTTAGTTTTTTTATTTTAAATTTCGTAAATCTTAAAACACTTGACTTTGAAATGGATTATCTTGGATTAAGATATCTGCAAATAAAAACTAAAAGCATTTTCTTTAAATACGATTCGAAGTTAATGAAGAGGCCGCTGGCAGTCTGTTTACAAAGGAAGTTGGCGTGTAAGGGCGATAAATGATTAAAAGTATTAGGATTATTGATTTGGTTTAAAAGCTTCGAACTGTGTTCGAATTAAAATAATTAACGAGTAATTAACAAAATAATAAAATTAAGTGTACAGAATACATAAAAAAATTTAGTGAAGAGTGAGTATTTTTGAAAATACGAAAAAAATTTATAATCTGAGATTTTTGTAATGTTTTCTTTATAAACTCTAAATGCTTTAAACAAGTTAAAACAAATAAGACGTACTTTAGGAAATGATAAGATGGTTTATTTGATTCATAAAGTTCAAAGTGTTATAGAAAAGATAATGATTAATGAAAACAATAAAACACACGATATGATAAATATTTTGTGTATGTTTTAGGCAATACTATGCAAAACTTAAATAAAGTTTTTGTAACAGTTCCTCCTCTTGATACTTAAAGTCTGTTTTGTGCGTTTAAAAATATTGTTTGCTGAGAGTATTTTAGAAAATTATGCATATTTTTTCCTTACATTATTCGTTACTTATCTTTGTAACTATTTTCAATTTATTAATATGGTGGTATTCATCCAGTGTACTGCAATTCTGTGTCAGAATTTTGCTTTAACAGGTATCACAACTTTTAATAAGGTATATTCGTTTTGGCAAATCCCTAATCGCCATGTAATCTATAATCACCTTCTGTAAGACGACCGTTTCGACTAGAGATCGAAATCGTTTGAAAATTTGATAAAAATTTAAAAGTAGTGGAACTTTCTCTGCCTCACCTTCTGCTGTTGTTATACTATATTTTTATTTATGAAATATAATAATAATTTTTGTGTTTTCTAAATGTTACCGTTATTAAATGCATATATTTCTCTATTTCATAATTAAATAATATACAGTGAAACCTCGTAAGGCGACCACCTATGTTCCCAGATAATTTAGGCATTTTGTAAAGGGATGGTTTTTCAATGATGTTTAATACTAAGGTTTCTAGCCCTAAGAAATACTGATTACTTTCTGAAATAAGCTATTGTGAAAGTTGATTGCCATGAGAAGTATCATTGAATGTTCATATATCTTTATTTCCTTATCAATTAAACATACTATTTTTACTTAGAAGTGTACCATCTTGCCTGTCCGAAAATGTCTTTATGTAGTAAATTAGATATCTCCGAAGCTTTTTATAGAAAACAAAATTTCTCAGGCTTAAAAACTGTTAGAAATATTTCGGTGCCAGAGTTGTACGTAAGATAGTCTGCTTTATTGAATGTTACTTCGATTGCCATCTCTCAAAATGTCAAAGATAAAATATTTCTCGCTTTATAAGTTTGGTTTGGTTCTGTTTGGTTTGACTTATTTGATTATGACGAAGCACACGAAGGCTAATTGGGTACTTACGTATTAACGCAACCAACTTGGCGCAGTTTGGCGAATTTTTACCAGTGAAAATGAAAAAGTTACTTATTGGGTGCAAGATTATTATTATTGGGTTTGCGCTCCTTTGTTTAGTGATTCCCAAACCATCGTTATTTATAATAAGTCGGTAAACATTACCAACATATGAAAAGAAAATACACTTTAACAATTTAAAATATAAGTTTTAATTATTAAGTAAGGATTACATTACATGATAAATAAAACACATACATTCTTCTTCAAATCTTTCTGTAATATTTTTGCGCTATTCTTCTTTCGAAGTACACAGCGATCTATTTTCGCTTAAAAAAATCAGATAATTGCGAAGACTTCTTCGTGCAAACCTCGGCAACAGCGGTTATCTAGGAAAATGTGAATACTCGTTGTTTCCTTCAGAAAATTTTCAGCAAAATTCTGTATTCTTTCAGAAAATTTACCGCAGTTTCTTTCATTGCTGGCAAATTCCACAAGCTCATATTTTTAAAATTAGGCAAAAAATATCACGATTTGTTTATAAAAACCGTTGGAACTTGGCATACAGCGAAATAGAACGCACACGAAAACAGCAGCTTTCCTTGACCGAAGGACTGTTATGAGCATGGTTGCCAGAAATTTGGCGTGTTTTACTAAGGTGGTTGCATTAATACGTAAGTACCGCTAATTGCCTAAAGAGAAGGATGCCTTCGTTGAGGACTTCCTGAGGAAGACTGGCTCGTATAAACGTTACACATGAGGAAAACCACGAAAACGCCCATGCAGACAGTCCATTCGCCGAGGTTCGAACCCCAGACTGAATTACTAGTGTCCAGCGACTTTACCGCTTGGCCGATGGTGGGCCTCTCGCTTTATAAATGAGCTTAACACAAGTATTGAGATGAGACTTTTGATACATATAAGAGTTTTCTACAACATTCTTAAGAATTAGGAAGCTATAATTGTGTAACTATATTAACTCTATTTTCTTTATCAGCCCCATCAATGACCGAGCTACTGAAGTTACCGAGCTATTGAGTTAAGACTACTGAATGCTGGTAGTTCGACCTCGGTTCGATCCCAAGAGAACGAGCTGGCCGCTTGGTTGGTTTTCGTAGATTTTACAACGTGTAACATGAATACGTACCAGTTTCTCTTAAAAGGTCCTCCACGAAGGCATCTCTTCCATTAGGCTAATAGCTTTCGCATGCCCTACGAATTTTAATATTTGCTATTTTTAATACTGAGTTCCTCATCACCAAGTACCGCGGATGTATTCAGAGCTTTCAATAAAACTTGTACCTAATAGCCCTAATAAATTCGTATCTGAATGTATAAAGCCCCTGAGCGTTTTCTCAATTGCGATAATTAACTTTAGTAATTACTGGTGTATGCTATCTAATTGCTCCCTTAGAAGATAAAATAAATAATGAAGATAAGATACAAAATATATTATAGTTTAAGGAAATTTTCTTATAGTTTTAAATTCATTTAAATATCGGAGGGGTAGAAGGCAAACTATCATTATTAGATTTTGGTTGATAATTTGTATTCAGATATACACTTTCAATGCTATGCGATTTCAGAACCTGAAAACTTTTTATTATTTTACCTTAATTTTAAATAAGGTTACGAATTGAAATTGAAAAGCCCTATGCCAATATCAATGTTCCGATTTAAAACTGTAATTTACCAGAGGGAAAAATAATAATAGTAATAATAACAATGACCGGCAACTTTAATTCTAATTCCTTAGACGTCTAGTACCATCGTTTTGATTCCTATCTTTGGGAATAAACATTTCCATTAACGAAATGGCAATATGTATAATAACAATAATCAGTGCTTCGAAACAAGTTAGTACGAGGTTCTTCAAGACTTAGAACATCAATCACCATTTGGGTGGGAAAAGTGAGGGTAAAAGAAAGAATACAAAATAGTCGAAGAGTGGAGGTCATCATCGCAAGTATCTCGCTGTCGATGAAGACGGATCGCAACTTTCCTGTCCTGTGATTGTTCTTACAACAACGCCCGTTACAAGATATGTGAGCTTTTTAACCTGCCAGGTGTCATTTCCTCAGAACAGTCGCACGACACCCCCTCTTCTTATTTTTTGCTTGGCTCATCTTCAGTTCATCAGCGGATGTGGTAAATGTCTTGTAAATGATTAAGAGTGATAACAGCTGAAGCAGCAGTACTGTTACTAAAAGCCGGAAAATACGTGTTATGGGGACATTTTATCGTAGTGAATATTAATCTTCTATAATGGCTGAACAAAAACAGATTTACTGTTAGGAGAAGAGCGATGCGTGTTTTAGATTCTTTTGATAAGCATTATGGTTTGGAAGATGATAATCGTAATGAATTTTTTAGGGTAGAAGTTAATCTTATATTTAATTCACCTCTGCTGGGCTTAATTTCGTGTCGGAAGCCGTAAATAGTTATCAGAAATGAACAAAAATTGAAATAAAATAAAGCTGGATAAAAATAAATGAAAAATAGAAAAACAAATAAATCAATGAAATAAAAATTAACAATAAGCAATTAAGCGAAAAGTAAAATGAAATGTAAATAATAAATCGAATAGATGAAAAAATTTAACTTAAGTAGTTAAAAAAAATCTGTAAGCTTTCAGATTTTACATTACTCCCAAAGGGGCGTTTTTTTAACGCTTTGTGTGTTACCTTTATTTATTAAATATCATGTTCTTCGCACTTAAACCATTTAATTGAACAGCAATATCGTAAAATAATTTTTAAATGAGCATATCTTTAGGACTTTCGATACACAGTCTTGCGCGCTGGAGATAATTTTTTTTTTTCGTACAGTTTTGCCATTCCTCGCTTTGAAATCGTTGAGTTTGTTAATCAAAAATTCTTTGATGTCTGAGAAATATGAAATCGATAATAAAACAAATACCAAATTAGAGCTTCCAGATGCCCATATTCGGTTTAGGATTACGTTATTCAAAATTTGATGGCTCTAGGTTCGGTTGTTTGATGACAGGGGGAGAAACACATATGCATTTATGTAGATTCTTCATTATTGAATTTCTTTAAATATAATACAGGGCTGTAATATTTTGTGGCAGTTTGAAAAGTGAATCAACACAGAAAGTGAATCGACGCAAAATGACAAAACGAAATTAATTCTGAGCTAACGCCCTTTGGGCTAATAATAAATTTTAGTAACTGAAATTACTATATTTTAGCTAATACATAGTTAAAAGTAAATTTTATATATAACCTTTAATAACTTCAAATTAAATTTAGTCACAGAAGGGAAATAAAGAGAAAATTAAGAGAAATCATAGAAAAATAAACAAGAAACAAAGCTTTCCAAAAGCATTTTTTAAAAATATACTGTATTAAAGACTAACATGATTTTTTTATAGAAAGTATTGTAATTTGCATCAGTTATTTCTCTCACACATTTTTTTTATTCTGCGACTTATTATGATTTAAAAAAAAATAGAATACTTCAAGTTGTTATTCGATGCGCGAAAACCTTGACAAAACCTTTTGATTGAAGTTCGTGTTCCCTGGTCGTTATTCTGATTCAACTGAGCCTCAAATTGTTGAAATGAGCCTGATATTCTCTGTGGTCAAATAAAATTACTCCATTATTTTTACTTCTAATACACTTCAAGGTTTCTTGACTAAACAAGAAACTTCCTTATTCGCTAATTCATATCCCTTAAATATATATTTCCTGATGGGATTAACGTTATGTGCTGATTCTTAACGTTTCCCTTCTGTTCAAATGTCTGTGCAAATGTATGTCGTATATTCAGTACAATTTCAGTCTGAGTAATTATCGAAAGAAAATGTTACGTAAATAATAGAATTTTCTGTGCCATTGCTATTCCCTAAGGGAAAGTGTCTATAGTGAGAAGTACCCTCGGCCCCTCTAGTCATAAAAAAAGAGTACTGGAGCTCATCCAGCTGTGGACAAGGGTAGGATGTAACTAGAATTGTGAATTCGTTTTAGAACCTAGTGTCTGAATTTGATTAACAATTCGGCGGTTGCGAGATTAAGCAATTCTTTTTTCCCAAATGCGCACGAAATTTGTGATGTGAACTTGTTCGTTTGTGCCCACTGCATTGCGTAACTGGAATGCGAGCTGGGTTCGTTCAGACTATCATAGGGTTAAGAAACTCAAAAGCAAAATATTAATAGTACTGTAAATCTTGTGATAGTGTCCATTATATGCATGTATCTTTTTTCGCAGTATTAGTGGTATACCGATGTCCATCCCACGCTGTATCGATCGAATGCCGGTATCGACTTTATACAGTATTTGTTCCTGTGTTAGTCTCACACCTTGTCGACAGTACACTGGTGTCGATCACATGCCTCAAACAAATGGGTGACAAATGTGCATTAATTCTATTACACATTGTTACATCTCTAGAAGTGGACGGAAAAGGAACATGTATGGGAGATCCTCGGATTTTGCCTACCATTAGGAGACTGTTCTTCGAAATTAGAACAAAGCTGGCCAGATTTATACTGTCACCCGTAAGGTACCCAAGCCTTAATCAGTAACCCATGCCTTTTGGCCAAGATAAAATTTATAGACTTGATTTGATATTTACACGTTATTCTCGAAATTTCTTTTCCGTTTTCTCGGTTGAATGCTGGTACCAGAGCCGGTGCTAGGCTTTTTGCATCGTGGTGCAATCTTAGCTGTCGCACCGGTTGCACTGGCTCTGGCTGGTAATTATTTCAGTCGTATGCTGATATCATCCTTTACCGATGTTGATTCTAAGAGACAAAGAGAAACATAGTGGCCGATTTAAATTTTCTTTTTCCTCGTAAGCACATTTTTAACACGAATTCGTCATCACAGTAAGAGCAAACTGTGCGCCTGTTCTTGATCACATTTTTGTTTTTCCTATTCCTTAATAAAAATTAATTCCGATACAGTAGAAACAGTGCAACAAGCAGCGGAGTTTGTTAGCATGGGAGCGAGAGGTGAAAAAGGCGGCATGTCCAAGATCACGTTTGAATCCGGAATGATTTTTTAGTTTTGGTTCACTTTTAATCCCTGTTGGTTAATAATAAGTTTGTTTTCCCAAATTGAAATCATCATTTTCTTATCGTCTGCATCATGGGATTTATGTAAGAATCATATGACATGGATTAATTTTAAAATGACGCAATTTACAGAGATTTATTATAAACAGTTACTATTTTTAGGACAGAAAAGGAAATACCCAAATTAAAATGGAGAGTTAAAGGAAAACTGCAATTTAAAGTTAGAATTTAGATTTACATACTTTCATCTTACAAACATGAAGCATATTTTGTATCTTTTTATATTATTTAAATCAACGAGACTATTAAAAAACCTAAATAAATTAAAAATAAGCAAAACTCTAAATAGCTTCGGAAAACAAAAACAATAGACTGTAATAACTGGTGTTCTCCTATTAAATTGTTTAATGCAGTGTGCATGAAAATTATTTTTCCTTCCTTTACCACTGTTACATTCGGATATAGATTAAAAGTGCTGTGGGTTTCTTTCACTAGCATTTTTATACTAAAGTTTTTATATTAAAATTATAATTAAAGTGAACTTTCGATGAATCACAATAAGAATTGGAACGACGTTTACTATTAACCCAAAACCACGATTAATTCGACGGAAGTTAAAAAGAGTGAAAAAGAATACCACTATTATAATTAACAGAAAAATACTAATAACAGTTTTAACTAGTCTATTGTACTTACAACCATACCGATTCCTATGTGCTTAGAAGTTAAAGTTGACTTGACATCTGATCACGTTCCGGTTATTGGCACTCTTGGAATCTCCAAAACTGAAAAACCCTGCTTAAAAAAGATTACTAATTGGATCAAATTTACTGAAATTCTATACAATTACAACCCGCCCTTCCTTCCCTTGAAGAATAACACCGACATTGATAGAGCTATCAACATGCTCACAGATACTATTATGCATGCGTATGATAATGCAACGCATAGCGTCCCGGCCGATAGATTTACTGGGAAATTACCAACAAGCATTCGAGAAAAAATGAAAACCAGAAATAAACTACGAAAACGATGGAATTTATCATGGGACCCTGGATTAAAAAGACAACTTAATAAACTTAATCGTGAAATTAAAAAGGAAATTGCAGATCATCGCAAGGAAATCTGGGATGAAAAAATACTTAATTTCAACGCGCCTGACAACTCCTTCTGGAATTTTACTAAGCGCCTGAAAAATAAACCTACGATAAATAAACCCATTTATGGGGAACAAAGAATTGCTCTCACTAACTTAGAAAAAGCTGAGGTCCATGCTGATCATCTCGAAATTCAGTTTTCGCCTAATGAGTCACCAAATGACCCAGAATTCACTAATTATGTCAACCATTATATCTCTGACTGGATTAATGCACCTGCAGTACATAGATGCCCTAAATTTGCAACACCTCAAGAAGTTATTTATATTATCAAGAAGCTCAAGAATCAAAAAGCCCCAGGGCACGACAAGCTTACAAACATTGCAATCAAACATCTCCCTACTAATGTTCTATGCAGATTTGTAAATATCATAAACGCATGCCTTACAAATTTATATTTTCCCGTTTGCTGGAAAAAAGCCAAAATTATCCTGATTCCTAAACCTGGCAAAGATCATATGAAGCCAGAAGGTTACCGACCTATCAGCCTTTTGCCTGGTCTAGGCAAAATTTACGAGCGAATTATTATGAACAGACTTCAAACTTATTTCGATCTTTTACCCAAGGAACAATTTGGATTTCAGAAAAACCTTTCAACTGTTAAACAGCTCGTTCGGCTAACTGAATTTATTGGAAATGCTCTGCATAACAAATCTTGTGTAGCCTTACTCATGCTAGACGTGGCGAAAGCCTTCGACCGCGTCTGGCATGAGGGGCTCATCTACAAGCTTATCTCCTTAAACATTGAACCGGAAATGATCAAGTTACTATACTCCTTTCTTACAAATAGAAAATTTTTTGTTTCCATAGAAAATGAACACTCAAGTCTCAGGAATATTAAAGCTTCTGTTCCACAAGGTTCTATTTTAGGACCCCTTCTTTATCTCTTTTATGTGTCAGATTTTCCGCCCCTGGATCTGATTAGCGGCTGCTTTATCGGCTGCTATGCGGACGATACTGCAGTGGCTGTCAGATCCATTAGGGCTGAACATGCAGTATTAAAACTTCAAAAATTTATGCCTTCCATTGAATCGTGGTGCACCAAGTGGCGTATTGCTATTAATGCATCAAAGTCTCAACTTTTACTCATCCGGAGAAGATATGCACGCAAAGGATTCTATGGTGAATTGAAATTATTTAATGAAAAAATACCACTTGTCACCAAAGCCAAGTACCTTGGTATCGTGCTGAACACCTCCTTTAAGTGGAATGATCATATTGCAAAAATTAAACAGAAGACCATAGGAGTAATTAACAGCCTCACTCCCTTACTTGGAAAATATTCAAGACTAGACCTTTATAAAAAACGTCACATATACACTGCTATTATTCGTCCAATTATGACATACGCTTCACCCGCATGGGCAGCCTATAAGGCAAAGGATATTAAAATTCTTCAAATTATTCAAAATAGATTCTTAAGATTAATTACCGGAGTTCACTTTTATGTTTCTAACGATATGCTACATAAGGATCTACAAATTGAAACTATGGAAAAATATCTGCACAAATTGAACAAAAATTTCTTCGATAAAGCCATAAATTGTGACCGACTGAAGCACTTCAACACGTTTGATTACATCATCCTTGAAGAGGACGTTGACCTTCGTGCACTTGCAGCATTCCTCACGCGGAGTGCTAACTTCCCCACGTAATAAAAATTCATGACTGGTTTCCGTTCACACAATGTTTAATATCCTGTACATGTTTGGTGCCTACCTTACTTATACTTTTCAATTTACATTAACTGTTTTGTAACTCATGATACTGTATCGTATTTAAACTTGTATATTTTATATTTATTATGCATTGTATATCTTTTCAGTCGTCTTGTATTTGCCACTTGTGGCTTCCCTTTTGACCTTTACTCTTTTATTTTTTATTTGTCTGGACTTTCAACGTCTTGTGGCCTTTTTAGGCAAATTTTGTCATTGAGCCGGTAAAGTTGCATTATTTGCAATAATTCGGCTATAAAATCACTGACTGACTGACTGACTTTGTAAGCATTTTAAAGTAGAATATAAATTTATTTGGTACGTAAACTGAAGTTAGTATTCAAAACAAAAAAAAGTGCTCGAAATAACTGAAGAATAAGTATCATTAGGAATGAAGAAAGTTATAAATGGCATGAATGAAGAATATTCGCATGGGAAACTGAATAACATAACTGAGTTCAAATGTGCATACAAACGTCAGTTTGAACTATTTTTGTTTTTCTCCGACAGTTTATTTGTCAGGTATGATTTGCTAACGCTGCTGTTATTCCATATATTTTTCTTTTCCTTTTTGTGCTTTTCAGAGACAGTTTTGTTTTATGCTGGTCGTTTGTAATTGTAATTTTCCATCGTTCGGTATTAACTTTTTACTCCCCACCAAACTATATACATAGTAAGGGAGGTAATTTTTTTTCCTAAAAATTAGATAGTGAGTTTTCGGCGAATTAGAGTCCGTAAAACACTTTTTTTTTATTAATTTTACAAAGATGTCAACCTGTCTGTGTGTGTATCTATACGTGCGTGACGCATTTTTCGTCCATGATAACTCTTACATCAGACTTATTTGCAATAATACATCAGACTTATTTACTCTTATATCAGACTTATTACAAAAATTTTTGTTTTCCATATTCAAGCTTTTTGCATTCCTATAAAGAGTTGATTAGATTTATTGTAAAGCTGGACAACCCGAAGTGACACTTTGTACGAAGTCCATAGTAGTTTTTTAAAGAACAACTGTTTACCTGAAACTCGTAATAGTTTTTAATGAAAAACTGTATTAAAATATTATATAATCCGAAACTTCCAGGTTTAGTATTTAAGACTTTTATATCAATGGAAACAACATATTAGATTTTGTTAAAACTGACAAAGCGGAAATGGTAGTTTACTTGGCACTCTAAACAGATTTTCGTGGAAAAAATATATCATGATATAATTCAAAATTTCTCAGATTTGGTATTTAAAACTTGCACATGCGTATGCGATGTAGATACAGTCATAATTGAGACCCATATATTAGATTTTGATTTTTTACGATAACTCGAAATTCTTAACTTGGAATTCTTAAATAGATTTTCGTGGAAAAATATCGAATCACTATAATAAGAGTTTCATCTAAAAGAAAATAAAATACAGCGCATATAGAGGCTATGTCTATAATATTTAGACATGATATTTATTTGTATCAAGTCGTAGATGAGAATGACTTTTGTAAAGATGTTTCATTTTCAGAACTTCAAAACTCTTGTAATGCAAGCACCCCAACACACACACACACACAAAAAAAAAAAAAAAAAAACTGAAAGGTTTCAGATTTTAAATTACGTCCAAAGGGGGCGTTTTTTAACATTTTGTGTGTTACCTTTATTTATTAAGTATCATGTTCTTTGCTCTAAAACCATAAAATTCAGTTTAACAACAATATCGCAAAATAAATTTAAAATGAGTATATCTTTAGAAATTCTGATACACAGTTTCGCGTGCTCTAGATAAATTTTCCCGTAGAGTGTTGCCATTGCTCGCTTTTAAATCGTTTGATTTTGTTCTTCAAAAATTCGTTAAAGTTTTACAAAATATGAAATAGGTAATAAAACAGATTCCAAATTCGGGCTTCCTGTTTGCATACTCGGGTGGAAACGTACGTTGTACAAAATTGGATGGCTCTAGGTACTGTTGTTTTATCACATTTGGAGAAATATATATACATTTATGCAGATTCTTCCTTATTTAATGTCTTTAAATATAATACAGAGCTGTAATATTTCGTGACGACAATTTTAAAAGTGATTCGCCGTTTATAGTGAATCGACACAAAATGCCAAAACGAAATTAATACCCCTTCTGGGCTAACACCCTTTGGGCTAAAAAAGGCTAATTTTAAACTTAAAATTAGGCAAAATTTAATCTTAGCAGGGCTGCGGTATTTTGTGGCAACAGTTTGAAAAGTGATTCAGACTTTTAATGTTTCCGACGCAAAATCGCAAAACGACACCAATAGTGCTTCAGGGACAAAGCCCCTTTGCACTAAAAAAACACTCGATATTATCTTGCATTATTGATGATGACGACGAACAACAGCAAATAGAAAGTTTGAAAACACCTGTATTATTTATTTCTTACTCACCTTAAAAAAAACTGTAATCACTATTCAATTATAATTCCAAAAACTAATGAACGTGGTTACTGATACCTAAGTATCCCAGGCATATACGTGCAGATCAAAATCAATTTTGGTTTGATGATGCTATGGAATTAACAAGAATAACAATAAATAGAAGATAATAACTGAAGTAATAATAAAAAAAAATCTAAAAGTTTTCAGATTTTATATTATTTTTTCACGGGGGATTAAAACGGGATTTGAAAAGTGATACAGACATTCAAAGTCATTCGACGCAAAAATACCGCCAGACATTGTAACGTCTTTGCGTTTTACTCTACCAACATAATACCAGTTATAAATGTAATAACCTCGCACATAAAATATCCGCGTTTATGTTATTTTAACATGGTTAATGATGTAACCGTGTTAAAACAACCGTTAATAACGATGTTAAAGGAACGCTTTGAAATCGTCAAGTTTGTGTTAATAAAAAAATTCGTAAGTTTTACAAAATATGAAATACATAATAAAACAAATTCCATATTCGAAATTTGGACCTCCAGATGCCCATACTCAAGTGGAGGACCGCGTTATTCAAAATTTGATGTCTCTAGGTACCACAATGCGAGAAACATACATACATTCGTGCAGATTCTTCATTATTTAATTTCTTTAAATATAATGAAGGGCTCTAATATTTGGTGGCGACAATTTGAAAACTGATTCAAACTTTTATAGTGAACTAATGTAAAATGCCAAAACAAAATCTGGGCTAACGCCCTTTGGGCTAAAAATTAAATTATGGTATTGGTTTCGAAGTATTTATTTTAAATATATTATAAACACTTAATTTTCTTTAATTATTCACCAAACAAATTATATGTTATTCAACTGCAAAAAATACAATTTTTAATAAAAAAGAAATAAGGCGGAAAGAATTTGATTATAACAGTTGATTTGGTATAAATTTAAAAAAAAAACAGTTTTTTACACATGGTCAGTTATATGTAATAAAGTATAATCCAAAATTTCCTATTATAGGCTTTCCTATTTATTGAAATTAAAAATGGATTTTGTTTACAAACTTTCAACCGGAA
Organism: Stegodyphus mimosarum; assembly: GCA_000611955.2. Taxonomy (NCBI): domain Eukaryota; kingdom Metazoa; phylum Arthropoda; class Arachnida; order Araneae; family Eresidae; genus Stegodyphus; species Stegodyphus mimosarum. The sequence continues at coordinate 204,797 of KK114665.1, forward strand.
GCGATGCTTTATTTAAAGCCCGTTTTTACTAAAAACACGGAATTGGCGAAAAATCATGTTCTGACTACATTATGTAAGATGGGAACCAATTAATTTGCCCTCGGCTATTGGGAATTTGACTTAATTTATTTATTGAGGTGGACATAAAGCATGTCAGCTCTATATGGAAGAGGCTTTTTAAAGAAACATATATTCTCCAAAAATATGTTTATATTATGGGGGTGTGAAACATGCCTAAGATTATATTTAAGAAAAATATTGGCCTGAATGAAGAAATTCTCTAACATTTATAAGGTATTTCTCCCACCTTCTTCGCATGCCTTCGTGGTGTATTCAGCACACTCTACGCCTATTCGAGAGGTCTGTGGTTCGAGTCCCGGCGAGGGCATTGTTCATTTTTTATGTCTCTTGCTTCGAAATAACCTAATGACTCTACAAGTGGCGCCCGAACTAAAAAAAAAGTGGTGGATGATGATTCTCTACCACCGGGATTTTGTGATTGGGGCCCCTAATCCCCAGTCGCCCTTTAAAAAGGAGGAGTATATAAGGTATTTCTCCCACCTTCTTCGCATGCCTTCCTGGTGTAGTGGTCGACGCGTATTCGAGAGTCCGTGGTTCGAGTCCTGGCGAGGGCATGGCTCATTTTTCATGTCTCCTGCTTCGAAATAACCTAATGACTTCACACATTCAGTAAAGGATGTCTGTGACGCCCATTTATATAATAGCATCAGAAAAATATCTACTTGCTTATTTATTTTATTTCAAAAACAAGCATAAAATAAAAAAAATTATGATAAAAATACTGCTTTTTCTTAAATTTATATCAAAATTTCCATCCCATTTATACTAGCATTCCGATTCGCTGCCCGCAAACGCGTGTCTTTAGCTGGAATTTGAATTATCAATGAAATCTCTCAACCGAACGTTATCTATTAGAACTAGAATCTTGACGAGAAATAATTTTGAACAGTATCGTGATCAAACCGCGCTGTTTGTTCCAATAAATTGTTGCTCTGTGTTATGGGAAAAAAACGCGAAAAATTTAATTTTTTGTGACGTCATAAGTTAAGAAGGAAGAATTTCTCAGTTCTGCCGAAATGAGATTATGAAGAACAAAGGGCAAGGACATTCGCAATTTATGGCAAAAGTGTGGCGTTATCAGTTTTCGGAAAGGCTGTTGTTTAGCAAGAAAACAATCGCTTCGGCACTTCCTTTGACCGGAAGTTTGGGTTTTATCGTTTACTGACCACATTTCCAAGTTGTTTATGCCCACAAACATTATCCTTAGCAAGTAACACCTTTCATCAGAATGAAGCTTTTTAATAAACACTGATAGCAGTGAACTGAAGAATCTGTTTTATCGTTGTTTAGTATAATTTATTATTTTTAATTAAATGATGGGAATATGATTTTTTCCCTTTCCTTGTAGCTCTTAATTAGTCTTAATTTTCTTTTACTAATAATGTACTTGACAGTTGTAATAGGTCTTAATTAAAAAAAAGGAAGACTGACTTTAATGATATCTTATCGAATATTTTAGTTTTTAAAGATTTTTAACCATAGCACCTGATATTAATCATGACATAAACATATACATTTCTAATTAGAATACATATATTTCGTTTAGAAATTTTTGTTCAGAATTTTGTATTTTAAATTTCATACTCACGCATATTGAAAATATATTTTTCCAGTTACTTGATTTTATTAAATATATGTAGATAGGATTATATTTAAATTATTAAATGATTGCTGACTCATAAGAGATGCAATGTGCTAGTAAATACTTTAAATAATAAAAAAAAATTTTTTTCATCTTCAAGTACTAAGGATTTATTTCTCCTCAAATTGTTATGAATTCAGAAAAGTAGTTTTGCCTTCTAAGTGCATTCCATCTGATGCTGTTATGTTTCAGTACGCTGAGCTTTTGAAAATATCCAAGTATATTTTCGTAACAGTCAGCTCTCTTTGATTCCCTTGTTAACTTTTCCTGAATTTCTTTGAGTGGAAAAAACTGTACTTATGAACAAAATTTATCTAAATTGACACCACACCTTACACCGATGCTATACGGGTCGATGTGAACTGACCATCATCCTTTAGTTTGTGTGTAACCAACTACTTTAATACTTTGGCGACGGATGAAGGCAAAAATTCGGATCATGCCGCGTCATCGGTATTCAGGTGGCAGTTCTTTGAGTACTTATGAAGTAAAATAAGTATTTGAAAAAACGATTGTTGATTGTTGAAAGAAACGAAAATGATTGTCGCCGACAGCTAAATTCATTCCTTTCGCTAAACTGTATTGTGCTTTCTGCGGCATCAACTTTTCCTTTCTTCTAAACAACCAATTTTTGTAAAATATGATCAGTAGTACCTACACCGCATTTATTATAACTACATTTATCAGTATTCGAATCAGAATTTGAGTATGTGATTTTGTTTATAGTGGTCTTTCTGAAAAGTCTCGACGGTTCCTCATCGCTACTATTCGAATTTTTGTTAGCCTCGCAACTTTTTCTTCTTCACTGCTATATGATTCACTTAAAAATTACTCTTTCATTTTTCTTTTAGACACTTCAAAAAGTTGAGCAACAATTTCAACACACACACACACAAAAAAAATCAACCATTTGCCACTACAGAAAAAAATATTTGGAAAAGAAAAATTATTTTCGAACTTCACACTGTTTCTTAGATACTTTGTTCTTGAGGAAAGATTTTAAATTGAATGCGTGTTCGAAAATGTTTCTTTCTATGTGTTCTAAACCCCTGCGAACGGAAATAATTGATGCATAGTGTAACAGTGCTCGTGTTCTAAAGGAGATTTTCTGACAAACTCGCGTGGCAGTCTACGTTTTAACGGGTACCGGTGTCTTTCTATTTAATTTTGATATTAAATATGTTCTTAGTCTAATCCATTTTAAATTTGATATTAGAAACATTCGTTCCTAAAACTTTTGGGCCATTACGACACATTTCGCATTTATAGAAATAGTACACATTAGCTCAAGTGCTGCACTGGCGTAACATACGGTGTTTATTTTTCACACGAGGCACGTGGACCATTTTTCAGAGTGTTGTCATTCTGTAAAACGTAAAATCTTTAACTTACCTTTCTATAATTTAATCTGTCTTCTATGTTTTATAAAAGATTACAGAATTATCTGAGCTTGATACTATGCTATATAAATTGCTGAAATTTTTACATCTGTTAAATTTTTATGCAAATTTAGTCCCGAGTTAGCTTCGGCCTACGCTATCCCGAGTAATCGAAATTCTACTATCTAATTAGATAAATTAAAATATTTGAGGAATATGCTTATGTGTTTAAATTATAATGTTTGTTTTATTCCATTTTATATTCTTTATATCGTAGTTGGAAAACAACGTAGTTTTAAAAATCAAATCAGAAAATATGGTACCCTGTTTCGAGCGAACTGATAACATAGTTTTTAAAATTTTGGTTTTAGTTCATAACGTCAATATTTATAAGAAATACACTCGTGTGTATGGAGGGGATAGAATAAAAATATTGCCTGTGAAGTTTGTGATGGAAGAATCAAGATTCTCATATAAACTTGTTCATTTGGGAGGAGGAAGGGGGAAAATCTTTTTGAAGTAAAGACGCGACTTGCTTTTTGGGAAAAGAAGCTCAAAAATAAATATTTCTCTAATCTCGAGAATAAAAGCTTGTCTCTTGCAATATTGTTTGTCCGATAAAATGTCATTTTAGACGAAGTGAAAAAGAAGTAGCTTTGACGTAAAAAGACACTGTGCCTTTAAATAACATCATACGTCGTAATTAATTTACTTCTTTTATTTTCTTTACTTATTTTGTGCGAAAAGTAATTCAATTCTGAAAAGAAGTCGTTTAAAACTTGAAAGCACTTTTTGCAATAAATTTATTTACGTGAGGAATGAAATAATGCCTAGGAATCTAACAAAGTACTATGTTCTAAGTGTGCACCTATTATGCATTTTTGGGAAACAGTACTTCTTAAGTAATCTGTTCTTTATCTTATTTATTAATTTCAAGATTAAACATAAAGCAGGTAGCCATCCTTGTTAACATAAAACATTTTGAATGTGTACGCCGAGTTTTCGTGCCCGCTATCTAGTAGTTATTACATAAAATAATTTAATGTTAGTATAACACTCGTATTAAAAATTTAAAACAACAAAGAATTCAGCCTTGCATTCCTTTTAGAGAAAAACATTGCATTCCAAGCAAGGCTTATACGAATCCTTTCCTTTCAAAGAGCAAAAATTTTCTCCACCTGTCTTTCGAAATGTGTCATTTAAATAGAAGATGTTTGCACATTTTTAGAACAATTTCGATAAAGAGTTTAAAAGAAATGTTTTTTAAATAAAAAATTTCTGGAAATTAATTTTTATTTGGAATGAGAAATGTCGTTTGCTACTTTTAAATTTTTCTCTCAAAGTGTAGCACGTAAATAAGCTGTGGTCTGAAGGTAGCATGTAAATAGGCTATGGCCTGAAGCTTTTGCGTTTTCCGAAGAAAAATATTCCTGTTTCATAATTCACAAACTTTGTGAAATGCGTGGTACATTAAAATTTCTGAGCACAAAATAAGCAACATTATTAATCAAAAGAGAAAATCCGTCAACCATTATTTCTACATGGAAAGAAGACTTCAGACAAAGACCTGGAAAAGGTATGTATTGTTTTTAGAGTTTCTAAAGTTAAATCGTTAGTATTAAGAGAAAATCAACCCACGCAGAAATCTATTTCAAAGTCACTGTTGTCATCTATCGGCACAAAATAAAGTTTTTAAAGCTTGTGTAAGACACGACATTTCATGAATGGGCGGATAAGTAGCGTTGACGCTCGCGATAACAGTGGAAAGATGCTGAAAGAGCAAATTCTGCTACGCTTGCATTGTTCAGAAAAATCGTGGGATAAGCAGTCAGAGAATTAATGCCTCACAAAAAATCCTATTAGTTATTTTATTATTAATCTGAATGATTACTATGATTCGAGCTAATTGTTGAAAAAAAGTAATACTTACTATAAGACTGTAGAGTATCGTTTAATTTTCTAACCATTATTTTAAATTAAAGCACATTTCCTATCAACCTTACTTTGTTACCCTGCCGGAATACAAATGTCCAGCACGCGCGATGTTTAAGTTAAGTAGAAGGAAGTATTTAAAGGAAGGTTTTGGTAGGTGAACTCAGAACGTGTTCTACCTGCTTGAAGAACACGTTGCTATCTTTGATTCTCGAGGGCGTTTAGTTAATCTTGCTAATCATGAAGCGACTTCGAGTTAGCGTCCGCGATAGTTAAACTGTTAAGCCGTTAGGCTAACTTTACTTCATCAATTTTTAAGTTATTCATTACCTTTTGATTTAAGCCAATGTGTTGGCTTCTGTCAGCACGCGTTCGTGCCGACTGTTAAACTTTATTTGAGATGATAAAATCTTCTATAAACCCTTCTCTTGAGTTTGTTGTACTTTAAAAGACTTGGGGATACCTACAACTAGCACACCAAACAGTCTTCAGCGTCGCGTACACTTTATGATAGCTAAGAACACACGTTACAAGATCTTTATTCAGCTGTTAGGATACAACAAACAACGTATAACCATAAGGTAAATTCAAAATATTCAATAATATCTAGGTATTTTCTTTGAGAATTTTTCTTCATACATGTAAATGAAGATGCACAACTTTCACAATAATAAAATATTCTTTGTTTATATTGAATTGTAGTATATCACTGGCATTCAGACGCTCGACACATTAATTTTTATAGATATCGCAAAAAATAATTTTAAGTATATATTCTATAATATTCGAGATATACAAGTTCAGGCTCGAAATTGCTTGCTCGATGCCTAGGCGCTTTTTAGAATATGTGCTAGTCGTTATCGTACATTTTCTTAGAATTAGCATACAAGACGGTACGATTCAAAAACGTATTGTAGATACCCATTCACTTATTTATAGATTTACATTTTCATCTGTAGAGTATTAAACATCTACTTCAACAGTTTTCGTGTTATACTTCAGGTTTTTGTAAGATATAATGGAGACCGTATTTTTCTTTGCTTAACCTATTTGCTTCGACAGAACATTCTTCCGCACTACTGAAATATGAAAAACTGTTTACCATTTTTAACATTCATCGATTCGACTTCTAAACATAACTGACACTCCACATTTTCATTGTTAACGAAATTAAACCAGTCGTGGCTGGTTTTAAAATAGTACATTTACTTTTAATCAAAAATGTAACAAACTTTCACAATTTTAAACATTTTTTGTTCATTTAACAAGATGTTTCAGGTTATTCCGACCGATGTTGACTTTCAAAGCTGTCGTAATTCTTTTGTATTTGGTATTTATCAGATTCTTGCCGCTGTATGTCTTATTTAGTTCGAAAGGTTTTCAAACTGCTGTTCAGTGTTGTTGTGCTAGTTTAGTTTTTTACATTTGCTTCTGTGAAGAACCAACAATCTCTACCAGAAACGAAGCAAAACTTAACATGGGCGAACAGAATTTCAGTCTTGCATTTCTGAAATTTTTGGTAGTACTCGGTTGAAATTCGAAAATCTTAGTTAACGTAAACAACAACAACAAATAAATAAATACGGTGACGGCCACGCAAGCTTTCCTATTTCTGACTAAGCGATGTGATATATTCAATGTGTTCGGTTATGCTTGCTTTTTATTTATATTTATTTACTTAGTTAATGACAATATTTAAAAATAAATAACATTTTTAATAACCAATGTTACAGTGTTGTAGCATTTTAACAACTGATGCCGTCGTACTTGTTGAATATCACCTCTGCTTACTACTGATTTTAAAAAAAATGAAAACCATCATTATCGTTATCTCAGAAAGATGTAGTCATGCGTTTCTCAAAGCTTTTGTATCACACTCATTACTAGAGCATGACCTGTAATTAAGATAAAATTAACGAAGTGCCAAGTGATTTTCGAACAAAGAATGGGTGTGTCCTGATGATCTTTACAAACCTCTTGTTACCGTGAGTGGTGGCCCGTCCTAAAGTGAGGAATTCCTGGGTGGAGGCGAATGAAGTCGGAGAAGATGGAATGTCACGTGGGCCAGAAGCCCATTCGGAAAGCACAGTCTATGACCCTGAAATTTCTGTCGCCCTCCTCCATCTTGCTGTGTTATTTCAGGACATAAAAAACAACTTCAAAAGGTGTCGAACTCTTCATTACGAGAGATTCAGTGAACTCTGGTAAGGTTATTTATTTGTAGAAAACACGATATTTCATTTCGGATAAGAAGAGTAGCATGATCAATAGGTACATAGTCCAGGCTCTGAGAAGTATCGTTTTGAAGAAAGATGTGAGCTCAAATAGCTGCATTTTTAAACACAGAACATAAGCATTTTATTACATAAACCCTAAATAGTGCCTTTTTTTAAATATGACATATATTAGTTTAATTTATTATATTGATTGACTTATCTTTCAAAAATTCTTTTTAAGAGTAATGTGTCCTTGTAAGTTTATCTTGTATTTAATTCGCGATGCATTGGAAGAAAGAATTAGTCCCAACAATAAAAGTAGAATAATGGGGTTTTTTTAGCGAAACCACTGCGGAAAAAATGCTTTGGCATCTCTCCAATATGTCGGCATACGAACGCGGCAAGAAAAGAATCTACTCTTGAAAGAGGATTTGGAGCGCTTATATATGAGTTTCGCTACGTGAACCATTTTCGGAGATTATTCAATGAAATGTATTGACACAGGGAAAGGTCTTAATGGACTGTTATTTTTTGCATGCTAGTTAATTTGTTGATGTTCTAAAGGCTCTTTTTTAAAATAAAATTTGGATACTAATTATTAGAGCTTATTAACAGTTACTAAAAAGTGATCACATTTAGCAACTTCAATTCTAGAACAGCCTGTCATTGGCCAGCACTAAAACCGTTGAACTCGCGAAAAATTCGGGTACAATATTTCAAAGAAAATATCCATTTTGACCACTTTCGAGTCCAATTTATCGATGTTTCTGCTTGACAGCCGCACGTACGTACAGAATAAAGGACAAAAGCGGATTATAAAATGGATTTAAAATCGATTCAGAAGAAATTTCTTCGTGACGTTTGTACGTACGTATCTCGTATAACTCAAAAAGGAGTAAACTCAGAATGTTGAAATTTTGTATATGAAACTGCTATGACATAAGATGTGTACCTCCCTTTTTGGTTGCAGTCGGCAGCACCAAACGTATATACCCACTGTGTTACCTGGCTCGGCGAGCTCAGTTTTTTCATTCTTTTGTGTTGGTAAATTGTGCATTTTTTTCTTTAAAAGTAATTGAATTATGTTGTTCGTATGTTCCGTTTAAGGTTTTTACGCTTTTAGTTAATCTGCATGCAATGGTTGTAGAATTATCAACAATTTAAAAGCTCCTCTAGTGGTACTAAGCCTAAAGAAGCCTCTATTTGTTTGCATTTGAAACTGTTCGTAGAACAGTGAATTAAGTCAATTTGTGCAGCAACATCAGTGTCTTTTTGCTCAGTGGGGTCGAAAGTAAGTTTTCAGTTTTGTGCACCGAAAAATTTATCTTCTTGCACGCTGGCCAAATTGCTTAGTTTTGCGCAGAAACACTTTATTTTTATTCTAAATTTTTTTTAAAACCGCTTTTAACTATATTCGGTGTTTTATGTTTTTCTATATTTTACAATTTTTAATGAAGATGTTTTGAATTTTTATGTATTTTTGGCTCTCCGCGAAGTGAGAACTGAACTAATTGAATGAGAAATATATCCCTAATGAAATTCGAGGAAATACGTTTAAATGAAATTCAACAAAAAAATGCGTATAATTTAATAGGCCTTACAAGGAAGTCATTGTATAATACATCAGATATTTAAAATTTAGTTCTGTAAATAGTTCTTGACTACTGCATGTTCTTTTTTTCCATATGTAACGGGGATACAATCCAGCGTCCTTTTGAAAGATTTTCGAAATGGTATCCCTTCTGAGATAGGTTTCGGTAGTCCCGTTTGTTGTAACAAGTGCGATCTACCTATTTAGAATTCAGAAGGTTTTATGATTCTTCCCTCATTCAGGAGGATTTATTGTAAGGTATACCCAAATTTGGTAAAGTTGTATTTAAACTGGTTAGTAAGCTACAGTTTTCCTGAATAAAAAGTTATTATGAATGAATTTGCAAAATTTTTTCTCGAGTTCAGAAGTTCCATTTCCAATGTTGTCAGCTTTCCAATTTGCCCAAATATGTGATATTTGTTTATATAATGATTATTGTTGGAAAATGTTTTACCGAAATAAGGAAACCTTGGTAATTTATCGTATTCTTAGAATTAAAAGGTAATCATGAAGAAAGACTCAGCCGCGGTATTAATTTCTTTGGAAGTTACGCAAGGTATTAAAAGAAGGTAACCTAAAAGTTTCAGTTCAATAAGTCTCGATCTTAGATATGTACTAATCACGAAGTTTTTTAAAATAAGGCGAAGGATTTTGTGAAAAATGTTCCAAGATTTCGGATGGAAGGGTTCCGTAAAAATAAAATCTTACTTTTTCATATAATTCCTCTAGGTCAGGGATTCCCAACCCTTTTTTTTTTATCCTTCCCTTTTAGAAGAATTGTTTTCTTCATTTCTCCTCCAGGTGAGGAGAACGACTCCGTTATGAATCTCTGCTCTAAATCAAGAGTTTCAGTTAATAAAAGTTTCCTTGTGGTTTAACGAGTTTAATGAGAACTAAAATTTCCATAGTTCTGCTGGTAGATTTATCAGCTTTCGATGTTTAGATTATTTACGAGATTATTACAGGAAGATGCGACGCCTTTTCATTGCAAATGCATTTTTATTCGTTATACCTGATCCCAGTTCTTATCTCCTACGCAAATCTCGATTGGCTAATGCTTGATTCAATGAGCATTCCTGTCGATTCTTCCTGCTAAAATGGTCGGACTTAAATCCTATCGAACACCTTCAGCATGCTCTAAAAAAAGTGTGCAAGCTCGTTATCCATCATTAGCGTCCTTAAATCATTTATCAGAAATTCTAGAAGGCGTATGGCAGGGTATACCTTTGAATCATTTCCGCAGATTTGTTGAATCCATGCTGGTCTTGTGGCAGCCGTTATGGAGGCATAGCAGCAGTAACTCGTTGCTGATCAGATATCCAAGTCGGTGGCTCTCAAGAGCGCAAGAATAATATTAAGGGCTTTCTTGATAGCTATTTCTATAATTCTAAAATTGCTTTTTTCTATACTTATATTACGTTACGTATTTATAGCTTTTACATTAGTTTTAAGTTCAACTGCACTGAAGTTTTATAATAATGCCCCATTAAATTAAACTCAGTGAGATATTAAACTTTACCTGTTTAGGCTTCATGTGTTTACGCGAATTCGTGTCTGTGCACTTACTAGAATTCTAAATTTCAAGAATGCAAACAAGAGGTGAAACTTAAATAAAAGATTTATTAAGAATTACGGCTTGTTTACAATTAAAATGTGATAAATACTAGCCAGTTACTTGTAGGACGTCAGGAATTTAAATACACTCATGTCCATCAATTAAGGATAATGCAAAATTAGGCAAAGGAAGAGTTAGAAGCAAAACAAATTTGACTTATTTGTACAGCTTATTTATTAAACAAAAGGTAAAGAGCAAAAAAAGATGCTATATGTTTGATATTATTAAAAAAATTAGCAATTTTTCTCCCTGCAGCAAATTACAAAAAAAAAACCTATTTACAAAAAACCAATATTACACGGTTGGTATGATTGTTAATACATTGTATGTCTTCCAGACGATGCAATACAATCCATACAACGCCTAGGCATGCTGAGTATCAAATTATCGATCTGATCTTGGGCGATATTACACCACTCAAAAAGCAATGCTCTCCGAAGTTCCGGTAGACATGTAGGAGGAGGTTGACGGACTGCAACTCGTCGGCCAAGTATGTCCCACACATGCTCTACTGGATTCAAGTCCGGTGAGAATGCTGGCCAGTCCATACGGGTGATATTCTCCGGTTGAAGGCATTCGCTTACGATGTTTGCACTGTGAGGACGGGCATTGTCATCCATAAACACAAATCGTGCATCCATGGTGCCCCGAAACAAACGTACATGTTGTTCCAGAATGACGTCCCGATAGATTTGGCTTGTCATGGTTCCAATTTGAACATGCAGGTCACTTCTGGAACCTAGAATTATTCCACCCCAAACGAGCACTCCTGCACCACCATAACGGTGTCGTTCAATGATGTTTTCTTGGTGGTAGCGGGTACCTGGAGCTCTCCATATGAAAGTCCGGCGAGAATCAGACTGCAAGCTAAACCTGGACTCGTCGGAAAACATCACACAAGCCCAGTGTTGCGGTGTCCACAATGCATGCCCTCTACTCCAGGCTAACCCCAGGCGACAGTGAGTTGAAGTAAGTGGAACGCATCTGACAGGTCTACGAGCATATAGACCAATCTGCCCTAAGCGTCTGTACACGGTCTGCCTTGAAATTGTCGTAGCAGTGGCTGAAGAGAGCTGACGAGACAGGTCTGAGGCTGTGCTCCGCCTGTTTCTTTTGGCAGTAACTGCCAAATACCTGTCCTCATTCGGCGTTGTAACTCTGGGGCGACCTGTGCTGTAATATCTACTCACATTACCATCATCTTGGAATCGTTGCCAAAGCCTGGAGATGACACTCTGGGCAATTCCAAGTTCGTCTGATACTTCCAGTTGGGTACGCCCCCATTCCAGACGGCCGATAATACTACCACGTAAAAAATCATCCAAATGCTTCCTTTGTTTCATAAATATTCGGTTATTACACTGAAATGCTTATAAAGTGCCTACGGACAATTTTACTTCTTTGCCTGTGTTCCTTATACACAGTCCAGTCACATTAATGTGACCATCTGTCAAAAGCCAGAATAACCACCTTTCGCAGAGCGGACTGCTGCGAGACGTGCAGGAAGAGAGTCACATAGGTCCCTGAAGGTGTTCTCTGGGATGTTGAGCCATGCCGACTCTAATGACGTGGCCAGCTGCGCTAGATTACGCGGTTGAGGATCCATGGCGCGAACAACTCGATCGAGATGGTCCCACAGATG